>JAOXNO010000070.1:12613253-12636743 GCA_028565335.1 Limnodromus scolopaceus | reverse complement strand
CACACCTTTGGGAGCGATCCCGTGTGCGTCCAGCGCTGAATAAACACACCTCCTTTATAACCCTCTACGGTTGTGAAATCGCCGTTCCGCGCGTCACATTGTAAAGAGGTGTGCTTATAAAGTGTAAGAATTTGTGTGCAAACCCAAATGTTAAGTTCTTATTCAACACTGACTCTTAAAGTGGCTTACCTATGACAGCAAAGCAAAATATCTGAGTTAAAAAAACCCTGAAAGTCCTGGTGTCACCTCTGAAGGTCATTATAAATGCTGTAGAATATGAAAAAATTCATATGTAAAATATGAAAAGTAGAATATGAAAAGTTCAGTTTCTGCTCTCACTAGGAGACAATGGTGATATTTGAATAAACCATTTTACAGTGAAGTAGTTTACCAACCCAGACAGCTTGAAAATCCAACTGCCTCCAGTGTTTTGCAACACTCATTTTCAGAGTGTGCTACTCCATGATCATTATAGCTACTAATGAAATGAACTAAACATGGCATCCTCTGACCAAGTTCAAGCATCTACATTTGAGGTTGAAGGGGTCTGTGTTTAAATTAATATGCTTAACCTACTAATATTGGTATCTCTGATGCAGATATTCTTCATGCAATATTTTCTCATGTTAATGACAATTTATTTGAACACTAGAACACATTAATTTGCAGGTTAAACTACAAGCCTCCCATAGGGCACAGCAGTGAACAATAACTCTACACACACTTTGCAGAGTCCAGAAATGATTTTCATACCCAGTCTATCAAAGACTAACAGGTCCACAAAATAAAACAGTGGTAAACTCGCGTGTAGGATAGAAACACACTGCCTCTACTGTGAAAATTTCAACACTACAGTGAAGAATGACACTCATTCTTTCCACCTGCAGCTTAAAACTTCCCACTTGTACTTGATCAATCTCAAGGGATCTCTTTGCCATTCAGGAGCTTTTTCTTTCCTGTCTTCAAGTCACCACTGCCTGGAAAAGGGTAGCCAGAGGACAACAAGGAGCTAAAATACTGCACAGGCCTGCCAGGTTCCCAAAATTATATCTTGATAGCATGGGAAATGGGTAGCAGAGAACTTTTCTGAAGATAGTTTCCATTGTCATAATTTCTCAAAGAAAACAGTTGAGAAAGTGGGCTTTTTACTGTTCAAAACATAAAACCACCATTTGAAATATCTTGTAAACAGAAATAAGGATGTTTTAATAAAGACATTGCACTTACAGTTCTGGACTTGCTATCTAGAAATACATACTAATTTATCAAAATATGTAGGGGTGAATTTGAGGTGAAAGAATTTCAACTACTCCAATCTATTTTTTGTTTTGTTTTGTTTGAGTTAATGATTCATAGATTTTGAAAATTTATCTTCTTTTTATCTGAAACAAAATGGAAACATTTTTAAGATTTCAAACTTTGTGTCGGTCGGGATAATAATTTCCCCCAGCTCCTGGAAGCAAGACTGCTGCCCCAGAGCACTCAGCTGAAAGCACAGCTCACTAACAGCAGGCAGCCAGAGACATGTGCCAACTGCCTCAAGAAGAATCTCACGCATTTCAGCTGGTGTGGCAGGCCCAGCCGTGCTGAATTTAAATGAGGCCAATATAAGATAAAAGATTTGTAGTTGGTGTAGCCACTGCCCAATGACAGAAAATTTTGCTGTGGATGAATCAGGGCAGTTTTCTCAGTCTTGCCTGCATCCCTTTCCTCACCTACTCCTTGCCTCTAACCTGGAAGATGAAGAGTATTTAAGATGCCCATTTTGGTGTAACACACAGTCACCTTCACCTGCAAGCATATGCTGTTAAAAAATCTCATGGGCTGAGGAATCATTTCCTTAGCACCTCTAGGCATGCGTAGAACACGGGGCAAATGCAACCATTTTTGTAAATTGTGTTCTGTAAAATCTCTTTTTCAGCTAGGTAACATGGCTTTTTTAGAATGAGAATTATTTAATAGAGTATTAAATAAAGTACAGGAGGAACATTTGGATTTCTGGATTAGGCAATCGGAAAGATAAAACTACTGAATAGTTCAAAGACAGGTCTGAAAATTTGATTTATGCTCCAGCCTTAAACCAAATGTACTACATCTAGTTACAGTCTATAGCAAGTTGAGCAATGGAGAATCGAATAGCATGTGTGGAGTGCAAAGAGCACAAGGGTGTCTAGAAAAAGAGCATTACTAGAGAAATTAAAAGGGAAAATGAGCTTATTTTCATCATATACAATGAAATATCAATTTCCATTGAAAAATGGAAAGGGAAGACAAAACTGCATTAAGAAAGATTTTAAAGTAATAATCACAGTAGTGTGTATTTGTAAAACAAATATTTTTAAAAAAGAAAATCCAAGCTGAGAATAATGCTCAAAGAATGCAGACATGCTCCGCTATGGAACTGTCAAAAACTGCATGCAAATACCTTTATTCTACTGTGTGGAAATGCCACAAAATATCCAGAGATTTATGGTAAATTTCTGTCATTTCTAGTCAGATTGATCATGTTGTGATTCCAGAGAAATACAAATCTCCCTCACTTCAAAAAAGGGCAACAGAATCATTTTGGGGAAAGATCCTGCCTCAAATTATAAAAATCTTTAATTTATGGCCAGAAGACTGAGACTCTTATAAAAATAGTGTCAACAGCAAATCAAACCATCGATTCACTATTGTAGGTGCAAAACAGCTGTGTGTCCACTCAAGCGTGGACTTGCAACGGTACATATGCCATTGTATTTCTTTTGAATTTGCACATTCTTTCCTATTTTCTCCATCTTGATACGCAGTCTGGAATATTCCCTTTGGTTGAAGCTCTCTAGGATACAGGAAGGAAAGCAGAAGATAGCTGAGAGCACAGAAGAGCATGTTTGATGTCAGACTGCGTTATGTCCTCATCTCATCCACCGTTGTCTAAAGCACCTTACAAACTCACTGCATTACACACATGATCTGACCACCTCACGCATGCCTATTTATTTTTTGAAGATTGCAGTCGAAGAGGATGATAATGAAGTATTTGGTGTGTTTCTGTGTAACAGCTAGATAAATACAGCTAGCCTGCTGGCAAAGTCACGCATTGCTGTACCTCGCAGAGACCCCTCTCCCACTGCACCCTAAAGCAGTCTCTAAATAATATGAGCATGATTGACATAATCTTAATCACACACCCTCACAGAGACCATTGAATCAGAGAAAAGGAGCAAGGCCAAATCCTGAGCAGAGAGAGAAAAGAGCAGAGTGTGTTCTCCCCTGCGTGCCAATGCTGGCACGAAAAGAGAGTCTGTCACACCGGCATATCTCACAGAAAACAAACAAATAACTCGGTCCTATCACCCTTTTCCCAGCAGATGGGAACTGTGTGCAATACACAGTCATCATCCCTTTGTAAGAAAAAACGTTACACGACAACATGGATACTAAGTGCACTCCCAGGACTACCCGGCCAAACCTTTGAATAGAGAAAAAATTTCAGGGATATTCTTTCTACATTAAAGACACACACATATTGCAAACATACTTTTTGAGCTGTCTCACTTTTGTGAAGAAAATAACGCTGAGCAAATGCAAACTCTAACTCATCTTGCTTTATAGAAAAACTATTTATTACTTTTATTTCATCACACTTTTCCACTTACAAGGAAGAGCTACGCTGGCAAGTTTTAAGTCAATAACTAGAAAGCATAAATTGAGTTTGTCGGGTTAGCAATAACAGGCAGCTGCAGAACAAAGTACAAGAGCAAAATCCTTCCTCCAAAAGCAGCATCTCTTGTCTACCTTCTGCCCCAAACCTTGGGGCAACTTCACGTTTCTGAAGGTCCGTATTTCACAATGACACTCTAAATTTAAATGACAAAATATGATGCGAGCACTTTCATGTCTTATTAATAGGGAGTGTTTTACAGTCCTGGGTGGTTTGAAGAAGTCCATTTAAAGACTTTGAAGTTTTCAAAATTTGCTGAAAAATCTCAGAGGGGGTACGCAAATGTACCGTTCTTCCCTTGTGGCTGCTCCTTACGCTGCCAGGAAGGCTCCAACCCTGGAACTGACAGGGCTTGGAGGAAAAGACAGTACCCAGAGAGATTATAAACAAACAGTGGGAGAAATAAAAGCTACCACCTCCTGTAGCCTCATTTTTCAATACAGAAATCGTAATTAGCACTTACCAAATCCTCAGTGGTTGGTAGAGTTTTGGTACTGGGAAATGTCCCAAATAATTCTATGTAGTGCAAGAGTTCAAACTCATGCCAGAGAAACAATTTTATGAGTTGATTATGCCATTAGAAAAGAAAAGAGCTAAATCTTTGTCCATCTTCCAGAGAGGGAAGACTTTTTGTGACCTCTGCACTCAGGGAAGATCTGACAGCTCTCCAGAAACGCCCAGCCAGCCATACGTTTACCTCCAGAGAGGAAGAGCTGCCCTGAAAGTTTTCCTACTCTTTAATCTCCTCTCTAATATTAGCTGTAAAGAACAGGAGCAAAACACATTTTACCACTGCTTTCCACGGTAGCTGTGATTCCTTTACAGCAGCAGAGAGGAGGGAACCATCCTCTTTGGGAATTTGGGATTTAAGAAATGCTGCATAATAATTGGTGCAATTCAAACAATTGAGTACAGTAGAGGTCGAAGGAAAGGCCTTTAGGCTAAGTAAAAGCTCACTGATGCAGAAACAATGCGCAATTTTTACTCAACAGTAAGTGTCAGGATAGGCATATCTACAGGAAGACCAAATAAACGAAGCAACAAGGATGGGACAAAGAAAATGACAACCCAACAGATGTTAAAGAACACACTGTTTCTCCTATGGGCAAAGATAATATATCATGTTACGTCACAGAGCTACCAACAAAAGATACTCCAGCAAAGGGATGATTAGATCATGTGATTTCATCTGTTCCAGTTAAAATATATGCATTTCTGTACAACTTTTAGGGAATGTCTTTCATAAGGCATCAGGATCCTTCAGCTGTCACAACCTTTGCTCTGAAATCAATTGAAATTTCCCAAGAAACTACCCTGTATCATCTCAGTGACCTTTTATTATCTCAGTATTCTGACAAAAAGCTCTGTCAGAAATCTGACCAAACGTTACGTTTCTCAGTTCTTGTCCAGTGAAGTTTCATCTATACCATTAGATACAATAGCTGCCTTTTCTCAGCTAAACAACGGTGGATGTTAGTAGCCAGATGGAGCTCTCTGTGAAGACCTTGGTTCATTTATTCCAGGCAGGAATCGCGTACCCTCTGCCCACTCATTCCTACTTAGATACAAATGCGTACAACTTCACACAGAGTTTATCAATCTGGCATATGCTAATTAATCCAAGCAAAATCAACTTCTACATTAAATCCTGCATTAAGAGAAATTTAAAGGTAATTGGTTACATTTAGAATAAACCTTGATGTAAGTAACAGCTCTCGCAGTGGCATTTAACTAGCAATTATGCTATATAGTACCTGTTATTCTTGTTTCTTGTAAAAATTCATTGGCTACAAAAATGTAGGACACTTATATTCACAAATTCACCCAGAATACAGATCACCATGGTAATTTTATCTGCATCTGAGAGCACCAGGAAAAATTAGTTTTACCCTGGAACTCATCTTTACACATGGAATA
The DNA here is from genome assembly GCA_028565335.1 of Limnodromus scolopaceus. Classification (NCBI taxonomy): domain Eukaryota; kingdom Metazoa; phylum Chordata; class Aves; order Charadriiformes; family Scolopacidae; genus Limnodromus; species Limnodromus scolopaceus. The sequence continues at coordinate 12,631,123 of JAOXNO010000070.1, read as the reverse complement.
CACTCTTCTTTAGATGTTATACAGTCCTCCCTACCTTACTTAACATATATGATAAGCACAGCTAATTAAACCACCTAATTTTGCCACTGCTAATAACATTCCAGTATTTGATTTTAATCTTAGATTGCTTGGTTTTATTTCCACATTAAAAAAAAATTTAAAACAACAAATAAAGATAGACTAACAGACTGTGACGTTTGCAACTCAGTGAAGTTAATGGGCCGGGGAGACACCAAGGTCACACCTCGCCGCGATAAGCTTGATGGGGGAGTTGCAGCTGGTACTGCTGAACCTCTGAGGGGGTTTTCAGCACTAGCACAGTGTTCCTGCAGTGCTTCGGTGATATTTGAGCAACACTGTTAACTCTGGTAAATTTATCAAGTTTCACTGAAACAAGCACATTACGCTTGTCTTCTTAAAAATCTCTTGCCTGAGAAGAGCAGCCCCTTTGCCTGTCAAGATTAGCAGCAAGTATATGAATGTTGATGTCAGAAGTTTGAGTAGCTGCTTTAGGATCTGTCAAAATATCTTGCTGGATGCCTGCTGAACATGCCCAAAAGTGATTTTCAGTCTTCAAACTATTATCATTCAACCAGCTTTTTTCAGAATCTGATATGGGACAAATCTCTTTGTCAACCCCATTTATATGTGAAGTTCCCACTTCAAAGTTTCCATACTGAATCATTTGTAAAGTAAAAGGAACTTGCTTTCCTAGGGGTAAGATGTATGCTCTCCAACTGTGGTTGAATGGATTTTCTATAACCTCAAGCCTCGAGTCAAGTATATCAATTTTGAGACCAAGGGAAAATTGTATTTAAGTAAAAGCAGATTATTATACTAAAACCAAAGAAAATTGAGTTTTAAAATAAGAACTTGTATTTTCAGGAGAATACTGGGTAAAAAATCTTCACATAAAACACAATTACTCTTTCTTGCATAAATAATAAAGTAGCTACTCACAATTTCTGTGTACATTAGTTACATTACAAGGATTAGCAGGCTGTTGCATTGTCAGTTTTTCACATGAGTAAATCATTTAATTAGATTCTAGGACTTGATGTTTTCCATATAGGATTGAGGATATTTAATAAGAATTCAATAAAACAATTCTGTGATACTCATTGCAATATTGTAATTGGAAGTAAAAGCATGTACCTGTCTGGAAACTCAAAGCAGGAAATGTTAGATCTCTGATGAGTAACTTTGACAGTTCTGAAATTGAGCAAAACAGCACGAGGAGAAGGAAACAAGGAGAAAAAAATTGGCTAAGAGATATGGGGTGAGAAATGCAACTTGGAAAGAATGTCAAGATGATACTAGAGGGATATTCAAACAAACCAGGGGTGGGCAAAGACTTTTTCATGTCTCTAAGTGAGAGGAACTGTCCTATTATTTCTGCAGTGCACAGTGATGCTCTGCTGATATAGATGTGGGGTGCTCCAAGATAGCCGAGAGCTACATCCAGCTTGCCAGGATAATTGATTAGTCAGTTTATTTGTCTTCATCCACAGAGGCAGGGATCAGCTTGTGGTCAGAAGAATGATTCTGGTGGTGACAGCCCGTTCTTGGCCGCCTTTCACTTCTCCCCTCTGACATAATTAAACCTGGCCCCCTTCCCATAGTCCTACGACAGAAGCAGAGACGCAAGCTGCAGCTAGGGGCAGGCTGTCTCTGCCCCAGTAACTCGACTAAAGGTACCAAAAGGGCTCTGAAGCAAAGGGACTGCCAGGAGCAGATGCATAACTTTTTTTCTGGCCAGGAGCCTCCTTCAGTCACTCTTTTTTTCCTCCTAGAAGCCCTTCAAACACAGCAATAAGCAGGAAGGGGTTTACTAGATGGAAAACTGCACAGACAACATAAGCATCAGCCTACAGAGAGTCTTGTAGCCCAGCGTAGCAGGTGGAGCGTGCACTGCTGCCGTACAAGATGCACCGTCAGGTACAGAAAAACCTGCACCAAATCTTCCATTCTCTGATAGGGGTGTCACTTGAAGGTTAAAACAGGCTCAAGTGATTTCTTGGAAACCATATCAGTTCATATATTCAGCATTTCTTTGCTGCTGTTAGCTCATTTTTCAAAAATATCAAACCTATCTCCCCTTGTCCTTTGAGTGGCCTCTTTAGAGAAGTTTCAAGGTACAAAATGTATGAAATTATTATACCATAAGCATTGTTGGCTGCCTCTCTAACCATTTCCTCCCTTTGGTGCCTCATACTAATATTCCCCAAGTAGGATAATATTTTTTCCAGAACATTATATATGATATGCAGACTGCTGAAGAATTTAAAATAGGGTAAGAAATTTTTGTAATGGTTACTGGGCAAAAGATTCCTCCAAAGATTCAGATTGACACATTTGGATAGGATTAAATTTATCCAGAGAATTAAATTTGCATCAAATAAACATAAAGAAATACATAGCATAATCTAGGACTACTCTGTGTTTTTGCATGACTAGCATATTTACTGAGATGTCCTTCAGTAATTCTTATTTCGCCATTATTATTCAACATCACGAAGAATCTTGCAGTGTTACAAAGGGAGTTTTAAGTTGATTTTATGGGATCCTAAAACTATAAGAAAAAGAGTTCATAGATTTCATCAGCAATTTAGATAATGTAGGATATGCTTTATGAATTTAAATTAAAACTGGTGGATGATATGGATGTATTTTTCCCTATAGCCTCATATTGCAACCAGTTTCTAAAGTTCCCTGTTTTTAAAACATGGGAGCAGAGATAGCCTGCAATCCTCAGAGCTAAAACAATCACAGGGTGAGGTGGGAGTTTTAAAGAAAAAACACTCATTATAAAGTTTTTCTTTTATTACTTGCATATATGATTAGCCCTCATATTTAGACACTTTTCCTTCTAGTCAATATAGAGGTTTATGAAGATCATTGGCCTATCAGGAGAACACAAGTCAAGATTCTGATTTTTTAGGCAAACATTATAAGGATTATCCTCCAATTCAACAGGAATTTTACAGGTTTGTGGGTTTTTTTGGGTTTTCTTTTAATGTACTTTTACTCTAATATCTGTTGAAGAATACAAACCCAAGCAAATAAGAGGACTGGAGTTGCCAAGATATACAAATCCAAACAAATTTAGGTAATTAAGGTGCAAATTTCTAGAGATTTTTTAGTCATCCATTTTATTTTACTCAATTGTAAGAAGAAACCCAAGGCGTGTTTCACAGAAATCTTCTGAGATCCACATGGCATATCTTCACTGATATGTTGCTTTCCCTGTTAAAACTCCTCAGACCTACTCAGAATAAGGTAAAATTATCTTTTCTGAACTGTTGTGACAAACCTGCTACAGCAGAGTATCATCACTGACATCCGTGATGTTAATCTGTCTACTTGTCATTAATAGGCTTCTACCAAGTCTCTCCTGTCTGCTCTCACGTCTTTTACCCAGAGGTAACGCTCACCTTTTCCCATTCGCGATCGTTGTTCAGTACTATCACCACCAGCCTGGGGTGCGCCTGGTAACCATCTGCCGTGAAGGACAAATCTTTACCTTCCCAAGTCACATTCATCATAAACCTAGAAGGGAAGGAAAAAAAAAGTTCATTGAAAAATTAATGAGCTGTCCAGCAGTTAATGAGCAAGCTAGTTCAGTCATCAGAACCACTGATTAAACACATGCACCAAATCCTCTTAACGCTGTGAAAAGCCTACGCTTGCCTCACGGGGAGCCGGAGCATTTCAAGGCAGTCCTTAGCAGAAAACAAAGCCAAGTATCAATTACGTATGATTTTCAATACAGACATCATTTTTAAAGCAGCTTCCACATTATGCATGACCCGTACACTCTATAAATAATCTCTCTGGCACTTTGAGCAATCTCACCAGTTTTTCAGGACCATTTTAAACATGTCTACATCAGCTCTGTATGTACCATTATACTATTGTCTCATCGGAGTAATACTCAGAGGTAAGGGCATCTACTCTGGCTTCACCTGTTTAGACCTCCAAGAGTTGTATCAGCCCTTCCTGACACTGCAGCTATACAGTGTCTTTGTGACACTTGGGTAAATTCCATTAATGCCTTCAGCCAAAAAAAAAAAAAAAAGACATGAAAACTTTGAAGGAGTTGATAATATTCAGTTCAGTATTTCCAAAAAGAAAAAAGGATTTTTTAAAAAAACTTTTCTGTATCTAGGTTAATTTTCAATGGTTTTCAAAACATACATAAACTAATGGGAAAAAAAACCATAGAGGGACTCACAATAAAATGTACAAGAAGAAAGAGAATTGTTAAAATTTTGTTGAAAATGTCGGTTCAATCCCAAATTTCCTGCCTTTAGACTTATCAGTTTGGGCACTGAATCAATAGAATTGTTTATTTACCACATGCTCTCTGTTCAGCTACAAAGGAGAAAACTTACTTAACTGAAAATTTTGTATAAATTTATGTCAACAGAAGGACATTACTCAGAGTGCTACAACAAGAGGCACCTCTCCTAAGACGTGCCACATACCGTTGCTTGCTCTCTCTGTTCTGTATTACCGTGCTAACCTGCACGTTCTAAGGATAGAATACTACTTCTTACAAGCAATCCTGTCATTAGCAATGATTACATCAACTGTAGGAGTCATTGCTCTGACCTGGACTGTGCCATTGAGGGACACTTATCAACTCTGGAGAATGACACTGCAGGTGGTTCCACAAATACCAGCCATGGACCAGACGTGCTCGGCTGCCACACACTGCAGTGGACCCGATCTGCCCTGGGGTAAGGACCTCAGTACTCCTCTGCTCAGCAGCTTAGGGACACCCTTCAACTCTAGAGTCCTAGAGCTTCTCTAGCCACTGATTTGCCCCTGAAGTTCCTAAATTCATTTTGAGTTTATACTAATTCTAATATAGTCTACCTAATTTTTCAATTTTCTGATTAGTATGTATAGTTTTTGATTTCTAACTATTTCTAATGGCTATTTTCCATTCATCAATGAGCCATGTACCTCTTTTCCAAAGCACTATCCTTTTGTTGATTCAGAAAAGCCGGCATTCTGGCCATTTAACAAACTTGACTTTCCTCAAAAATAATTTTCTCTCAAAATTTTCCACAGACTTATAACATAAATCCGTATTTATATTTGCTGCAGTTTCACATAGCTTCAGTGTTTCTCAGTGAGAACAGCTTGTTTCCACTGCTCCAGGGTCAGAAAGAGTGATGAGAAACTGCAGTTTTTATTTAAAGCGCAAATACAGGGAACTTATTGCTAAGAGGCTGAACTATCACAGCACACAGGTCAAGCTCCCCAGACAGTGATATATTGCAAAAATCTATCATTTTATACATTTTATGAAATTTCCTCACCTATACAAATCAGGCACGAAAGGGAAGGGCTGGTGTCGGCATTGCTGTTCTTTGGTCTAATTGAAAAAAAACCCCTGAACTCCAGACTGCCAATGTGAGCCTGACAGGGCTACCCCACGAGTGAGAGGTAAAACTGCAATTCCAGATCCTGGAGATCCCATGGCACTTCCAGAAGATAATGTGCTCTCCCGCCCATGGTCTCAAATTAATTGCATTGAATTGTACCGAATTCTCAGTGTATTTCACTGAACAAAATTCAGTCTGGGTTCTCACCAAGGTGCTCTCCTTCTGGAATTCAACTCGACACCTATATCATTCCATCCCTCAAACATGTGTTTTGATGGGCACCAAACTTACTGTAAGTGCTCTTCATACATTGCTCTGGAATGTTATACCCACAAGAACCAGATACTGGTTTACATGCCTTTTTTTTTTTTTTTGGTAGTAGTAGCACGGGCTCCTGGTGAATCTGACCTAGACAAAATTCTTCAGCTCCACATTCAGAGGAGAAGGCTTTGTATTAACATCACTGCCTGAAAATCCCAATAGCAGAAGCACACTAAATAAAAATGTATAGACCCAGAAGAAATAATGGCACTGTATCATAACAGTTAATAATTAAATGTGCGCTGCCCTAAACAGCCATATTAACATCATTCAGCACCAGTTTGACAGCAATCTGTAAATTCACCCATTGTAATAACTCATATTTTGTGACAGACTTTCAGCATGAAAATTTTCCCCTTGGCAGAACTCTGCTTTTCAGCTGAACTAATTTCCTGTATATTACATTTTTTATCCAGCACTGAGAGAGCTTGCTTGGGATTAAAAAGCTTGTTTGCCACCTTGACAGCAAGTGGCAAACCACCAGACAGGATTTGTTTGTGCTTACATGTAAGAAACCAGCATAACATTCGCTCACCGCTGAAAATCAAATGCGTTGTGACCCAAGGAATAAAATGCCCAGGAAGCCACCACACAGGGAAAATGACACACTATGCAAACATGCACTACGTGTATTTCTACTTCTACACCCGTCCTCACAGGTTCCCTCCTGATTCATACACATTAAATAACCACACAGACCCCACCCTGTCTTACGGGGCCAGGCAGAAATCACCTCATTTCAATAAAACTGAAAACCAAGCATTTTATCTGCTCCTAAGGGCTGGACCACAAACACACACGCTGTACTACATCAAGCTTTTGTGTCCAGTTGGGTTTTTAATCATATAGCCATTGGTGATTGGACTTGAGTTGAACCCTTAATTTATGTCGTTTGGTAGGATTGCTACCCCAGATTTCAAACACCACTTGTGATCACAAATGATGTTTTGGGATTAATATGCAAAAGCCTTAGCCTAGAAGCTAGTCGAGGACCATCACAAGATGCAGTGCTGTAGCTGCGGTGATGCTCAAGTGCTCCAAATAGAAAGATGAACCACAAATCTAAAATAAAAAACTGAACTCAGCACATATTTTTAAACCGTGTGAATGTACCAGCCATTTAGCAGTGAAACACATTTTGCTAGTTTAAAAAAAAAGTCCCTAATCTGTAAAAGTCTCTTCAAATTGCATTGTCTGAGTCATATACAAAGGTACCAGTGAATGATGCAGACTGAGCTACCCCAGTTTCTCAAACTGCAGCAATAAAAAAGAACTTCAAAGAGATTCTTGTTTTCCCAAGCACACTCTTCTGTACAAAATTCATCAACCGCTTGTGTTGGTGGTTCAGAAACCAATGCCTACAATCTACATTTCCTTTTGAATTGTCATTTTTCCTCCTCAAAGGACAGAAGTCCTGCTCTGCTTTTATTGGCCAAGATCCCAAACTTGTCTCTTTGTGCTTTTCTGTTCCCAGTGAGGAAGAGTAAGGAAAAGAAACCATTTATAGTATATGTTATTCTTATAGAGTTTTAAGCCCAAGATTAATTCTGTGCAAGATGTTAGTTTCTGAATTGGTCAAAATACATTTCTGAAGTAGATTTGGAATTGCATATCCCTGTTCTTAACTAAATGAGATGCTTCATTTTTTGAGCTTGTTATTCTAAGGGGGCAATTCAGCATACACCTTGGCTTAGTAGTTAATCTGCTTTCATACCTCATTAATGCTATATCCTTTGCAAAGACATGATAGCAAAATGCCTTGTGATGCTATTATGACACCGAAGCCCTAATTAACTTTTGCAAACTGAAGTTTGTGAGTAAGATTCCCCAGGTGATACATGTATGAAAAATGGGATTTTTTGGGCAGAAGTTAAGCTATTCTCGACACTGAATCCAAAACAGGTTTTTATCATGCAATGAAACAAGCCGGTACTATATATTTAAAACATTTTTAAACATTTATACAACTCTTTTTTGCTCGTCACCTTCCCCAACAAAGCTGAAAAGAGAATAGTCGAAACACCACAGCAAAACACTGTTCCTGTTGTATTTACAGCAAGCTTTTGAAGCATCAAGGTTACAAACTGCTCTCAAGGTTTCCAACTTGATTTTTATAGACTCAGAAAGATCAACTAATTCAGATAAAGCTTCAGATTAATGCCAGAATAGTGCAATACTTATCCAAGGCAAAATTTTGACTCTACCCAGAAAGACAGAACTCATTTGAATAAGGTGGGTTTTCCTACCCTGTAAACATTATATCACAACTTCATTGACTCCAATTTCCATTAACAAATGGGGGAAGACTTTACCAAAAGGATTGGACCTCAATTTTCAGAAGACCATTTGCCTGGGTACAATATTGCTGAAACAGAAGCACCTCTGGCCAGTCTCCCTACAGAGACTCAGGAAGTCCTTGGAGCAATGCAATAAATTAAAACTTTTAAATTAATGGAACCTTTAAAAATAAATGCATACAACATAGTTGTGCTAATTGTTATATATATGACAAAAAATGATCTCACCAAATCTAATACAGCAAAAAAAATCCCTCTCCTCCCCTCCAAACTGTATATTCTGATATTTTCTCCATTTTTCTCTATTTCATGTTTATTTTCTTTCAATTTATGCACTAAAATATGACTGTGAAACTGTCTGTATTAGAATTAAGTTGTGTGACTGAGCACAATTAGTAACAACAGGTGCTTTTCCCACAGAAAGGGTTTTTTGGTTTCTCCCCTGCCAAGGTTTAAGCCACCTTCTCCACTAACCTCTTTTCATAACATTACAGCATCTACCAATAAATAAATAGCTAGAATGAGGCGGGGAACGTTTTGAATTCCCAGGGTTACCTTTAAAACCTTCAGTCTGGTGGATGCAAGTGTGATCACAGGAGAAACAGCTCTGAGCTCCAGCCCAGGGGGGAGCCAGCCAGGGGCTGCCCACCCCAGGGGAATTACGTGTGTAGAAAGGGTGTTGTTAGAGCACCCTCAGCCAACCTCCCGTGGTTTTAAAAGCAAGTTTAGAGACAGAAGTGCAGGCTGTCTCAGATGTCTGTCCTTCTCATTGCTCTGATACTTGTTTCTTCCTTTTTCTTTTTTTGTTGTATAATGTATACAGATCTAGACTTTTAGAAGTAGAAATTCAGGACTCGGGCTCAGGAACAGATCCAGCTCTGCAGTAACAGGCTGGTTTATAACTAGTGTGAAATCCATCTAGTATCCAGCTCCCTAACAGATCACTGGCTGGGAAAAATATAATGGGTAAGGCAGGGGCATTAATGAAAATGTATCACTCTTAAGCTACCTCCGCAGAAGAGAACTTGGTTACTAGACCTACAAAACAACGCAGGTGGCCTGCGAGCTCCAGGGAGGTGAAAGCCCACACGACTCCTTGTTGCCATGAGGTCAGACCCACTTTTCCTGCTCTTATCCTGCAGCCCGGATCATATGATCAAACTTGATAAATTCCTCAGGTGCCATCCCTGGGGACTATCAGTTTTTATTTAGAGCCTTCTTCACCACGGGGCAGTGTTTCAAATCCATGACAACTGCAGGCAATGAAAGGAAACAGCAGAGACTTTGGGAAATACAGGTTTCATAAAAGAAACTCTTTCCCTCCTCTCCCAAAGAAGAAATTTCCAAACTGAGGTTTAAAGCAGATGAAATGCCTTATAACCAACGTGTCATCTGGTGATATTTCTCTTTCCTCCAAATAGTATGAACCAACCATTTTATAATAACCTAGACAGCCAGCCTGTCTGGGCTTGGCATTCACTCAGCATCATACCTAAAAAAGGACTGAATCCAAATTTTGTCTGTTCTTAAACTTGTTGAGGTTCTGAACTGCTGAACTGCCTTAATATGATTCTACTGTGAAATCTGAAAGATACTGGTCAATAGAAACCCCAAGATAAACTATTTAATGTTAAGAAACAGATTTCCTAAAAACATCTATAAAATTAAACCAAGAAATGCTGAATGCAGAATGTATAACGTGTGGTCTGAAGTACATATAGAAATAGGTCTGAAACAGATGACTGTTAAACAAGATAGGGATGCATTTTTCAAACAGTGAAGCTTTTTTTAAAGACAGTTTTATGTCTTAGGCTATGTAGGATTTTTTTTTTCTAAATTCAAATCCTTCGCAGTGATGCAAAGAGCCTCTTCTTCCTCTTTGTGCCTCCTCCTCCTCCTCCTCCACTTCCCCCAGCCCTCGCTCTCCTGAATAAAACTCCGTGACGATACCCTGCTTTGGAGCTGTATCTCCCTAGGCCTTGAGCCAGCATGGATGAATAAAATTTTGGGAACAATATGCTCAGTGACTGTAAAAAAGGAATGCCATGCCAACTACTTGTATCTCCTGCCAGCTGCTCCTTAAAGCATTAGTTGCCACTAGGTCTGGAAAAGTAATTTTGCCCCAACTCTGCCAGACAAGTGACAGAACTCTTGGGGAGCCATTCTGAAAGGGGGGGAAGCCAAATCAGAAAGGGCCCAGATGCCTGGGAGGGTGCCGCAGACTAACGTAACTCATAAAACACAAGGAGGTTTAGTGAGTTAATGTTAATGGTTAAAAAAAACATTTCATAAAAAGCACTAATATCATCACTTTTTGCTGCACCAGCTCAGAAACAGCCCAAGCTCTTCCCATGAACCTGCCTGGCTTCGTTCAAGGGGATGGTGTCTGCAGCAACTCCATGTCCAAGAACTTTCACTTATGGTTTGAATGTTAAGGCTTGCTTTCAGCCCTGAAGGCTGGCTCAATTCCAGAACACAGGCCATGCTTGTTCTCTCCTTTCAAAATTTTTATAATTATCACAAAAAGGGGTAAATGTTCTAAAAGCCCTTAATCTGGTAACTGTTTGGTACCTTCTGCTTCCTAAACTGACCTAACCCGGGAGAAAATTCTGACACAGATTCTCTATAATTTCTTGAATCACTTCATCAGTAAACTAGCACCACATCAGAATCTCTTCGGTGGAGTATTCTCCTCCACAGCCCCTCTTTTGCTGCTGGTAAAGTTTAATTTTACTTTCAGAGGAACATGACAAGAGTTTCACGAATTCATTTCCTCCTGTTTAATGCAACTATATAGAAAATGCCCTCATACTATAGAAAAGGGCATTTAGAGCACATGGATTAAAAGAAGTGCAAATATCTAGTTGTGACTGTTTAAAATCTGTTCATCAGCAGTAAATTAGACTTTGTGTATCTCTGTGTACCAATCTAATTGCTACAATAATCCACTGAGTCTCCCATTCAGAAAGCATTTCCACACGAATGATTGAGGCTAAGTGGGATCCTGCCACTGACAATTTTTTTTCTTGTCTTTAGTATATTTTCTCATTCATTTTTTCATGTTGACGGTAATAATTTCTTGTCATCCAGGACATCTGAAATAAGTTCTCAACATTAAATCTAGGACTGGTAGCTTGGTCTTCATTTGGAGACACTTGCCTAAAAATACTGTCCTCCCTGGAAATCTGCTGCTCCCCACATCCCTGCGGCCTGAATGCTCCATGAAGGCTTCCAGCTTTCTTCGTGCCTTCAGCCATTCAGGTACATCATCCTTGTTCAGATTTGCTTCTGTAGAGCAGTGTTCACAGTAGCGAAGGAGGACAATAAGCAAATCTAGCAGCACGCAAAACCCAAAACTTCTTCAAGCTTAAAGTTTCCAAAAATGAAGTACTAAATTTAAAATATACTCAAATTAGCTGTTTCCCTCCAAGACCCATAAGCAACACATGTGAGTACTGAAACTTGGGTTACTGTTTCGAATCATCAGTCTGCGTGCAATGCACTCCTGTGAACTTGCAGTGGCTCCCGTAAAACCGCAGTGGGACCACAAAATGGGAAGGAAAGACAAACAAAATAAACTGGAGAGTCTTAGGTGAATGTAAATAACCTTTGTTTTTCTGCACAGCAAGTATGCTACTAGTGAAAATGCATTTTGCTTAATACATAATTAGTTAAATAACCTGTTCGGTCATACAATGGAGCAGATGATAATTATTTTTGCCTAGTCTTTTCACAGAACTTAAATGAACAATTCCTCTGTAAATTTGCCGTTGATCTGTATGCAGGAAAAGACTAAACAGATTTGCTAGATTATTCATCAAACCATTGTGTCCATTTAACACCTGATTTTGCTCAGAAGAGGAAAATCTGTCTGTCATTGCTAAAAGCTGGAATCAAAATGTTGAACCTGCTGAATGAGTATCAAGATGAGAGAGACAGTATGACCTGGTGCTCTGAAGACGACACTGTCTCATAGCCCAGCACAACAGCAAGGAGAAGGAAATGAACCTCATGGTAGGCCACAGAAAGACAGCAACATTGTGTAGCTTGTTTCAGAACACTGTTCCCACCGACTCCCGAAGTTTTTAAGGAAGGGTGATTCACGGCAGGATCAACTAATGCCTTTGTACCTGGCCCTTTGGACCTCATGTTGCTCCTGTTCCCTGGCTGGGTGGTGACAAAGAAAGAAAACTGCTTGGGAAGGGTATGAAGGGACAGCCTGCCCAGAGCAGCTCGGACAGCCTGCTACCCCTACACCTTCACCACCAAAAGTAGGATGAGCCTCTAATTCCTGAGAGTTATTTGGTTGTATTTGGAAACTGATGTAATTAAATGTAAGCACGGTGTGGTAAACGCCCTACTACCTATGGACAGACACATCTTTTTGCTTTTCAGGATAATAACAATAGAGCAAGAGCTGTGTCATCCCCATCCACCCCTGTACAGATCAGAGCGGTTGGAAATGCTGTTGTGAAACGGATGTCCCAGGGTTATGACTTTTATACACAACATGAGCACTGTTCTAGACAAAGCAGAAGCATTTTTATTCACAAAGCAGCAGCATTTTCCATGACGACTGGCAGGGTTATTTTGTTTGGCTGTTTGTTTGCTTACATGTTTTTCTTTTCTGAGTGAGAGCAAGCATTTGTTCAACTGACATTGCATTAATGAGCTGCTAATTGTATCTATCCTGCTGTGCTAGTACAGTGCTATTTTCCTGTCTTGGGAGAATCTGGGTCTTACACAGATGGGAAAAGATGATCTGAATCCATATATCTATCTATTTATGTGTATATTTTTAATGCATTGAAAATTATCCCTGTATTTTATTTTAAATCCTTTATTCATAGGGAAAAACTAGTTTTCCCATGTATATCAGTACTGAACATTGATCAAATAATTTCAAAAACTAAAGCAAACCTGTTTTTTCTTCTAGGTCTACAAAGCCAATAAAAGCATCTTAAAATTGCAGTGACAGAGGAAGGATAAATTGTGTGCTTCAAAACATATATCTTCCAACCAATTTAATATTCAAAGGATTTGAGAAAGAGGGAGGAGGAGCTTTCACTCCATGGCTTTCTTTACATAGAATTTCTTCATAAATGGAGATGAAAGTCACTGTCTAGATACGGAAAGTCGCACATAAAGCATAACCAACCCCCATTTACAAGCAAATCAGCTATTATGGCGTAGCCTTGGAATACTCTACTGCGTTTAAAGTTGAATTAGACTGTCATTATAAATAGATGGAGTCTATTTTGTGCTCCATTCTCTAGCTTGGTTTTGCTCAAGCATCACCTTACAGAGCCTCTTTGCTTTCCACTGAGTTCTCTGCTCCTGAGCTCACAAGCAGTGTCCCTACATGTAATCCTATTTCTCCAGCATTGATTTCCAGAATAAACAGGGAGGCACAGTGCTGCAGATTCCAGCTCCATAAGCTGCCTACAATTACTTTAGCCCCTTTTGTTGTGAGGATGCTCTAAAATCCATTGTTCAAGTTATTTCCTTAATACAGCATCATATAAATTTATCTTGTAGTTTAAAATACAAAGCTGTGCTATCTGTGACCTGAAATGGTAAAGATTACATCTCAAAATAAAACCCCAATTTAGGCATTGATTTTAGGCATTGATGTAAGGAAGGAACCTACAATTTAGTGATGAGGATAAGAAAGAGCAAGGAATTTACGTAATTCACCTTGGCATGGAGAGACTGGTCAGCTCCCGGAGATTACTTAGCACTGCTAAATGCTTGTATATACTTGCTTTTCTTGGAGATTATATGTGACAAGAATAGTCTTGGGGAGTTATTACATAAGAAGAACTATTTAAAGTTTGTTCATTTTAGTGTAATTCTGACATTTCTAAGTTAAAAACAGCCTGCTTCTTGTTCTTGTGGTGTTGGAGAAGCTCAAAGAATCTCTGGTACAGGAAATATATTCTCACTTCACAGCTCAGTGTTTTGCATTGGGAGGTGACTTTATTAACCACAGTGCACTATATTACAACCTCTCCTATTAATAATTTCTCTGTGCATCACGCGCTGCACACTGCAGAATCTCCTGGTGAAGTCTAATCTCACTGCCCTAACACTCACAAGCCCTATCCTTGTAGTTATACAGATTTAATGAGAAAAAAAATGATTGTTTGAAGAAAGACAGCTTATGCTGAATACTGAATACCTAATTCAAGTCTATGTCAGTGTATTAGCAAAACAATCGGATAGGGGTCCTGCCTCCTGTCAGTCCCCATGGGCAAGTAGGGCAGCAGGAAAAGAATCACAGGTTTTCTGCAACACCTCTGGTAAATTTACACAGTTTTCAAGGCAGAGGCTTAGGAACAGGAAAGGGGAAACCAAAAAAAATGTGGAAGTGTTATACTAAATGCAAGTCCTCTCTGAGGAAAGCTGTGCAAGTTTCTAAAATTTGGTCGCACTGTTTATGAAATACACACATGAAATGTTAAAATCTATTTACTTGGCTGTATTTGGTTTTTAAGAGAGATTCTCAAGAATGCTGTGCACAAAGATCCCATTTTCATGGAAAACAACTGTTCCAGGACATCATATGGCAATCAACCCCTAATCTAAATATGCGCGTACATTTTAGAAGATTAAAAATGTTCCACAATCTCCTATATGAAATCTGCACTGACTTTCCTTCTTGTGCCAATTCCATCTTGCTTTTCTGTAAGAAGCGCTTCATCTGCAATATTTGGTTAGAAAAAATTTCATAAATACTGCTTAGTAGCCTGCATATGAGATACTGTAAAGAGCTATTAAAAAACATGCAAGATTCCCTTTACTTCCTCTCATAAACCAGATAAAGAAATTTATTACTGTGTGGCACGTATTTTGCAACATCTTGGATAGCAGTAATCAGGAGTACCCTGTCTAGAAGAGATAATTAAAAGGCAAAAAAGAAAGTGCAAAGAATCACGATTTAAACCTTGGCAGTTCCCATATGACAAACTGTATTGAGAAAACATCTATATCAACTTTGATTATTAATACAGATTAATTTTTACAGCTATTCTAGTTCAGGTGACAAAAATAAAATCCTCACAAGCAGAAGTGACAGATTTCAGTTATTAGATGATGAAAGCTGCCTAACTAATCTAATACTTCTATAATTTCCAGGGACACCTCTGTAATACTGTACATCTCCTGTCTTCTAAACTCTTACCAGGTTCCTGCTGATGCAAGTCATTCAGGCACAGCCTCTGGAGCATTTTGGCAATTTTACCTCATAGTTAAAGTACACAATGACATGATTTTATTAGCTCAGCTTTATACCCTCTAAGACCAATTTCTGTCATCTTCTATATCAGATCCAGAGCAGTATTTATTCTCCACAGCACATAACATAATTTCCATGCACAGTTACCAATGCAGCAAGTCTTCTTGCACGTTCCCTCTGAAAATCATTGCTTAAAAAGGGCATGATGGGATTAACAAAAAACAATATTCTCCTTCAAGAACATATAACAGCAATAGAAAGAAAAATTGCCAAGGCTATGCAGTAAAAAGCCCCCAAACCAATAAACCTTACTTGTGCAAGGTGTGAGATGGCCGGTCATTTTTCTCCGGTTGTCCATAGCAGCTAGTTTTTGCTTCAGGAATGAAGGAGTACTTTTCCAGCATGGCTGATGCAGCTGTGGCAATAATCCCAAGGCCATCCCGTACCCGAGATTCTAAACTGTAGTCCCATTCATCATAAGCTGCTGAAATGAGTCCTGAAGGAAACTCCTTGGGAGTGATTTCTGTGTTACCACTAACCAGGCTGGGAACTATCCAAAAGAAATCGTAGCCAGTAAGGCCCAGGGAACGAGCCTCATCCAGTATGTAGACAGCTTCATCCTTGGAACAATATAGCAGGATGACAGATGAATGAATTTTCTTCAGCTGAATTTGGGTCTTGGCATCTCCAAAGGCAGTATCGAGTACAATGACATTCTGCATGTCCCAGCCCACGAAACTATTTTCCACTGTGGTCTTAATGACATTGATGAAGTCTCGATATCCAGGGAAGGTGGTGGTCACCAGAGAAAACACGTGCCAGTCATAATCCTGCATGATCTTCAGCATGACGATGGCTTCTTGCTGGATGGAAGCCCCAAACTGGAAGAACGTGGACATCACATCCTAGAATACCGAAGACAGTGAAAGATTATTACTTCTGTACAAGTCTGAAGGGAATAGAATCTCTATTTTACCAAGTAAATTCATACCAATTTTCAGTTACAATAGAAATAAATTGCAATGCACACGCTGTATATATATATGAAAAAGCTCTGTACTTCCAGATCTAATGTCTAAGGGATACCTCCTTTCCACAGGTTTATTGGACCTGGTGTGAGCTGTCAAACTCTGCAGAAGTAGATTTATCATCCCCAGGTTCACTACTGTTCATGGGCTCACTCCTGCCCGTGCTCCATCCAGAGCACATGGCCCATTGATGTCTGATGTAAAATTAACAGGATGGGACTCCAGGGACAACCAGCAAGCCGACAGAGTCCTCATTAAAGGACTTAAATGGAAGTCAATTCAAACACTGGTTTCATAATCTGTAACTGGTAGCTGCATTGCCTGACACAGCTGCATTGTCAATTTGCTATGAGACTTGTTTCTAATATTTGTCTTAGGCTTTTACAGGATTCATACCATTTTATACAGCTTAAGGTCAGGTGCCTCTTATTTTAACAACATCTATCAGAAATAGGCAACACAATAATCTATTTTGTTAGCACTACATTTACAAACATTTTCATTGGTCTATTTTTGCCAAGTTGCTGTATGTAAATTTATTTTTGAAATTTGCATTATAGATTTATATACATCACAATTATTACTGTACCAAAACTATATACAGAAAGCTATATAATTCTTTATTTTCATTTTACTTCAGTATTTACTCCTGAACCATAGCGGCAACTTATGTGCATCATTTTCAGATACAGAGAGCATGAGCTCCCACTGAACGAAAAGCTTATGATTTAAAAATAAGATATTAACCATGCAAGATTTCTTATGTAGCCTTTACAGGAAAGAGACACATGGTGCTTTTAATTCAGAGCTTTATGAACATGGTTGTGAACTGCTATCCTATTTTACACTTGCAGAGAAAAGAAACAGATTAATTGACTTAGGTTTCACGGCAAGGTGGTGTTAAACATCCAATTATTAGTGAGAACAGTAACTCAGCAGTACAAGTTCTGCATTTTTTCTATGGAAATCTATTTAAAGAGCAAACTGAGTGCCTTTTTTTTTCTTTTTAATAGAAGATGAGTAGTGTTATTAATTGCCAAGTGTTAAGAACCTGACACCAGGATTTTATATAGCTTGACAGCAATACAAATCTTACAACTTGTGTAAGACCATGAAGACTGATATCGAAGGTACAAAATACACACCACTGGTGGTAATGAAATCATCTGCCATGGTTTCTTCGGTACCTCCAAGAGGGCATTATGAATGCCAGTCCCAGATCTGCAGTGGTTTGGGGTTAATGACAGGTGTTGTAAAATATGTTTGGGAGAAGAATTGAATTAGGAAGATTTGATTGCTGAATGCTTCTAGGAGCTAGTTCCTAGTGATCTGCACTGTATACTTAAAAATCAACCAACTAACAAGCTTTTCATCTAGAGACACTAACAGCTAAGGAAACCCAGCACACAGAAAACCTGCTCAGAGTCAGCATTTAATGGTTTAGTTACTGATTTACTATTGCTAAGTAAATTAGATACCTAGAGACAATGCCATGAACCCATGGCAGAGGAGGAGAGATTTAGATTAGATACCAGAAAGAAATTCTTTACAGTGAGGGTGGTGAGGCACTGGAACAGGTTGCCCAGGGAAG
>JAOXNO010000070.1:12593139-12613153 GCA_028565335.1 Limnodromus scolopaceus | reverse complement strand
CCCATCCCTGGAAGTGTTCAAGGCCAGGCTGGATGGGGCTTTGAGCAACCTGCTCTAGTGGGAGGTGTCCCTGTCCAGGGCAGAGGGGTTGGAACTAGATGATCTTTAAGGTCCCTTCCAACCCAAACCATTCTATGAGTCTATGATTCTAATCCAAGGTTGCTGTAGCTTCCTAATTGAACATAAAAAAAGTATGTAATGCTGTCAAGCTATATAAAAGTCAATCACTTTAGTTTTCTTCCCCAGCTCTTATCCTGGTTTTCACTTGTGAGTGTGCTAACTAACAGTAAAAATAAGTAAAATAATTTACAATAAGTTAAAATATATTATTTCCATCATACCCTTTCACTCTACCCTATTTCTGTATATCATAGAATGACAGAATAGTTTGGGTTGGAAGGGTCCTTAAAGATCACCTAGTTCCAACCCTTCTGCCACAGGCAGGGACACCTCTCACTAGACTAAGTTGCTCAAAGTCCCATCCAGCCTGGCCTTGAACACTTCCAAGGAACACCATGTCGTTTATGGCTACTAATATAGTGGAATAACTCTTTCAAAAAATACATACAACTCCGTCCTTCATGCATCACAAGGAACTTCTCCAAAAAGGGAACTGAAGATGAAGTCTTTGAGGGCAAAAACCAATGCACATAGACATTCCCAAGTGTGACCTTTCTAACTAGTAAATGCAGAATTTTAACCTAGAGCAGTCCTTGCCGCCTTCCCTGGCCACAGGGTCTTGTGCACAACGGCCTGTGTCACCATTAAAGGTGTCTGACAAGACAAGTGAAGTACTAAAAATAAATCCTTTGCTTTTGCAAACATTTTGTTAGAAAAATAGCTTATGAAAGGAGTTTTGATTAAACATTTTTTTCAAGTTCACACCCACATTACATGAATCCTTTTCACATAATTGTGAATGTGAAGTTCAGTCAAAATCAGGCAATTGATACCAATTTATGAACTGAATGTTGAAAAAATTGTAGTTATATGGTGAAAATAAGTTTGGGTTCAGGAAAAGGTGAGATACAAATATCACAAGGAAGAATCTCATCTGAAGACATTCCATGTAGCTCCACTGACTTCATGTGATGCTTTTATAGAGCTGAAGATCTGACTGCATGTGTTTACAATAAATTTGAAACAGATGGAAGACTACAAGCAAATTGCAGCCTTAGGAACTTCGGCAGATATTTAAATGCCTGTAAGGAGAATATTCAAGGACATATTATCCATTCAGTTGGGGGGGCAATAAAAAGAGAGTTTAGAGAGAAATAGCAAATAAAGAAATAAATCTATAAGACATTCAACTACTATAACCTTAAACATCTACAGAACTTTTAATTTTGTTTTTTTTTAAAGCTTCACATTCCTCCTGAAGAGCATTATTATTCCTTTGCTTTACACAGACTTAGTATTTTGTTACACATGTAGAATTGAAGTTCTATTTTCCTATATTCATAAACAAACTAAAGCAATGTTTGCAAAAAACCAAAATTATTCAGTTATTTTCATTTAATTGTCATCTATCAAGACATTTTTCTAATTCATTGCTGAAGTAGGAATACACAGTTGTAATATCAGAGGTGCTTTACGTGCACATCAGAAATATGTTCTTTTTCTTTCCTCATGGCCCCACCTACTGAGATTATTGGGGGAGGATGCAAGGAAGCTGTACCACTTACCCAATACAAAAAACTTCTATAGAAAGGAATTCCACAGATAAATTTCAAAGCCTGAACATCCCAAGACATTACACTCATATGAGCAAAAATTTATTTAGAAGTAGTTGTGGAAATTACTAAGTAATGCTTAATTTTATTTTTCTGTTCTAGCTTCTTAGCTGAATTCTACCACAGCCACAGAAACTAAAAACAGCAACAAAAAGAGAAAGTAAAAGAACAAATGAAAACTTTTTGTTTCTTTCTGTCCTCGTATGAACATACACTTTATAGCAAAACATCTCCCCATATGTTTCACACCAGAAGGAAGCAATCCTTCAATTGCTTCTTGTTTAACATTATTCTAGAATTTTGTATACAATATAAAATCCTGTCATTACAGGAGAAGGGCACTTCAGCGTTCCCATGCTTATGCACAAAACAGAACAGCTCGCTCTGGTGCTGTCATTTCCTAGATTAATATATTAGAGTAAGTTGCTTTTTAATTAGTGTACTGAGTCTATAAATCTGTCACTGTTGTCAGAATCGCATATTTCACTTCCCCAATTCCAACAAATTACAGGAATATTTCTCTCAAAACTTCATCCTCAGCTATTTTCATGACATCTTAAGTTTCCCAGCTCCAGCTTTTCCCTGGGATCAGCAGGGCATCCTCACAGCTGCTCCAGCAGCTGAGGTAAGCCCTGACAGCAGTTTATGCCTACTAGGGAAAAAGCGGCAATAGTTGGTTAAAGAAAGAAACATTTGTTATCGAAAATAATATACTATTAAATGAAAATGAAATGCTAAACCAGAAGAAAATAGGGGTCAACATAAGACCAAATTGATTTTCCGCTTGGCAAACTTGTCGAGGACAGTTGTTTCACTGGAAAGACAATATTATGACAGGAAGCAAAAAACAATATGAAATATGGTTTTAAAAGCAATCTAGAGGTTGATTTTGTGAACTAGAAACAAGATTATTATGACAGGACTAAAAGTAGGACTTTAAAGTTATCTTAATTACTTCACTCTTACTCACTTTCTATCTTCCACAGAGATCCAGCAAAAACTATTTTTCTCCTATTTTACACTACTGTTACTTAGATATTCCATTTTTATAACAGATTTAAGGCATGTGGTGGCAGGTCTACATATAGAGTGCAAGCTGTTTCCTGTTTAATGAGTGATAGTAGTTATTTAGCATTTTATGGAAAAACTGAAAGCCAGAGATTAGTCATTAATTTGAGCTGAATAACTTCGCATCACTTCAAAAATACACAGGAGGAAATTATTTGTACCAATCTCAAATGTAGGTAAATAATGTATCTTGCAGTGCGTTAACTTGGTACCATTTTTCTTGGATTACTTGAAATGATGCAATGATCTCCAGGTAAACGTGAAGTAAATCATGTTCATCTGTCATGAATATCTAGGTTTCAGCTATACAATCTTCTTTGCGGTACTATACAGACCCATGCAAAGCTTTCAGTAAATGCAAACACTGAAGTGGAGGAGCTGAAAGGAAAACCTTTCCTCCCAAGACACCCTGCACATTACTAAACTGTTAAGTTCCTAAATTCCTGCCTCTATTCATTAGCAGTATGTAACATGCAATTCCCAACACAAATATCTCACTGAGGCGCCCAGGGAGAAAACTCCCCCATTATCACCATGGGAGCAATTTGGGGGAAATTATACAATATTATGTACTTTCAGGCAAAGCAGAGCTGCGAGGGTGGAAATAATCTACTAATCATCACAAACAGCAGAAAAGACTTGTTTCCCAAGGATCTGTCACCTCTCTGGCCTCACACATGCCACAAAGATGCAGAACCTCCACCAGGAGGTTTCTCTGCCAATGCCAAGTTCTCCTTTGGGAGTGGTGCCCTTGCCCTGTCACTGGGGCTCTGGAGCCACCCAGGCCCTGGGCATCCCCCACCGACCACCATCGCCCCACATGGGACACCCAGCTGCCATCACCCTGCGCCAAGCCCAGCTGCAGTGAGGCCCATGCCCAGCGCCAGCGGACTTGACCTGGAGCCCAACTCATCCTTTGTCCTTGTCCAGCAGTGCCTGGACCTCATGCCAGCCCGCTCAAGGCACCAGTTGAACTCACCGAGAGGGAGGGGGCAGCAGGGCAGGAGCTCTGCAGACAAGGACATGTGGGCTCCTGCAGCCCCACATGCCAGATTTGAAGTTCTCCAAATCTGCCCACCTAGAACCTGGGAATGTGTTTCACTATTTGCCACTCCAAAGACTCAGGCCTTTGAGCAGAGCTACAAAAGGGATGGAAACTCACTTACTCTGCAATTGAACTGCTGCAAATGCAGAGCCACAAAATGCATAAAGGTCAACAAAAAGGACAAACCAAGGCCTTATTTTTTATTTTTAAAGTTTGCTCTGGGAGAGGAGCACTCAAGTTAGAAAAGGGCAGTAGCCAGCAAGGGACTACATAACGGCTTTCCAACATCTGACATGTTTCTTTTATTATTTCAAGGAATAAATATCAGAGAAACAAGATTTTGAAAGGTTAGCACCTTAGTTTAATCAAGCATGTTCTTTCCCATTTCCAGAGGGAGCCTGCAGGGATTCATTTCGCAGAAGTCTCTGTATTCTCAGGTCATGGTTTTATCCTAAGAATTTTGCTAGGTAACAGATCAGGGGTTTTGTTTCGGTTTTTTGTTTTCTTTAATATATCCATTTAATTTTAATTTTATACTACTTGCTTGGTTTATCTGGACCTGCTACAAGAGTTGAACTTCGGCACTACTTTTCTATACTCGAATAGCAAATAAACAAACAAAAACTAATGAGAAAAGGGTTTGAACTAAAGTAACTCAACATGCCATCAGAGTGAAACAACGTAACTTAATTATGGAAGACAACTGGTTTAGCACAGAGCTCAGGAGCCATTCCCTGAGCTGGAGCATGCCCTCTGGGTTTTCAACACGTCTGGGTTTCCATTCACAGATTGTTCAAACCTTGGAAATTGTGGTGTCTCAGTCTCAGTTCAACCAGAACAGGCAAGTGAAAAATGCTTTCAAAGGCTGAAATGACACGAACAAGCCTGTGACCCAACTTGATAAAATCCTGAAAAGATTCCTGCAAACCAGCAGGGATTTGTGTGGTCATTTGATGAAAGGTTTATTCACAAGAGGCCTACTTTCTAGATAAATTCCTACTCCCACTGTTACAGAAATGTCTTATGCCATGAATATGGGGAACACCCTTCACTGAGGAAGGGCAAAATCACGGTTCTACAAAAATGCAGCATGGAGCTGGTTGTACCATCGCTATTTGGATGAGTAACAGCTATTATACAGCTTTTGGGGTGAAAAAGAATTCCAACAAGTAAGAAGAAGTAGAGTACTGACGCCTGCAAGAAAGGTAAGGGTGAATAAAGAGTATTTTCAGACATTATATTTGTTTTGTATGTTCAAATGTTTCTTGACTATAAACCAGACACTCTCTAACCCTTAGAGGATCATGTGGTACTTTATGTAAGCGTAAAGTGTTAGCATTATCCTAAAAGATTTTTTCCTTTATGGAGAAGATGAGATTTGTACAAAAGGTTTTCATTTCCTTTAAGTATTTGATCGTGAAAATAAATACTGAAAAATGTGTGTGACCTAATCTATCAATTAGTTACCAAGGACAAATTTCAGGCCATAGATTTAAACTGTGTGTAATTTCTCTTATGCCCCTTGTCATGACTGCAGATAAATGTTTTGCAATTTTTTAAATTTGGGTGTCTGATTTTCTCATGGTTTGTACAAGCAGTGTCCTTCTGCTTTATTCGTGTAATTAGTCAAGACTAAAGTGATGCAAGTAAACAGCCTCTTGAAGAGCCCAAAAGACTACATTTTCTATGGGAAAATGACTTTAAATTAGCCAATGCAGCACATCTTTCACCTCTAGGAACACCTGAGTTCACGTGAAGAGCTCTTGAGTATGTCCTTTCACTGAAAACTCTTCAAACAGTAGTTATGAATGATTGGAGAGCCATCAGGAAAGTTAATGACTTTTCAGAGTCAGAGAAGGCAATTGCTGTGAAGATACTCCAACACTGGTGAAAGTAACTGCCTTTCTGCTCTATGTAAACACTTATCTGCCAACAATTCACATTCAATACATCACAACAAAATTGTGGTGACAGCATTAGAAGAAAATGGGGTCTTGTTCCTGTTCTCCCCACGGCAATGAGAGAAAGTTTAGAAGTGAGCTTCTGAATTAGCCCAGTGAAAGGTCAAGATTCAGGAAAACCAGCAGGGATACTGAGGAAATGAAAAATCTGGGTAACTTTCCTCTTCTAGTACTGGTATTTCATTGGAACTCACATAATTTACCTACAGAAATAAAATACACAAAGACAAAGACACAAGATGAGTGAGGATACCAGCCAAATGAGCCAGACGGGCCTGTGGAAAATAACTAAAAATCTTGGTATAATGACCATCCATCCTCACTATCCCATTCTCTTACATCCTCACTGGGGCATTATTTACCGATGTCCACATTGTGTCATATCAACATTGAGAAACTACATATTTTACTACCAAAACAACATGCTGGGCTATGTGGAATTTCTTGCCTTTCTCAAGTTTCAGACTGTGACTACAGAGAATCACCTATCAAATCCATTAATTCATTTACTTTGAACCACATCTGCTCCCATAAGGCCATCAGAAATGAGCTGCTCTTTATTCATGGGCAATTTGGGGAACTTTAATGGATATAAAAATCAAAGCATTTAGTTTACAGTGAGTTATGTTATTTCTTGAAGCAGAGAGCTAGTTCTAATTATAAATCTTGAAAACAATCCTGCTGTTAATGGCCATGCTTACTGAAAACAACCCTGTATATGGGGTTTAGCTGTCCGGTTGCAAAATGAGACCCTGATAGCCAGGTCTTGGCACAGGCAGATGGATCTCTGACACAAAGGAAGACACCAAAATTTCCAAGTAAGTCCAAAAAAAGAAACAAATGAAAAAGCAGTGTTTTATCTTTGTCTTTCAAAAAAAAAGTGAAACTTGCTAATCTCTATTTTTTAAATTTTCAGCAAATATAATTTCATTCTAATAGTTCAGTCTTACAGATTTTATTGCCCAAAAGGGTTATGTCATTAGTCTTTAAAAAGCACAGTGGCCACATTTTATCTGATTAACAGCTTTTTCCAGCACCAGCCTAATTCCTTTTTTTTGTTTGTTTCAAAATGAGTTTTCCAAATCGATTTTGCTCTATCTCAGCCGTAAGTTTAAACACGCACACAAATTACTGTGAGCCATCCACAGAATCTGCTAGAATCTAATTTACTTGACATCTTTTTGGGTACCTGCTAAATTAAAATACATAGATTTGGTAATATTTTTTCAGTTTAATGTTGGTATTTTAGCTAAGCAAAATTTCATGTGCTTACATTACTGTTGCTGTGGAATAAAATATATAAATTGTTTGAATAGCTTATGGAAATTTTCAAGAATCAATGCTATGCAATAATTAATCCTTGGGACAAATTTTCCAGCTATTTGGCACGTAACACACTAACCATTTCATTTAACTATAAGATGACATCACAGAGTAATTTAGATATGTGTCATATACCCCTAACCTGTTGGAAAAGTGATTCAGAACAAGAATTTAGAGTAGTTGATGACAAGTATGATTCTCTATTCAGATTTTCTATCTTATCTAGTACAAATATTACACAAGAAAATCCTGCATAACAACCTACTTCCAGCTTATGCATCAACAAAATTTGCGTAAGTATTTTCATACAGTTTTTGCCATTAGGAGCTTTAAAACCAACACCATCCAAACTTAATCATGTAAACAGCATCAAAACTTTAGTGGCCCACAATAATGTTTAAATATGCTATGGCCAAAAATCCAGCATTAAATCCAGAATCAGTAACAATTTATCATTTAATAGCAGCTGAATCAAGCCAAATAGGCTCATTACTTACAGTATGTATTGCACATATGCATAAATGTCCTACACGATATAGAAAGATATGCATAATTTAATATCAATAAAAATGCCTTAAGACATCATCTCCTTATCTGAAAACATTTGGTCTCAATTGAATGCTAAAATACTTCTCACTTGTGTTGATGATGAGAAGCCAGAAAACCATTAACTAAGTCATTTCCATACATCTACACTTAACAAGTGAAAACGAAGGCAACAAACAACCTCCCCCTCCACCCCCTTTCACCAAATGGTGAGTATAAAATATTAAGCAAATAAAAGAAATAAAAAGCCAATATGATTTTTTACTGTGTGGTTGTAGCCGTGTGCTTTTCCTTTATGAGGCAGCACTCTTGGACTAGCAACCTCTGTGCACCTAGTCTGCTTCAGTGGCGTTGGGCTGAAGAGGGAAATCCAACAGCAAGAGGTTAGCTAGAGAGGACAGACAGACAGATGGAAGGAAAATTTTTAAAAGGAAGGCTTAACAGAGTTCAAGGAGCTGTTCAGAGCAGCTTTCCATGGCAACAGAGATTTGTGGGGTATATTCATCAGCAGAGGAAGATGATGACAAGACGAGAGACTCAAAATTCTTGGTCATTTCAATAAGACTGTATGCATTTTGGTTCCCCAAGTAGTTTGGGTGCTAAACCCAAAGAGGTGCAAACCTGATTCACCTGCCTTTGAAAGGCAAAGTCACAAAAATCATAACTTATCCAAAATGAGCATGCTGCTTTTAAATTCTCCTAGAAGGAAGCGTTTCAAAATACTCAGTATCCTCCATCCTCCTTGGCTTTTACGTAGGATCAGCAGATCTGAAGAAAAGAAGATACTCAAGGGAAATACCATTAATGCTTATCCTTTATATTCTCCTCTTTAGGCATCATCTTTGGCCTCTGGGCAAAGTTACAGCTGCTCTTCTGTTATGCTAATAGAAATTACACGCTTTCTCAAAGTGAGCGATCAGCCCCTCAGTCTAGCAATGAATGTCCTTTTCCATTGTACTTTTAATAGCAGGAGGTCAGAAGTAAATGATCTATATCAGTACTTACATATCACCCTAGCTCAAGAGAAGAGGGTGGCTAACTGCATATCTTAGAATGAATCCTACTGATAAGGACATAGCCCAGAGTACACCAACAATGGATGATATTTCACTGGTATTCATTGCAGGGCCTTTGAATAATCACAGTGGAAATCACAAAACAGAACACATTTGTAGTGTTGCAAAAAGTAGTTGCAAAGTCTCCGGTACTCAGAGCTCCTGCATCCCTACCAGAAGGTACATAGGAAGAATGCGGAATGAAGAATGTGGAATTCACCTGTAGGCAGATACAACAGTTTTGCAATATCAATGTGCTAACCAGTTTAAGGACATGAACATTTAACATTTTATTGTGTGATGGATGGTACGTAAGGTAATGTAAGAGATATTCAGACAAAAAACTCTCTTGCACCTACTTTTTCTGACTCTACCTGCGCTGTTCCACACCTTTGACTCAAATCTACATATTCTTTTTAGCATTCTGTTTAAGGACTTATGTGCAAGAATATCACACATCGAGAGATTTGCCAAGCATTATTCCCATAAGGAAATAATATCCTGGGCAGACAAGTTTTACCAACATATATTCAAATTACTGAGATTTTGGTATGGGCAGTAAAACTATTTCCTCTACGAAACAGCTTAGCTCAAGTTACTTCTCCTTAATTAAGTAGAGGCAAAATATCTTTAAGCATGGTTCTGATTTACAGTTAATATCAGAGGGAAAAGATCACTTCAAGAAAGGAAATGTTCAAAATGCTAAGTTTAGGTCCTTACAAGGCACAGTAATTCTTTCTAGAAATTACTACAGATTTGACAGTCATACTAGATACAGTAAATACTACACTGCTACAGCAAGTTGAGTATCTCATTTCCAGCTATAAAAATCACATTTGTACAATGTTCAGTACAGAGTGAAGAGGACTGAAGCTATCTTCCTTAACCTACACAATATCTTTATACTTTGAAGAGAGAGACATAACTCTTGTACTGAATACAAGTAAGTAACAAAACATATTATTTGGGTTGATGTTTTTAATGCCAGAAATTTTTATTAGTTGCATTCAACAACACTATGCATATAGCTATTTCCTAGACAGATACAACAACCACACAAATCAATGACTTCTACAGATTCCTATGAAAATATAAAAAAAATGTCAGAGTTTTTCTAACCTAGGCAGGAAACACAAAAGATTTTTAACTAATCTCAGTATAGACTACACAGTTAATAAATCTCTTCAAATATCCATAATGCAACTAAATTGTAACTATGCTCACATCTAAATTCAATGGGAGCTCAGGGTGCTCAACAGCCTCTGAAGGTGGGTATGCTCATGCAGAAAGGAACATCTGCACAGATGTGAGAATTTGGCCATGCCCAGTTGAAACATTTATACTACTATGCGTGTCCTCAGAAAAGTGTTTAAGTTCTCAGTTAACTGAACTAGATTGTCTACCAATACAAAGCGGGGGTACTGGGCTACTTGCTCATTTTCATTAATGAAACTGCATCAAAGGGATTTAGATACCAATCATTTGGGTTCCTTTGAAAAAAAGCCTTTCTGTGTAGGATTGCTAACAAACAAAACACCTGTTCGTACAAGTTGTTAAGTGCCTCAATTCCACACATAAAACACGAGAGCTCATTACATCCCAGAGACCTTATGTAACAAAGCTTGTTAAGAAAGCTGCAACTGCAGTTTAGATTTCAGCGTAATAGGCACAAGGGATTGTGCTTTACCTTTAACTAGTGCATATCCATTTGTCTCCAGTTGTATCCCCTAGTGCCATACCCTAGAATAGCAATTTCAACTCTACAGACTGCAAGATTGCTCTTCTTTTGCAGGTCCTTTAGAAATAACCCATGGACCTTCTGGTGTCCAAAATCCAGCCTGAAAAATACTGGGACTTGAAAGCGGCACCCTAGCCATTATCATCTGATTCTTGCCCTTCACAGCAGGTGTAATATTTTACTATGATTAAACATCTTATTAAAATAAGTATTTTAGGATTGATCCTCTAACTTGCCATGGCTTACTGTGACATGATGTACTACCAAAAAGAAAAAGAAAAAGCCGTGACCTGATTCTTTGCAATATACTCCACCAAACTCCTGGAATGTGGGTGAAATGTGGAAGAACAGAGAAAGACTTCACTGCAGAGCTCTCACTAGGCAGTTTTGGCACTCCTTTCCATGAATCATAATTCTCTATATAAAAGCAACGCAACTTCGAGTTTGGCAGATGATGATATTTCATGTTACATTAACAGATAATTAAAAGAAGATGAATAATGAAGCTGAACTGAATCTCCCCCTTTTGTGCAAGGAAGATGGATCTCTGGAGCAAGCAGGGATTATCCTGTGTTCAGGCACAGATACAGCTCATTTTAGGGAGAAAAGTGCTGGTTTTTCAAATCCCTACTAAATCAGGTAGACTGCCTGCCCAGTGTGTATTGAAAAATAGGAAAGAAAAGAAAAATGTGACGTAAAAACTATGCCATATCACTTGACATGCTCCATTTCACACAAAGTAGAACTGCTTCCCCACACAAAGCTCTTCAGGAGATGGATACGTATCTGGCTGGCTGGAAGTTCACGTGAGATCCATGATTCTTCTCAGTGGACAGACATTTGTTGCTACAATTGCAGTCTGCCAGTTCATTAGAAATCTCAGAGAAATAAGCAGAAACAAGCTCATGGAGAGAAAAGCTCTGTTCTGATCCTCCCTGATTTCTATGGGAGTAAACTTGGTTGCTGAAGACCAAGACAGGAGTAGGTACTAAGAACAAAAGTGTCACTATAAAACACGCAAAGAACAAATGACCATGTTTGTATCACGCTGCAGCAAATGGGATGTCCCACAATGTGCTTTTTTTTTTTTCCCTCTACTTGGCTTCCCTTGCACAGGGCAGCCTGGCACAGGCTTCAAAATCACTGGCAAGGAATTTGGGATCACTGAGCTACTGCGAAGGACCTTGGATAACAGGAATGAAGGAGGGGAGCACATTGAGCAGTTCCTCAGCATAAGGCTGGACAAGAAGGGTGGATGTTACAAAGCACCACAAAAGAGGAAGACTCGGGTATGAAAGTAACTACGGACCCACACGCTTCCTCCTCCCAACAGACACCTTGTGAGGCAGCCCACAAGGGAAAAATGTCACCTACAGCACTGCCTTGGAAAGCCATTTCTGGTGACAGCTCAGCTATTTCCAACACATCCTATACCAGCTCTGGTGTCCAGGGCTGACAGAACCAAACATTCAGCATGTTGGAGACACCATTAGAAATAGATGAATATTGCAAAACAAATCAATTCCCTCATCGGTAGCAGCAGATTTTCTTTCACTATTTGTGGATCATCTATTATTAATAAATATTTGGACAACCACAGGTTCTTGATGAAAATATTAAGTATGAAAGTTTTACCCAATTTTAAAATGAAACACCTTCATTTGAAAACATAAACACAAAATCCTCTGTCACTTGAATTCATACTCTCTTTCAGAAAATATTAAAAAAGCATAGAGGAGAACTAATACAATGTGACAGATGACTGGGACACAAATCACAAACAGTTAAGGAATGCCATTTATAAAAGCCCTTTTTCTTTAAGTTAATCATCCTTATTATTAAACAAATACTAAGAATAACATGATTTTTAAATAAAATCAGTGTGGGCCAGTAAAAATTTAACTCACTAAATTACAGCAGTAATTATCCATTATTCTTAGTAATGTATCTTAGCCAGCAATAATCTGTCTGTCGCTTCAGACGTTATTTGCACAATGACTGTAACACAAAAAGGCATTTTATAAAAGTGGCAATTCAACAGCTATCAATTTTCAAAGATATAACAGGTTTCCTTTGTAAAAAGGAGTACAGCCTTAGAATAAGCAAGTATAATGCATTTCCTTGTAAGCCTTCCCTCCTGGAAGATTTATTTATCCCTAGTGATACGTAGAATAATGTAGCACAAGTCACATCACAGTGGCACACCTCATGAAATGTCTTGCAACCGTCCATATGGAAATAGTTTCTAGTCTCTCTTTCAAGTGTCCGTAAGTTTGGTCAAAAAGGTGGCTTTACAATTTTACTATATGGATGAAAATGTGTTGCTATAGATACACATAATACTATTGTAGTCCGATAAAATAGTCAAACCTATAAAATATACTACGTATAGAATTATGTACACTGAAAGAATTCTGCACACTGAGTGCTTCATCCCCCTCCAGGAGTTTAAGAAGCACATTTTCCTTTGATTTTTCTTGCCCAACCAATCTTACAAAAGAGTTACATTTATTATTATTATACAGTCACTCTATAGAAACACTTACATTTTCTTGCTTGCTATGAAAATATCAATCAGCTTGTGGCAATCAGTTAAAATATTCCATTTGTTTTTTCTATGAAAAATTGTTTTTCTTACAACCTCACCTAAAACCCCAAGAAAGAACAGGTTTTATGGAGTATTTGTGAGCAAAATATAACACAAAGCACAGAATTAAGAATAAATAAAAATAACATCATTAAAATAACATATTGGTGCTTGGTGCTATGGCAAAAATTAGCATATACGGAAAAGTACTGTCTGCTCATAAGGAAGGATTCAAATTATTGCTTGAAAATTAGACTTCTAAATCAAAATAAGAGCTCAACTGAGAAATTATATTTGTACATACATTGGTGCATTTGAAAATTAAATAGATGCACAAGGGATATTCTAACTCGTATAAATTGGTGTACAATGAGCAGAAGAATTTGAGAAGACTATGCTAAAAATTATTGTAGTTCCGTCAGCAAACAAGCAGAAGAGATACAAATGGGCCCTGATTCCCACTGTCTGGGAAGACTTTGTCATCTCTTCAGTTTCTTTCAGAAACCCAGTTAGATGCACAGGGGTGCATTCTGAAGCCCACAGCTAGCTGCATATTCCTACTCATGAATAGGAGGTAATTTCCCAAACTATTTAAACGCTTTCACAGTTTCTTAACATCTTTATCAGAGACCTCTTAACACTCGCATCAAGCAGCAGCTGAAGAATGTGTTTATAGAAAAACACGAGCACCTTTATTTACTGCAAATAAAGGTAAATAAATGGGGCAGGACAAATTCCTGACCAATTCAGAAAGATGGGGCCCATGAACTTAAATTCTTCAGTATCTCCAGACAGACTCAGGGTATTAGATGACTAAGAGGAAAAAAAGTTTAGTGAGGCTATATACTCACAAACCAGTTTCATTTATTCCCTTCACCACACGAATCAGAGAAGTCAACTTCCTTTATGCTCATCACCTGGTTCTCAGAGCCCTGTCTCTATACAAAGATCAGTCTGTGGTCCCATACCCACCAAGAGCTTAATGTACATTTTTTGAAAGGGTATATCGATCAATTTCTATGTACTGGAGTAAGGTAAAAAATTAGGGACGGAGAGATGATGAATCTCAAACATTACAAGTAAGCCATGATCTTTAAATAGCTGCCATGAGAAATCATAGCAGTTACACCATTACAAATTTATAGCTAACTGTAGGACATCTTGGCTGAATGGAACTTTCTACAAATCTTGTTAGTCTTTGTATTAATGTTTGAACTACCATTAGTTTCTTGGCAAGGTATGCAATTCAAGCACTAGACCTTTAGAACAAGTATTTTAGCTTCTAATCAAAGTTAGGGAGAGCACACTGCTCAAAGACCTTAATAACATGTTCTACCATTGCACAAATTTTGCACTCCACGATCTACATGCTGGGAAATCTTGTAAATCATGAAAACAGATAGGTTGGCAGACTTTGCTCAGGTTTCTCGGGGCGACAAATGATAATCAATATTCAAGCCTGCTGTGTTTGAAATTATTTAACTGATGTGTCCCATCACCCCCTTTTTATTGACCTCTAATTTGTTACCTCCCATTGGCAGCTGTCATCCTCGTGCAGCTGAAAGAAAGAATACTCCTTGGTTGCTTCAGTGCAAAATCAGTCAGGTTGTCTTAAACAGGCTCTTGTGTCTCATTCATCTTAAAAATGGTCAACTCTGCTCTGAAGATGATGAAGGTTGTGCAGTGATTTTCAGCGCTGCCAGAGCAGTAACCTCAGAGGAGAGGGATGCTATTGAATACTGCAGGGACTGGAGCAAGGGATGCAGACTGGAGTGAAATAACTTATTTCTGCAATTATTATCTGATCATACACTTAGTCTCCTATTATTGAAATTTATTAAACTAATTATACCTCTAAAGTTTAGGTTACATTTAGAGATTGCATTGACATTAAAAAAAAAAAATCACTTGTGATTAGAATCTCACTGACGTTTGTAATGATATATATTACTAACTGCAAAGCACAGCAAAAACTATACCACATACCAATTCAAAAAAATCGTATCAGGCAGATTATCTCAAAATCACATGTCTTCCTATTTAAACTCATATTCAGGATTTATATTTTCTTTCTCTGATCAGTAGCATCAAGGGACTATTTAGAAATATTAAACATAAGCTAACGCTTTAAGCAAGCTTTGCATTTATTTAATGCAGTTTTTGCAGGTGATGTGTTACACATTAGCTGTTCAGCTTCATTCTGCTTTGCGCTCTTATTAAGACCTTGACGTCAACAAATAATTATTTCATTTTTGTTTTTCCTGCCCAGCATATAGATATGACATCCTCTTATTCCATTCCAAATAGATAGTCCAAGTAATGCTGTTACACTAGAAGACAACACAGGCCTCTGACTGACCTTTGGTATTTCTAATTTTGGCCACACAGTCCAGCGTAAGAAGTGCCTTTTTTGGGGGTTGGTTTTTTGTTTTGTTTTGTTGTGGGTTTTTCTTAATGTATTTGCAGTGAGTTATGATAACCTGTACATTTAAGAACAAATACTAATAATGCAGCCAATTAAACAATGCAATCAACTGAACGTGCTGGGTAAACTACATGAAGAGAATAAGCCAAAAGAGTAACAACTGTAATTTCCATCAGAACAGATCACAGAACGCACACTTCTTCTGAAATAGCACTGGTGACAGCTCTGATGTAAGGTCACGAACAGTTCATTAGGCATGATTAGCATACTCACCGGTATACAATTAATTTGAGGGATACGAGTAAGTGACACCAGCTGACTGGATTTATAGGATTAAAAGCAAGGACTACAGCTACAAGAACCTCTGGAATAATCTGTTCCTCAACCAAGTTTTACCTTCTAAATGGTCATTAAGGTGTTCAGTTCCCTGCAGAATACTGTCAGTCTTTTCCATGTCATGGCATTATTATTCATATCCAGGTACTGCTACATCCAGCATTTGGAGACCATGTAATAAAAAATTTGTGGACTCTATTTGTTACATAATATAACAACTACTGCATATAAAAAATGTGAACAATAACATGCATAATACATACAATACACAGATAGAATCCCTGTACATAGCCAAAAAATACTCATGTTTGTATACACACTGATACACACAAAACAACAACATATTCCTCCTGTCATACTGACTCCATCATACTAAGTGGTGCCTTAACAGTTGATGACTAATATGAAGAAACCATGAAACCACTACAGAACCAAGGACATTTACTACTTTAGTCATTGAAGGCTTAAGTATCAGATTTTATTTTAATCAAGCAAATTTTATAATGCCAAAACTATTTTAGTTATTTTCCAGTAGAGGGCAAGAACAGTGATTTCTAGTTTGCTTACTACTGGAAGAACATTACCTATAATTTACCCATCGGCCAAATTAAGCACTAGAATAGCAACACTAATCTAAAAGGATGTTTTAAAGACTTGTCATGAAGACAAGCAGTGATAAAGCATTTTGTTGCTTTTTTTTTTCAGAACCCAGGTCATGTTCTGAGCTCTGTATGCATTCCCTCTCCAACGTGGGCCACAAATCCTCTTCATATCCCAATTCCCTTTCCACAGTCCTGCTGCCTTCCAAGTTTCTTTCCAGATTACACCTCAGACTTGCCAAGGCCGTTTAAAGTTAATGAAGGTGGACTGGCTGAAATTGTCTTCAGGCTACAATTCTTCCACTGTGCTTTCATCCCTGTCTCTCATGTCAGTAAATCCGTGTACTGACAGAAATTGAACTCAGCTTTCCTACACTTGCACAAAGGCAGCCTGATGAAATACTACAGAAAGGAGTGGCAAATTTCATAACGCATCATGCAGATCAAGAATACAAATACACACGTAAGATCGCAGGGAAGTTCTTTTCTTTACTGCTGGTAAGAAATTAAAAACTTCATCAATTTCCAGAAAAATATTTCTAGCAGTTTTCCAGAAGCAAAATCCTAAAACAGGCAAGGCCTGATCCAAAATCTCAAACAGTTCTACAGCTGGTCAACATCCACAGCTGTAAAACCTGCTCATAATAATAAAAGGAAAGTGAACACCCATATTATTTTCTGTTACAAATTATGCAAGGCTTTTCCATAATATTTTAATCTAAATTATTTTTTGATTTCTAGATCTATGAGGGATCCCAGTAGAGTCAGTATCACGTTAGGAGTATGTTTCTCCAAAATGCAGAGGTCATCTTCTTATGACCAGTATACCACATTCATCACCACTAACAATCTCAGAGGTGTTCAACTATTTAAACTTGTCTCAGGCAAAAAAGATGCAAAAGACCAGGAAGTGTCATCAGGAGGAAGCAGTGGTGGCAGTGGGGACTACTGGAGGTTAATGGCAGGATTGTCCCAGAACTTTAGAACCCAAACACGTTCTAAAGCTTCTTGACCAGGAAATTCCATATTATGCTTCTTTTATTGAATTACACTGGAAACAATCAATTCTTTTTCAGAATTTACAAACGCATATGAAAACTTACAAACTGGTAGATATAAACAATAAGCAGAAAAAAACCCCACTTTTTCTTCATCTGTCCAGAGCTGGCATGCCCTGTTTTCCATACATGACAAGTGTCAGATTAGAAAAATCTGACACAAATTTAAATGTAAAGCCTCACAGTACCCAAGTGCTTAGCTGGTTGAAACCCAAGAATATAAAGCATTCACTTTTGCTAAAGGAAAGCAAGTATCTGTCTCTTTGTAACAAAAAGGGTGCAAACCTCTTCCATAAGACTTTAAAAAAGGTGAATTCTTAATTTCCAGATCTGTGAGAGACCCCTTCAGAATCTCTTGGCATGATGCTGTCTCAAGTGAGGAATCTTGCTGATTTGTGGAAGACATTTTCTACTGTCATTAAAAGGCTATGATAGAAATCACTTTTGGGCTTTTTACAAATAATGAAGAGAAAATTAAATTCCTCCTTTTTAAATGAGTTGTTTTAATTAGAAGTGGAAGAGAGACATAGCTCCCAAGTGACCTGTAGTGCATAGATCCTCATTTGAGACAAACAAAAATGTCATTTGCAGCAAGAAAAGCCTGTTTGTGGGTGTTGAACCCCACGTGTGCTGAGCCATAATGATGATTTCTGGAGTGCTTACAGCTAATTTACAGGCTTTCCATAAACATAGCATTATAGTGTTTGAATGATTCCTAAACATAGAGGAGTTTATCGCAACACGTCTGACTGTAATTATCCTGTTGAAGGAAAGCAAAGCAGACAGAGTAATCACATCTTAGAAAAGTGATTCCTGGGAAAATAACGTATAAACCTTTCCTCTTTCTGTCTTCTCTTCTAAAGCCATTTCAAATTTTTGTTACTTGTTACATTTTAAAAGCTTCTACTTTTTACAATAAATCCCTGCTTTAAGTTTAAAACCATTTGAGTTTGGAGGTGGAGGGGAGCTCATTGCAGAGGGAAAGGTCTAGCTAAGCACATCCACCTTAACAATTGGCTTGAACCAGAATCCACATCTCACAGTAACTTCCGCGATTCCCTTTTGCTTGACCAAAAAAATGGCACATGCTAAGTTATCTGTTTCTTGTAGGTTAAGATTAAATGTCTGACTGGAATCACTGATTTTTTTAGCAAACAGGAAGCCTTCATTTTTAGATTAGAAATGCAACACTGATTAGATGGCAGCGATCATAAAGTGGCTCAGCCAGAGATGCAGTGCTTGTTGCAGATACATGGCAAACTGTGCTCTCAGAATTTATCAGGCTGGCCTTCTGGATCAGCCTGCTCCCAGGCTTGCCGGGCTGGCTAACGGATCAAGAAAAAGACAAAGCAAGTTCCCAATTAATGATGAGAGTCCTCTAGCCATCCTACTCCTTATTAATCGGGGACTGACACTGAGAATGCATGTGCCTAAGCTGCACAAGGCAGCGCTTTGAGCGCAAGGCAGAGCCCAGAGGCAGTATCAAGCTCACCAGGACTCGGGCAGCTGCCGCTCGGCCCATCTCCTCCCCTCAAGAGCACGGCTTGCCCATGTGGCACATTCTTTCTCACCTTCAGAGATAACCCAGCTGTGCTCACTACCCCAGCGCTCTGTGCAGCATCAGCCTTAGTGCACCCTCAGTGGAGTCAGTTCAGAGAACTGCAGCCCACATTTCACAGATTTATTTCGTGTAAAATGCAAACCAAAGGAGCAATGAGATTATTTAGATCTTCTATTCTCCTTTCAGTTCACCACCAATTCTTGTGATTTTAAATTTACAAAAATAAACATGCTGGCAGATCTAAATCATATACTGAAAACCCTGACTCTCAGTTTTTATACGGACCAAATAGTAGACATCTAGTTTTCAACTCCAGGTCCTCCATATTTTATTTCCAAGAAAAAGTTCTCAGCAATTTCAGTGTCAGTCTGGTTTGCAACTGGTTTACCACAAAGGAAAACGTTTACTCTTTTCGTGAACCTGCAGTTTTAAAATTTACGTTATTTATTACTATTTCTATATAATTTTACATATACAATATTATTTAGTACTGCAGTATAGTACTAAATAAAAAAGTAATAATAATGTATTACTTATTACAGAATTACTAATACTAATAAAACCAACTAGTGTGATTTACTACCTTTGCTGCACACCGAGTTTTTAACTATAGCACTACTGTATCATCACACCT
Source organism: Limnodromus scolopaceus (assembly GCA_028565335.1). Taxonomy (NCBI): domain Eukaryota; kingdom Metazoa; phylum Chordata; class Aves; order Charadriiformes; family Scolopacidae; genus Limnodromus; species Limnodromus scolopaceus. The sequence goes on along the minus strand of JAOXNO010000070.1, from coordinate 12,593,484 downwards.
TCCATTTCGCTGCCCAGTAATTCAGTATAATCACAGTTCAAGCTGACATGTCAAGCCAAAAGAATCACCCACACTCGATGCTTAAGAAGTCACCAGGTCACCAGGCAGAATGGAAGTGATCTCTTACTACGAGAAGCTTGGCATTCTGTTCTCTTGCTGGCATCCTACTCTTTGGTCATTGCCCTCTTTAGTTCCCTGCTGCTTTCCATTTTAGTAGAAAAGATATAAGAAAAAAAAAAAAGTAAGGTTTCAGAGTTTGCTGGTTGTTTCTGTGTTTATTTGATTCTTTTTTTTTTTTTTTTTTTTTTTTTTTTTAACAAAAATTTATTTATTGTTTTAATTAAA
>JAOXNO010000070.1:12571668-12593039 GCA_028565335.1 Limnodromus scolopaceus | reverse complement strand
AGTTTGTGACATCATTAAGTCTGGTAAATTCTGAATATAAGGGTTGATTGGCGGGTTGTTTGGGGAATTTCCTAGGCGGTGGTGGAAAGAACTGTGTTTGTTCGCCTTTTCTTTTCTTTCGTTCGTTTTTTTTTTTTTTTTTTTTTTTTACCCAAAATTTCTTTCTGGGTGTCAGTCTCTTCTCCCAAATCACAAGTGATGGGATGAGACGAAAAAGTCTGAAGTTGCACCCGTTTAGATTGGACATTAGGAAAATTTCTTCACTGAAAGGGTTATCAAGCATTGGAACAGACTGCCCAGGGAAGTGGTTGAGTGACCATCCCTCAAGGTATTTAAAAGACAGATAGATATGATGCTGAAGGACATGGTGTAGTGGTGGACTGGGCAGTGTTAGGTGTATGGTTGGACCCAATGATCTTAAAGGTCTTTTCCAATGATTCTATGTATTCATATATGTTTATCCAAGTAAATATGCAAATGCTGCCACTTAGCAAAGTATGCTCAACAAAGAAAACACAATTTTAAGAATTTACCTGTGTCTTCAAAACTGTGATCAACAAACTAACTGTGATTAATATTCAAAATTCTTTGAATCAACTTGAAAAATGAAGTGGAAACAGGCACACAAAACCAATTAGATTGCATCAAACTTTCATTATGAGCACATATATAGAAGCATCTTTATTCTAGCCGAGTTGAGAGTTATTGATTTACCACCTTTTCACATGTGGGAAACAGCTATTCCATAATACTCCCTCCCTTTCTCTCTCAGGATCCCAATCATGGTACTTACCCGTGGACTTATCTAATAGTCCACCATGATACTCAACCGTGGACTTTTCTAATAGTCCACCAGCAAAAATTGCCTACTTCAAAGCACACATTCTGCATTTACATACATAATCCTTCCCTGTATACATGCATTCTCTGTGAAAAAAATTCTAATGACAGCGGATAGTTTTTAAAAACAGGTAGTAAGTGTCCTTTTATAACTCTAAAGTCTTCAATAATAGTCCTAAAGAATAGTGTCTCTCAAAACATTTTTTATGACTGCATAAATTAATTTGGCAAGGTCTGTAAAAGAGTTTAAAAATTGATCTCTCAGAATTTCAGAGGACACCTAGATATTTATTTGTGCTTTTGCAAAATGCTACATCACTGCTGAAGAGTGCAAGAATTTAATTTGATATTAGTTTAACCTAACATTGCTCCAATCAATAAATAAAATTAGAATAATTTAGTCTCATGACTAAATGCTGAATTTAGCAGTTTTTCCAGAGACACAGCCAGATGAGACCAGAGATTTAATTTCATTAGTAGTGCTTTTTGCTGTGCTCTTCTAAAACTAAATCTAACTTTTCCATGAATAAATGCAGTCATTAAAACTGCTTTGTAATTTTAGACAGGAGTGCTAGAGCCAAACTGCCCATCAGAATTAGGTTAACAGTAAATAGATCATACTCACTTTTTTTTTTCCACAAAATACCATTCAAACTAATAAACATGTAAATAAATAAAGCATTATTTACTTAAAGTGTTAGGGGGAATGTCACATTGGCCTCACTTGGCTGTGACAGCTTCTGAATGAATCCCATTATCTTTGGATCCACAATACTTTAAATTGCCATAAGCATGAAACATCACCAGGATCAGATGTGGTTTGGATCAGGCCAAATGAAAGAATTTCTGTGCCACCATTTTCAGTGTGGAAAGCTTTCCTCTAAAATAAGATGTTGGCTGTCACTTGGCACAGCAGGGAGACAAAACTGTCAAAGAAACCATCTATCCTTATCTTTTTCCTTTGATACTTCTAACTCTGTGCTTTGCACTGCTAAAGGCTTTAAATTCTTTCTCCTTTAGGAAAAAAGAGTGTCTTACAAGAATAAAACATTATTCGGTTTAATTCACTCTCCAGGAGCCAAGTTTCTCTGAAAGCTAAATGCTGTTCCCAGGACTACATGCACTGCAGGAGGAAAATGTCCTATGGGCTCAAGGCTCAAATTTTTGAAGATATTTAGGTAGGTGCCCAGTTCAGTTAAGTTCAAAGGGTGATCAGAGCCCAAATTCCTTTGGGACCCATTTCTTAATATGTTCCTAACACATATGGAATTTTCAGAAAGTCCTTTCTGTTTAATAATTGTCAGTATTCCTCTGAGAGAAATATCACAGTTACCTAGCATCATCTAGAATTTCAATAGAGGCAACAAAACACAGTAACTTTGAAAGCTTGTACACCCTATGGATTACATTGCAGTATTCGGGGAATTAAGCGTATAAAGGCTACAGATCTTAGGTGAATCCCACAGCTATTCACCTTTGCAGTGGCGTTAGCACTTCTGAGAGCTGCCAAATGGCAACTGCAGAGCCTTAAGGTCCTTAGAATCTTCAGAAGGGGGACTAGTATAAGCAGAACTACTATCTGTAGACTTTGCTTTGGACCCCCCCACCCCATTCTTTACTCTCCCCCTCTGATAAGCATAGCTTTATAGATCATGACATCCACGAGTGCCAGCTGATACCATCTATGGCCATTTATCTTGTACTGGACGTATGCTAGATCCTTGACATGATTAATTATAGGTGGTTTTATACTGCCCCAAGGAACTTTCAAACCAATTTTAAATATGACAGAACAGGGCTACAAGATAAGAAAGCACAAGCTTCAGAATTACAGCAATCATAAGCTGACACAATTAATGGGTGCAGAGAGCAAACAATATTCATGTGTTGTGCAGGTATCTCCAAAGACCACCAAAAATTGGATCACCTTAGTTCATCATTGCCAACTTGGGTGAAATTCAGACCACTTGCAGAGAGGGACGGATGTAAATAAGGACAACTGACATAGCAAGATCCCCTACCTCCACCAAGGAAACTGATAGTATGGTGCTTTGTTGTCAAGATTGAATTCATATTAAATGTTTCATTATCAAAACAAGTGGCAAATAGCATTTCTTGCCCTTCTGGGAACAGAATAAGTATAAGAGCCATTCACAGGGAGAAATGTTTCAGCAGAAGGTCGGAGTTAAGCCCGAGGTAGGGCACAGTCTCTTCCCAGCAGTCAGCAAAGCTCCTACTGAATAAAAGATTGAGTCATGGCTGTGCTGGCCGAATCCCTATCATTTCCTTGTGCCACCAAACTGAAGAGTAAGAGCAGAAATCCAGCATTCCCCATATTATGCGAAGACTCTCGCCAACTCCTTTGATTTCATTATAATCATTGTTATAAACACTGAAAACATATCCTCATTTTCGTAAGAACTGCCTTGGTCAGCAGATGTCCTAAAGTGAATCCTCACAGAAGAGCCTCTCTAACCAGCACATAAGCCTCCTGGTGTGAGTCAGAATTCTTTCCTGGACACGACTCTCTTCTTCTAGGATTGTTATAAACACTTTAAAGCCCAGGACTCTTGTATGCACACTTCTAACAAATGAAAATTAGTAGTTGCCAAGCAACTTCCAAGAGACTACCATAAAAATTGTATAGAAAAATAATCACTAACGTGTACAAAAAGCACAGGAGTTTTGGGGGGAGTAGAAGAAAAGAAGGAAGGGAGAGGAACACTAAGTTTTCAAGCTTACCTTAAGTATCTGCTGCCACTAAATACAGTTGTGTAAGCAAACCACAGCTCCACATCCATCTAAACACTTGGGAATTTTGCCAACAAACAGGAATCATAAGCTTCTGAACCTTAATAGCAGTTCATGCTTTGGAAAACAGTTGCCTAGTGTCCTCAGCTACCACTGTCACAGATCTGTATCCTAAACACATACTGAGATGGATCTCTCCCAGTCCATCCCATCAATCACTCCTTAACACCTGTATTTATAGCCTCATCCTCCTTCCCCCAGCTTCTGCACAGACAAAACCCTAGGGAAGACCCGGAATAAACTTAAATAAAAATTCCTTGTGTATGTTCAGAAACGGCTAACTCACTGACTAGACCACCTTCTTAGAGGGGTCTGAATTACACATATAGGCATTTCTCATCCTCAGCCAAATGTACACTGTTCCTGCCCTACGGCCTCAGCATTAATGCCACTAAAGGGACAAATTAAAGTACACCATAATGCACGATCTGTTCACTGGTGTGCTAAAATGGTTTTAGAATGGAAGACACCATTTAGTAAGACAAGGCAAAGGAAAAGAGGTCTCAAAATGCTGCAAACTGATCTCTCACTAAGAATCCTACTAAAAATCATCCCCAATAAAAACCAGTAATTTCTCTTGCAAGAAAATAAAAGTTTTTCCTGTTCAAGAAAGGAAATGCTTGAAACACGAATTAGAAGATAAATTTTAAGATGGAAAGGTTACCTTTCAATTTAAAGGTGAATCAAGACAGTGGATACACACATTTCTGAGCACGTGCAAAGACTGATTGGAAGACAGAGAAAACACTCATTACTGGCTAAATAGCCAGGACCTTTAAATTACACCCTTTCCAGCCAGGCAAAACAATTCCTCTGGAAGCACTTGAAGCTTTTATTATCTCATTCCAGTTCCCTGAAGCCTTAAAGATGAAAGAGATACCAATAAGTGGATCATCCATGTGCCCTGTTTCTTGGATTTTCTGATTATTTTTGCTAAGTATATTTTGAAACAAGATCCCATAACACACAAAACTAATGCATTTCCTAACACTGCAACAGAGGCATATTTCCTCACTTCCACTTGTCACCATTAAAGTAGCATACAGTTGAGGGGGAAATGGCTTTGAACCTGCCACTTAAGGACTTCTGCCCTAAGCAGGAAATAATATATGTCTGAAAACAGACGCAGGAGCGCTGGAGAGCAGCATGGTAGAGGACCATTACCTGAACAAACTTCGCAGTCAGTCCCCTCTACTCTGCTTAACTTGTACTAGTGCTGAAATTTAACAGATTCTGAGGTTATATGGTTACATTAATCTAGATAATTTCTACTTTCACAGGAAGGCACACAAGGAGGTTAATATTTCATGATACTTACAGGAGGATCAAATGTTAAAATCCTGAAATTCTAGGTCCTTGGGGGCTGCAGCTGTTATCAGGCTGCAGCGTGTAAAACGAAGAGGAGATTCTGCTCCCTCAGCAGAAACTGAAGAACTTAAAGCAGCACAAATCAAATACAGTACCAAATCTTATTTATTTTCCCTGGCAAGAACTGAAGAATCCAGGCAGTACATTACCAGCTACCTAGGTCTAAAAGGCAACGCTGGCTGCCAGCACTCTTTGACCTGTTTCTTCATAACTTGCCAGAGGAGGAGAAACAGTATGATGCATCTGATTTACTGTCATGCAGGGTACAAATGTTTGCTGACTACGCAAGGTGTAAATTTTTTCTCTATTCTTCATACATATTTCAAGATGCTGAATTTAATTATCCTCAGTAAGATAAACTGTGCATAAATACAGCATTTGTGGTTACAAATAGTCTTAAATAGACCATTTTGCAGTGGAATAAAAAGTCGGTATAATAAGTTCCACAAAATCAATCTCATTTACACAATGTCTGTCTTTCCAACAGCTGGATGGTTAGAGCAGAAGCGTTTGTCCTGCTTTTTCTGCTAAAACTTCAGTGAACAATTTAGCCTCTGACGTTCCAGTTTATGCAAGAAGGAAAAATGTCCGATCTTTAAAGGGAAGTTCAGCCTTGGCAAGTCTCTATAGAGAATACTAAAGAGAATCTGATAAAGCAGTAAAGCCGTGTAAGGCTGCAAATCACCTGATCTCCAAAAATCACATTGCTTTGAGTAGGTGATCGGACCAGGCAACCTCCAGAGGCACCTTTGAAGCTGAATTTTTCTTTGATTGTTTAATCTACATATTAACCTTCCCAAAGACTAAGGAACTGTTTGTGGTTAACAGAATTTTGTTAAACTTAAGAGTCTTATATACAAATGTCTCAAGCCACAACAGTATTATGTTTCAAAATATTGCAACACTGCCTTATTTTGACACCTGCTGCAGTTTTACATATAAGTCATTAAAGACAGGCAGCCAATTGCAGCCTGCTTACACAGAATCATTCAGAGCATAGCACAAGAAAAATCAATTCTTAATCATTTTCCAAAATACTTCCTAATTAGTCATTATGTTACGTCAGCATTTCAAATTATTTCAACAAAGGGAGCATATATCAACAAGAAGTGGTGCATCATCTGTAACTCCTATGAGTTGAGCTAGTTTGCCAACTTAAACTTGGGGAAGCCTTTTCAGGGCATGGAAATTTAAATTAAAATTATAGCAGCATGCAAGCTCTCTGCAGAAAGTTCCTGTCACTGAGGTGACACATGAGCCTCCACAGCTCCAAGAGGGTGGGTGCTCCCACCTCATTTCACAGTGATACAGCAATCATCTGCAATGCCAATGCAGAATCGAGCCCCAAAGATGATTACTCCCTACAGACTAACGCTATTATTTTTGGTGAAAAATACTAGATTTCCTCATGCAGTTTTTACAGCTTTGTGCCTCCACAGCTTCCAAAGCTTTTCATTCTTCCAGCCTTAGTCTCAGTTAGTTGAGGCATGATCTGTTACTGAAAAGTCCAGCAATTATCATAAAAATCATTGCTGAACTCCCCAGGGCAGCAATGAAATGCATAGATACTTCCTAATTATTGCGTGGTGTTGAGCTCACAGTATTCCACCCATCAGCAGACGATATAAAGGGCTTAACACTCATCCAAAAATCACTGAAAGGAAAAATACAGCTGTACCTGAGACAAAACAGGAAGAAACCAAAACACTTAGCTGAGAATGTAAAATGGATCAAAATATGGGTCTTAGATCTGCAAAGATAGCCCGTAACTGTTGAAAATATTGTATCAATATCAAACGTGTTCAAAAAGAATTACTTTTTCCTAAAATATCCATACAGACACAGAGGCAAAGAAATACAGACACAGATCAAAGCAGCGAACAACCTGATGTATTTGGGATCCTCTCTCACAGGATTTTACCCACACAAGCTGCACATGAGTGAACAACGTTTCAGTGACAGGACCTTAAACTCAGCCTCACCCCGTCCAGCTGAGAAGATTAAACCGCTCTAGTCCAGTGAGCGTGGGCAGGCGGGGGGCCGGCCACAGGCTGCTCCTTGGGTTGGTGTCAAAGTCGGCATTTGAAAACAAATCTGCAACCGCTGCTTTTTTCAGTGAGGGGCAGAGCAGCTGTGGACACCAAGCAGCAAGCATTGCCTGGCTGATTATAAAAGTCTAAGTGGGTGTTTTTGGAGTACATTAGGAGACCGTTTCTGGTAAAGAACTACAAGGGAGCAATGCTTTAACAGCATTGAGGAGAGTCAGTGGTAGAAAAAGAAGTGGTAGGAAAACAGTATTTTTAAACCAAGTAAAGCGTAGACTGGATCAAACACACAGTAAATTTGACTTGCGATGGTATCTATCAACCCACTATAAAAAACCAAACATAGCATTCAGACATCAGCTCCCTCAGGATTGCTGGATCCTACCAGGCATGGTAAAGAGAAAATTACCATTAGCAATGTAGCATTATTTTTAATTGACCCAAAAAGCCAGCTGTCAAAGTGTTTTCAATCTGCCAAATGAGTTTTTAGGTGTGTGGGAGGACACCTAAGGACTTTAATATGTTTCTTACAAAGAAAATATCCATTATAGTGGAAAATGGAGTGAAAACTTAATCTTATAGATGAGAAAGTGAAGGAAACCCTCCAGCATTTTCTGATAAATTAAGAGCTATATTCACAACACTATTATACCGTGTCTATGATCAATTCCCATATTAGCTATATGTTTAAAAAAAAACAAAACCCCAAACCAAAAAGAAACCCAAACTCCATGACTGTACCATACCCCATACAAAGTCACTCAAAAAAAGAACCTCCAACAATTATTCTGTCTGTAATATCTTCAGCTGTGAAACTTAGATTGGTTGAAGGGTTGGAAGGGAGGGTCTCTAAGACCTAAAATTAAACTCTTTACTGCACAGACAATTTAGGAACTGGCACTACCCTGCGACATCAGTGGGTTTTGGCATTGCAGAGTTTTGTGAACATCTATTTTTGTGAGCATAAAATGTTCCAAGAAATTTTCTCAAAATGATGGGGTCATCCTCACTGTTCTCATCTCAAAATCATCTAGCCTCTTCTTGTAAAAGTAGTGAATGAATTCACTGACAGTTGCTTCTTCATCCAACATTAACCAATTCTCCCAGCAAGTTAAGGCACAGGTCTGAAATGCTTCTGGAAGAGAACTTGTGCTTTCATTTTGATAATGAAACAAGTTCATGCCATACACAGGAAATACCTATATGGGCACATTTTTACACAGTCATTGCCTTTTGAATTTCATTCACATTTTGGAAAGAGGCCAAATATCATACAGTCTTTACAAGGTTGTTTTAAAAGCTACACGAGTTCCTTGATCTGGTTCACGGCACAGCCGTACAAACATTGTGCTGGCACAACAGATGTCTGGGGGAAGGTGAGGAAACAGGAATGCTTCATGTTGTATTGCTATCAAAAACAACTTACCGTGAAGCCATAGCCTCCATATACAGACAATATACAAATAAATCCAAGATGAAATAATTTGAAAAATTTACAGCCCCCAACAGACACAAAGAAACAAAAGTTCTCTGATACCTTCCATTTTCTGTAAAGTCTTTGTTGCTCAATGATAGTAAACTGACAACAATTAAGAAGATTCCAAACATTAACTTAAATGAAAAGAAGCTACGCTACCAAAAAAAAGGAATCCAAATGCTATCCTATCATTAGTCAAGAAGAAAAGCACTGCCCTAGGCATGATACCAAAAATTTGACAAGACTGCACATAAGAAGTGATTTGACTACAACTCTCTTACATAACACTGATATTAAGCAGTGCTCCTTCCAGCCTGAGATTGGACCAAAGAATGTGCTATTTTTGTTCTGTAAAAGACATGTCTTTCTGAAGCCCATGAAAGGCCACTGGTACCTAGCAGGCTTTCTCTAGCAGACATAGTCCTTCCTTGAATTTATTCCTATTGGGACTCCATTACACAACTTGGGAGGAGACAAACCTAAATTCTCACATTTTTAGTGAAGAAGTATCCATCTTAGTCCATCTATCACATTAGTAAATTCTTCTAATAATTAATCACTCTGAATTAAAAACTTTCCTGCCTTCTGTAAATTTAAGCTCAAATACCTTTCATCCCAAATCTTCGTTACTCAACTGAAGAGAAGGCTCTGTTGTCCATTTAATTATGTACTGTGGTCAAGACATCAGCTAACTTTATCTTGGCAAATAAAATTGCTGAAGCAATGTTTCCAATTTTTGTAAGTCTCCTCATGTTTCTTCTGGGAGAGAAAAGTATTGGCTGGTTGCTTTTCTCCCTCAACAGATTTCTTCACGACTGTCACCAGAACTGGACAATCAGTTCTTATAGCTGTTACCCTTAGGCCAGGAACCACTTCACTATTGCTACTCAGAACTCCCCATCAGTAAAAAGATCATATTTGCTCTTTCACCCATAATACAGGAGTATCTGGTGGATAATCAGCAAATGCAAACTGTCTTAGGAGTCAAATAGTCACTGTTCTAAGCATGTCTCCAAAATTTTCTCCTAGATGTCCAGCTAGTCCCAGGCCTTCCAGAAGTACATCTACTGAACACAGATTTCCATTTGGAATTATATTTTGTTTTGGATGTCTGTAGAATATCAATGTTGATATAGACAATTGAATGTAGGGCTGCTGGACACTGTGTAACTTTTCCTCAAAAACTCCTATCTAGCATAACCAAACTCAAGGTTTTACAGAAATAGATTTAATCAATACTATTACTTTTAATCTCATTACAAGTTAAAAGTAGCTTAGTTTTCACTTGAATTGACACTGATTATGTTACTCTCCTAATTTTCTATTAATCAAGTCACATATCAGCCATTCTGCTATTTTACCTGGAACTGATGTAAGGCTGAGGCAAGAAATCCCCAGGTAATATATACCAGAGAGGGGAAAGATAATTTAGTGCTCCACAATTTATTTAAAAAATAATAATAAAATCCCTCCCCTTTAACACTACAAAGAAGTCCTTGCCCACTTCTTGGGTGTCAGATATGTGTTACCAATTTTTAAATGTCTTTTTGGTAACTGTTACGTAGTTTGTGAGTAGCTGTTGGTAAGTACTGCACTATCATTACATGAACAAGTTCACCCGATTATTTTTCAAAATCAGAGCAAAAATTTCTGAATGTTTCTGCCATTAAGTCTGCATGTCCCAAGTTTCAGATCGAGGAGTGCCCCTAAAATACTGCAATTGTACTCCTAACCTAGTTTTTTTGATTATCCTGAGATTGATTTATATAGGGGATCCATTTTGATCAATCAGCCTTCTATGTAATTACTCAAAATGTATGGCTAACCACAACCTATAATCATCTCAAATACAAGCTTCTGTGGATAAAAGCTCTAGAAAAGCATCTACCTTCTTGCTGCCAACATGCCACAGTTTACAGGGTGCAGGGGCGCCTCAGAGAATGGCTCAGCTGCTGCGATGTCTGGTTTTCCAGCATCAAAACACGTTGCTAACATAGTCCATTCCCTCAAAAGTACATACTTATAAAGGTAAATATACTGTTAATCAGCTATGGCTTGACTGCTGACTAGAAGAGAGTGAAAGTGTTCTGGAGGGGAACAAAGAAACACAGCCCACCTACCCAGCCTGCCTACAATGACAAGATAAGTGGAAAGAAAATTATCTACAGAGGCATTGGCTCAAGCAGAAGGTTCAGTACAAATTACTTGCTCCTTAACCTAAAATATAAAGTGTTGTTTTGTTTTGGTTTTTTTTTTTTTTTTTTTAATTTCTGGAAAGCTTAATGCCCAAACTTGAAATACAGAAATGAAATACAGATTAATCTCCTGGAAGCAAAGCCCACCAAGTGATCTCCTTTATCCAGAAGCTATTGATTGTACCCGATACACGCACTAGTCATCAGAAAAACTAAGAAGGATTTTCACTTAAAAAACTTACATGTACTTTATATACAGTAACAACATCCTCATAACTAGGGTCCTACCTCCTATGTAAACTCTTTCACTACATAAAAATAATCCTATACTTCAGTGAATATGGCACAGGATTTTTGGACTGTCAAATGGTAGGAAACTTTCATTGTTCTGCTTTGCTTCAGGTGCTAGTTATATATAATTGGACCTTTGATAGATTCAGACAGTGAAAATATTTTTCAGTTATCAAACTGCATGCCCTTATTTAATTATTCTGCACCCTCAAGCATAAAATGCATTATTTACACAAAGTGCCTTTTTTTTTTCTATTGATAACTTCCTGATTGTACTGACTACAGCTTTACACCATGAAAGCTTCTGTTTTTAACTTCTTATCTATTTTCTGAAAAATAGATGGGAATTATAAGTAGCCACTTAGAGAATAAACATCCCTTGAAAACCATGTGTTTGATTCTTAACGATAAAAGACTCTAAAAATATTCTGTACCTTCTTGACTGTAATTACTACAGCAATTGTAAGGGTAAAGCAAAATCAGCTACTGAAGACAGGAGGAATAAACATAGTAGAGTCCCTGCCTGGAAGGTCTTATCAAGGAGGGGCAGGGAAGTTTCTGAAGTAGTTTTACTCACCTGACACTCATACCAGTCAGGGTCTCTCTTCATGGGCTGGCACTGTGCTTTGCAGACATGCTCAGGAAATAGCTGGTCCTAGACTAATAAAATAGATTCTGAAAACATACAGATGAGTGGGAAACCCTTTTTCCATGCCAAAAAAAACTTGAGGCAAAGAAAAATTCCAATTTAAAATTTGGATGAAAAACTAATCTCAAAATTCTAGAGCACCCCAACTGAAAAATTTACGGGAAGTGCTCTGTTTTTATAGTTGTCACACATTCCATGTTCACATTTTCATATAACTAATATTCATAAAAGTCATTTAAACTGAAAAATCTTTATGTAGAAAGTTCATAAATGGTCTGTCTGGGTATTTCTGAAACATTCGTAATAGCCTCAGGAAATCTGTTGAAAGAAGGCACTATTTGATATCCCAGCTTGCAACTTTTTCACACCATTGTCTTGGAGACTGCCATTTCCTGTGCATTTCTTGGAGGATGGAAAGTGGGGAGAAACTGCTATCACTTCCCTTCTTTACGTGAATTTTCATAGTCTCTGCCTACACCTGCCATGTTTTTTTGGTACTGCTTTATCACCTTTAAGACAGAGTTTCCTCTGAAGCACAAATAACTTCTTTATTTTGCCCAAACAGATATTAATTTTTGAGGAAGTACCTAACTAGGAGCAGCAGAAGGTCTCCCACTTCTTCAGAAAGTCTTGAATTTCAATCTTGTGTTTCTCTTCTTCCTATCCTTTCAGCACCTTTGCCCATTAATAAAGCCCCTATACAGACATGAAGTGTTTAATCTTTCATGATTTGAGGAGTTGTGAGTGATTCGTTCAGACCTGAACTAAGAATTCTCGCTGTTCTTGTACTGTGCAGTTCACCAAGAATATAAACCCGTTATACCCATATTTGGGGTTTCCATCTTCAGTTACTGCTACTCACAACTGAAATTCCCCAAAAGAAAAAGCAGATTTTTTTTTCCCTGACAAAGAAAATACTCCAAAACTCCTAATCATAACAAGTCGGTTTGGTGCATAGTACTGCACAGTTCTCGTACAGCAGCCAATAAGCCAAGTTCTGCTAATTACACATTTAATTGTCTCCAAAAAAAAAAGTTGGCTGTAATAAAAGATATCTGAAAGTGCTACTGTAATTAAAGTCTTGAAAATGCCAAATAGATCATGCTGTGGCAAGTATCCAGTATACAACAATCAGACATAGACTTTCAAAGTCCTTAATATATAAAAGAAAAATAATGGGACTGAGAAAGAAATTACATCCAATCTCACTCAGGACTAAAATGAACAAAAAACGAATCTCTCTTTGTTAACTTGTAAACTATTAACAAGTTCTTGCAAAAAAACCCAACACACCAGTACTCTGGAAAGACACCTGCTCTAGATACAAATACAGGTGAAGAGCAGACGTGATTTCTAAGGCAAATTATCAGAATGGGCCTTTTACATCCATCTCGCATTTTCCTCTTTTCTGCTGCACCCTTTTTGCACTAAGACGTGCCCCTCTCTCAGCCACCAATCTTCTTACGGTTGCAGCTGACGAGGAGATGAGTGCTTTCCCCATGCGATGGCAGCGAGGGCCAGACAGGACACATCAGCTGCCAGCATTCAGGCTCCACTCAAATGTTTGATACACAACAGCAGGAAATGTACTGAACCATGCCTGGGTGAAAACAGGTGATTAAAACAGATTTCCTTCCTCGCCACTCAGCATCTTCAGTTAGCAAATACTGTTCCCTTCATTTATTTTGATAAGAATATTTCTGGGCATTCACTATCCTTATTTATCGCTTGTCTCTCCCTAGCAGTAAATGTCAGCTTATTTGTACTGAGACCCTGATAAAATCTGTGCAACACCTGTCATGCTGGAGTCTTCCCCAACCTCCTCTGAGCAGAAGAGTCTGATGTGACTTGCTATTATACAAATATCACTTTCTACTCTGCTACTAAAAGCTGCCACGCCAGTCAGAGAATTGCCCAGCCAACAACAAAGACTGATTGAAAATGGGAGATCCCCGAAGCGCCACATTTTTTTACCTTTCTGTGCTCCATGCTGGATGGCATGTTATAGCAGTTGCCGTCAAATCTGACAACAGCAGACGTCAGCATCCCCCTGTTGCACAGACTTCCCTTTAAATGAAGCTTGGAGTTGGAGAGCCCATCCTCAACACAGGTTTACCAGGCCTGCAGAACATTTAGCTGCTGCCACACCAGAAAGGTTATTTATAGTATCTATATTTTATCTGCAGACTCCCAAATATTCAAGATTTTTACAGAAACATGAGTAATGCTCTTTAGACCATTTTAATAAAATGATTCTATTGCATTTTTCAGCAGAGAATGAAATAAAGGAAGCAAAAAAATTGAACTGAGAATTCCTTTCAGCTTTGTACGTAAAAACAGAAATGAAATAAAGATGACTTGTAAGAGTCAGGAAGGAAAAGTCAGCATTAACGTGAGGCACGGGGGGTTTAAATAAATGACTAATACGACCTTAAAAACTTCATACTCAGAAGAGTACTAAGAACCCAGCACTGCTCATCTTCCACACACTGCTATGACTCCTTGAGAAAGCATTCACTTTGCAATATTTAGATTATTTATAATAACTCAGGGTTTCTTTTTCCTAAGCTCATGAATTTTCTGCTCATATCCCTGCTCCTCAGGAGAAATATAATTTAGAGGTAGGATTTCAAACAAATGGAGCAATAAGCTAAGAAAATGAGATGACCAAAAAAGAGAGTTATGACTAAAAGAGAAAACCACTTTAATGACTGCTGGGCAGGCCGAGGACCCAGCAGATCTGTTTCTTCTCCCAGTTTCCCATCCCATCACACTCCTACCCAACCACATTAATAATTGCAAGTTAACAGCTTCTACGTAAGTTACTTCTAAGAGCCAGATGCTTCCCCGTTGAGATCTCCACCTAGAAATGCATGGGATGGACGTGATTACTTAGTGCAAAGGACAAGCAGCTGCCAGGCCAATAGGTGCTTGGATTTGAGCTTGGGGGGAAAGTTTTAACTGCACCATCATGAACTGGAGCGTGCTGTTTTCTCAAAGCCAAAGAGCTTCATGAAATTTTATAAAAATTATGTAAAATTTAGCTCTTGCAAAACAGAAACGGGCATCCTGATGGGCATTTTCAGAAGCACGGGGTAAAAAGTTCAAAATGAACAGTGGCACTACAGCAGGCAATCATTACAGCTGCTTTTTCTCCATGATTCCTGAAATTTAAGGGTTTTGATCACCAGCATCAATGCTTGTGTAAATTACAATCTTAGACTGCTGAATAGTAGTGCAAACCCCTCTAAGACTGAGTGACTGAGTTTTAAATTTTTTTTATTATTTTTTTTTTCTCAAAAGGAGGCAAAGATGAGCTCTTTGTTTTATTATAGTCACAGTTATCATATGGTCACATGAAACGTCAGTTCTCATTTTTATCAGGCGATTCTGTGAAAGGCCTAAACTAAGAGACATGTCAATCCAAACAAAACACCTACTGAGCACAAACAGATGAAATCACTTTGTCAGTGCTATAAAACCATTCCTGAGTATTTAATAAGGCTTTTTAAGAAAAAAGGCATCCTAGGACCAATGTCTTTTCATTCGAAATTCATGAGCACTATTAATCTATCAAGCATGTATTTTTATTGGATCTTACATAGCTCCCTCAAGGCAAGGACGTTTTAGAGCTAATTAAATAGAAACCACCACATTCACTGTACTCGGTGCTCAGCTGAAGATACCGCTTCCATGTTTAGTTACTGAGCCTTTTGCATTAACACGCTATGAAACTTTTTCAAATTACATGTAAATATATAAACCGATATGTATTAACAAATCAACAGGTACTCCTTAATTTTTATACACCTCTCTATTAAAAATACAGTAGTACTGATTTAGCTGATGACCTGAAAAAGCTTCCCAATATTTAAATTACATTTCCTCCGACATGCACAGTTTTCTAAAAATACATATAAAAATGCCATACCAGGGTTGACTGGTGAAGTGAGGTTTCTGTTCCATGTGTATGTTTATCTGAACTTCTGAGCAAAATCCTAGCATCACTGCAGAAGGCTGAGAAGACAGTACTGTCAAAAACTTTCCCAGGAAGATGAATCAAACATGAACTATTGAAGCTGCCTTGATAATAATACCTATATAAAAGTCTAAAAAAGACATCTTGCATATTAAAGATATGGAATACCTATTGACCATTACGCATGGAAATATCTGTTATTTTATAGATGAGGATGGAGGAACTTCCATTTCTTTAATAGTCACAACTGGAATTCAAGTTAGTTTCTTTTGCTCAGTTAAGGAATGTGTGACAATGTATCAGCCTAGTTTCAGACAGCAGGGCTCACATGGTATGAAATGTACATTATTTTTCGATCTTCATTCTAGGTGATCAGATGTCAATAAGCAGGTGCTCTCTGTTTGGAGTAATCTTATGATTTTTTCTCAGGCCAAACTAGCACTTTAAAGTTGCCAGAACAACCATCCAAGCACTTAATAGTTTATTGGCCTTAAAACCCTGCACCGTGTAAAGATTTCAACCAGTTTAAGTGTTTAAGCTTCTCTCATGCTATTAATATTTAAGGCATTTGAAATTTTTTCAGTAGGTAGCAACATCTTAAGTAGTAGTGTCAACTCCAAGATATCTACCACCTCTATAAAAGAATGAATATATACAAAAAATGCATATATAACAATTAAGTATATATTGAACTCGCATACCTAAAAGCACAGGGAACGCGGAAAAAAAACAACATTAATTCAGCTGCTTTACACACAGTTCCATATTCATTTTTTTCTAGATTGAACATGTAGGTAAACACATTAATGTTATGTGACAATTTCAGACAGAATTTTCACTTAGATTATAAGCAATGGACTTGCTATGGATCACAGGGCTTCACAAGTAGGAGAAATTTTGCCTGTCTGAAATCAGTCATCATGTAAACAATTAAATCTCAAGGTAGTTTTACTACTTCCAGAAACTCACTGGCTCACT
This sequence comes from Limnodromus scolopaceus, assembly GCA_028565335.1. Taxonomy (NCBI): domain Eukaryota; kingdom Metazoa; phylum Chordata; class Aves; order Charadriiformes; family Scolopacidae; genus Limnodromus; species Limnodromus scolopaceus. The sequence goes on along the minus strand of JAOXNO010000070.1, from coordinate 12,576,406 downwards.
CAAAGGAAAAGTCACAGTTATCTAGCACATATTATAGGTGAGACAAAAGTGCTAAACAGCTTACCAAGCAGCATCAGGCTAATTAACATCATATCAGCTCTAAGTGGAAGTGATTCAAGCAGTCTCAGCTTTGTAGTACGTGTCTTTTCAGGACTCACTGATGTGAGAGGCTAACACTGACATCAAGAAGCATATAGTTATCTAGCTCTCAAATCCCAGAAGAAAGCGGTATAGTAAACTTTCACTGGCCTGGAGTCACCAACAAGAGATAATCCAGCCATTGTGTTGCTATTTCCTTCATGTTACCTCACTCAAACATGCTGTTGCAATCACACAGACCTATACAGGTTGGTAAATCATCTCTGTGTTACTCGGAGGGTCCAGAACAGGAATAAGATCAGAACTTCAGCTCCTTCAGTGCTCGGAGGTCTTCTGTTCCTTCAAAGTTACTTCATATAATCTGCAATCTAGGACACATGTCAACTCAACTGTCCAATTTTTACAGACTAATACCCATCAAATTTTTAATTTTGTTAACGAAGATATAATAAATGCTTGCATTCATCAGGTCACGCAAAGCTGACCTACTTCTTTGCACTGCTACAAGTAGTGAGAACCTGATCAGTTTGACAAACTAATGAAAGGTAAGTTCTGATGGGAAAATCTTTGTCTGGATTGTAGGCATCAAGGATGTGGCCAAAAAAAGCAAAGAAAAATGAGACACCTTTAAAACTAAATGAACTTCAGCCACCTCTTACTGCATATCTTCTACTTTTTACTGTTGTCCAGCTAAATAGAAAGGAATGGGGAAAACTAACAATTTTAAATGCTCACCAAGGTCAACTTATGAAATCACATTAAATTATTTCTTCCTTGCTATTAGATACAATCTTTACAGGATTCATTTTAAAGGACACATGAAAGACAGACCGTCATACAAAACCCTTCAATTTCCAGTGCTGTGGTATAAACATGGCAATGCCAAACTCAACAGTCAATTTGTTAAGGTATGTACTTAAAAGTGACGGTATCCAATAGCCTTTTCATCCCATCGAAGACCTGCTTAATGTATAAAAAAAATTTGTTCCAGAAGAGAAGGTCCAGAAGCACTAATGGAAGCCTGGGCTATTTTACAAAAGGAAATCTTGCACAGGAAGAGTACAGCACTGTAAAAATAAGCTCCAAGGACATATTTCACATTTAAGTAGAGTCTATTATCAAGATATAACATTTTCATGCATCATTTTATATTGAGAGAAGCTGTGTAGTCTGAGAAACGGCAGTGTCTAGCTCTTGCTGGCACAGAAGTCCTCCTCTGTGCTGTGACAGAAGAGTAATATGAGTCGCAGATGAAAATTTGGTTTTCCTCTTATATCTATGTCCCTCTCAAGTGTAAAAGTCCATAATTTTCCAATTTGTTTCAGAGACAGCAATAAAGAGACGTACAAAACCTTCGTTTCTGTCATGGCACTCACATGCCCTGTGACAGCCTAGTCCTCCACTGGGGCGTCAGCAGCCCTTTGCTGTCACACATACCCATGAGAAATGTGTCACACTGCGTTACAGCACCAGAGCTCCAATTTCCTTTCCCTCCACCCCCATCTCCATCATTCCACATTAAATATCTACATTAACTCTCTTGTTCCCTATTTGATAGCTATTTTAAGCTGTATTTCAAGATAAAGCAGTGACTTAAAAGACTGACTACTGAGCTAAAAATCTAGATCTAAATTCTAATGCTCTGTCACTTTGAGCAATGCCTCTTCGTCCTGGTCTCCACTGCAGTCCATTAAATCACTGTGATGGTAAAATATCTAAAGTAACAAGGAAGCATATGATATAAAACATGGTCAAAGTAGAAGGATTAGAAAGGAAATATGAAAAAAGAAACACTGCAAGTCCATCTCAGGAGAGGCAAACTGTGAAACTGTGAAAGCCAGACTGTCCCAAAGAACAAGGGTGATTCACAGCCGCTGCACCGTCCTCATGCCGCAGAGGACAAGCATCACTGCAGTGAAGAGGCTTTGGTTTTCCTGCATAACACTGATACACTGCTGAGGAAACAATGGCAGAAAGCTGTTTGTCCTAAATAACTATGCTGAAATCATTTGCCATTTTAGGAAATCATATCCTCATTGATGTACTTAGAGTACTTAGCTCTGCTGATATTAGAGGGTTTTTATTTTGCCTTAAAATCATGCAAGGTATGTAGAGGGAGCATCACTTTAATAGGACCAGTGCTCTCTAGAATCATTCTGAAATTCCCTTCCTTCTCACCGCTGTTTCTCTCCTATGATCTTAAAATACTTTGGCCACACTATAAAAACTGTCTTAGAAAGAGGCAATCACTAGCCCATAGGACAGAAAATAAAACATTTTTTATGATGACCAGTTAAACCAGAACTTTCCAAAGAAAAAACTTGGAACGTCTCCATGCACTTCCAAGCACCTAATCCCTTGGGCTGACCAGCTCTTGCTAGGAGATGTAAGGTGAAAAACCGTATGACCCCAGAGGTACTATTATCTCAGAAATTTTAGAACAGGGCTCTGGGTAAAACTTCAGCAGAATACAAAGGGTTGGATGAGAAAATATAATGTTTCTTCTCTATCTGTATAGTAGACCAAGAGGGCTTCAATATGCAGAGTGCATGATGCTAGTTCATTTTTTAGATGACAAATCCAGCTCCCAACATATGCTTCAAAAATTACTTGGGGTAACGTGCAGTCTCAGAGAAAAAGGCGGGGAGCGCAAGCGTTCCGCACCAACATACAGGCCATCACCTAAAAAACCTTTGCTCTCAAAGCCAGGAAGGCTTATGCAAACTAGTAGGAACACAACAGACTAACAAAGAATTGGGCTTCTTATAATGAATAAAATATTCCACATTTCAGCAAGTAAAAAATAAAAAAGTTAACATGACAATAGATGGCTGAAGTTCATTTAGTTTTGGATTGTGCATTTGTGTCACTTCAACTGTACATAAAAGGTTCTTCCCTAATTCATATGGCTTTTTAGTAGTTTGCATAATGCAGAAACTAACAGCAGAAACTAAGCAGAGTCTATAATATGACTTCATTGCAGCTGATAGAAATGGAACAGCAAATGAAGTACCCATCCAATATCTGCTCTGAACTGGAAGATATTATGACTTACCAAATTATGTTAGATCTAATTTGGCAAAAAAAAAGTCACTGTAAGTTAAATTTTTCCTCAAAGTTACTGTCAGCAAGTCCATGTAGGCATCAAAGCAGTAATAGGATGAAATCCTAAGTCTGTTTTATTATTAATACAACTTCATTAACACCTTTTGTAGTAGTGATTTCTACATACCTGAAGAGGATGTTTTTCATTTTTAACCTCTCTGCATCACTGCTACTCAGCCCATTCTGTGGTGCTGCAGTAGAGCAGCTGCTACTATTGATTTTACCTTCATATCTATATTTTGTCTCATTGATAGAAAAGTCATCAAAACAGCTTTAGGCTTATTTGAAGCTAATATCTAGGCTGTCTCACTTGTAAATGAAGGTATAAGCAGACTGTTTAGCATGTTAATATACTAGCAAGCCAAGAACATTCCTATTTAATTCTCAGGCAGTCTCGTTTTCATCAGTGATTAACATATTATGCTTATATTGCAACAACGATTAGTATTTTTCAGTTTTCTGACAGTCTTGTGACTCTTCTGTCTAGGGTTTCAAAGCAATGTACTGATACAAAGAAATTAATTCTCAATACCCTACAAGGTAAGAAGTACCTTCCTGGGGCAAAAGCAATGTACTGAGCAACACGAGGTCGTGTTTGAATGTGGCTGAAAGTGCAGGCTGCAGCCCTGGAGCACCCACACAAGGCTTGACTTCAGCTGCAGTTTAGGCTTTGCACACAGTCCACGCTTCTGAAGATCAAGACTTGTATTTCTCAATTCGTACACTGAAAATCAGAAATGACTGAAGAAAACAATCAATGTAATATTTTACAGCCAAGTGACAATTACTAAATCATAAAACTCTGACCACTTTCCTACCTCCAACTCCATTAAGTGTTATTTCATTTGCATTCTCAAAAGCAGTACTTAGAGCAAGTGTAACTGCCAATGCACAATAATTAAGATTCTCCCCTGAAAATAAAATTGTGTGAATATAAGACGTTGCAAATTTTGAAGCTTGAAACCAGCAAAAAAAAATTAGCTTCATCTATTCAGCATTTTTTTCAGTATTTTTTCCAACACACACTTAAGGGTACAACTTTTTGCAGTTATAAGCGTCCGAAAGAAGAGAAGCAGCTATAGCTTTTGATAACTCGTCTAAGTTTAGAAATAATATTAAGAACACAGTAGTGTTCAGATTCAGAGCAAATGCTATCGCCATGGTTCCATACCCTATAGACAGAAACAGATGATGCCAAGCAAGGAGAGTATTTCTTAGAAACAGATGACAGGAAAATTGACTAACTTCAGCCCGCTGTTCATCATTGCCACCAGGAAATGCTGGATGCTCCACTGATGTTACATTTAGCAGAGTCCTGAGTATAGATTTCACAACGAATGAAGAGGCAAATACAACTGATACAAAGAAGACATCTTACATTGTCCTGGAACTTAAATACACTTTTTAAGTAAATATCTATTTTACAACTACTGTACAGGACACTGTAGAGAGGTTGATGCTGGTCTCTTCTCGCAGGTAATTAGTGACAGAACGAGAGGGAATGGCTTCAAGCTCCAACAGGGTAGGTTTAGAC
>JAOXNO010000070.1:12491070-12571568 GCA_028565335.1 Limnodromus scolopaceus | reverse complement strand
GGTCGGGCATTGGAATAGGCTGCCCAGGGAGGTGGTTGAGTCACCATCCCTGGACATGTTTAAGAGCCGTTTAGATGCAGTGTTGGAGGATATGGTGTAGGGGAGAACTTTGTAGAGTAGGGTAGATGGTTGGACTCAATGATCCCAAAGGTCTTTTCCAACTGAAATGATTCTATGATTCTATATTTAAATAACTGCTATCACTTCCTTTAAAACCTCACTTTTCTTGTGCCCTTACAAAATCCCGTGGCTGCTTCATGAAAGACCAGCACAGATAGAAGCTAAGGTTCAATGCAGACAAACAAGGACTGAGGAAGCCAGAATTACTGCAAGGACCTAAAATTTCAGTGTACGTGATATGTGGCTTCTGAGAGCATATGCTACATTACAGAACAAGTGCTCTCTCTTTTCCTAATAAAGCTTATTTGATCCTTAGCGAGAAAAATGTCTTAATCAAGGTAGGGGAACAGCATCTTGAAGGTCTAGGCTTTTAGAATTACTGACAACACTAGGTATAAAAGAATTCAGCAGGAATACACAGAACACTAATGATGCCTCTGATCATACACTCTGTAGAGCTATTTTAGGAGTTAAGCCAGAAAATCTTTCATAATGTATCTAACCAAATAAGAGGACCAATGACTGATCTAGTTAATGCCTGCTTCCAGTCTCAAAAATAAAAATGATCATATACAGTTTGAAAAGAGATATGTCTTACTAAAATTGGAAATTGCAAATTACCAAAAACCCTTCTACCTACAGTAGCTATAGCGTTAAAATGAACCTCACCGGACTATGAAGCAACTTCAATTTATTATGTAAGCAAAATGCCAAGTGCTACTTCTATATTTGTGTAAAAAAAAAAAAGACTAAGAAAATGCCTTCAGTTAACCACACTTTTGCTGCTTTTCACTTGAGAGTGAAAGCAAGTAAGGCCTCATCAATGCTGCCATCTACAGAGCATTTCTCCATATCAAAATAATTTTTTTTTTTTTTTAAATTAAGACCTTGAGGTTTTGCTTTGCCCAGTAATAAACTGCTTGGAAACCAAATGTACACCACCTCAGTTTCTACTTGCAGTAGTACCAAATAGAGTTACATTATATGCATTTTTTTCTTGGGGGGACAAAGGGGGAAAGCACCACCGGATAACAATGATTTCCAAGCAATTTCAGAGCCAGTCACATCCACTAACGCTGCTGTGGCTAATGTCACCTGCAGTAGTAATGCACCACTCACTTCAGCAGTTTACAGGGAATATAAAAATCAAGGAAGAACAGTGAAAGATTTGCACTCAAATAGCTGAACTAAACTTCAGTGTATTAGGAACTTTATCACCTTTCTTTCACTTCTCCACAAAAAAAGTAAATAAATATATGACTAAAATAAATAATTCATTCTGATAAATGCAGTCTATCTCAAAACATAACATTTTCTATTTCATCTACCACTACAACTGCTGCACGTCACAATTACCAACTTTTAGAAGGTACAAGCAAATCTCTACACACAAAAAGCTAAGTGAAAAATATGACAAAAATAATACAAATAAAAGTAGATAAAATGATCTCTACAGCAACATTTGGTCTTGCTTTACAATACAGACAATAACCTATATAATTTGAAAGGGTGCTTTGAATTATATTTACTACAAACTCAGGCAGCTTTCTTTAATGTAAATAAATGTCACTCTAGAAGGTACAATTATGGTGAAAACTTTGCTTTGTCTTGTCTTCAGTCAGAAAGAGCAGGTTTCACTGTGTAAGACCATGTTTCAGCCCCAAATACACTAAATCCCATTGGGTGGATTCTCTTCTGTAATCACAAAATGCACTCTGGTTAGGAAATGAAGTCATAATTGTTCATGTATTCCCAGTGCTAAATCTTTAACTGAATGTACAGTGCTAGGTTAGCTCCACAGCCCCAGCAATGTCGTTTGCTCTGGCAGAGAGAGCTGGCCTTACTCCAACACCTCACCACTCCAGTACAGACATGGTAACTGAATGCAGCATGGACTTATTTTCTTCTATGTGTGGCATTCCTGATAACGTATATTTGGCTATTGAAGCTGCACACACTGCCAGGACAGGCTGAAAACCAGGAAAGAAAACGAAGCCTGTGCCATAAAGCATTTTGGAACACAGTTGGAAGAGACCAACCGCAAGAGCTTGGTGCTGCCAGAGCTGTTTCCACCGCTTCCGCTCCTCACGTGGCACAGATGACCCTGTCCTCTCCCACCAATGGCTCCTCCTGTCCAGGGCATCCCTTCAAAAAAATGGCCCTGCCTTTTCCAAGCCCTTATCCTGTTCACAACCCTTCCCAGACCACTTCCTCCCGCACTTCCACCAGGAGGGATGCTCATATTCAAGATTTAAGGTAATCATTCTGATGCCTGTTCACAGAATTATGCAGAATCTGCCAAAAATTTCAGCTCAATCCTGGGCACGATGCTTGCTCCTCATCTATGCTGTATTTTTTAATTCCAGCAAGTTCCTATTCTCCTGCTGGCTGGCACCTTAAGCAAATGATGATCTGATAACTGATAGTGATAATCACTTGTAACCGTACCTACAGGATTCATTGCATACCTGGTAAAGCCCCTGATTTTCCACCCAGAGCACCAATCCATTCCCAGAGGGGAGGCAGCAGGGTGCTGCAGCGAGCACCTTGGAAACTAAAAAAATGTATGAAAATGTTAGCAAAGCATCTACAGTACATGATATAAGCGAACCCAGCATGCAGTGGGTTCTACAGGGATGGGTATGCCCTCTCACAGAAGCCAGCATTTCCAGTAAAGGACATTCAAAAGCAGAACTTGTCAATAAAAAGGGTGGCATTAACAGCTGTATACTTTCAAAGCTCATGCTCAGTAATTCACAAAATTCAGCCACTGGGCAGTAATGTTCCAGTCACTTTTGTGCAGCAATGAGATGTTAGCATAGATCAGAGACCCGAGCTACACACACACATGAAAATATAATGCTGCTGTCACACATGCTGAGCCACTGGACATTGATATCTTCCCACTCTTTCTAGCAAACATAAAACCTACAATGCCTACCAAGTGACTTTTTCTACCATTTGGCTGTAGCACCATATACCTGAGGCTTTGCCAAAGATGCTTCTGCAGAACACGGTGCAGGTACAAATAAACGCCTCCCCAGCATACATGCAAGGACGCATTTCCACTTTACCACAGCCTTGAACAGCCTCTGAGCAGATTTTAACAACTTGCCCATTTTACAGAAAACTTGAAGGAAGACATCCAAAATACTAAAGGCCCTTTCAACCTCCCTTTATAGCTCATTCCCCTGTGTTCATGATATACCACATGATGGAAGGATGTAACATGAACAACAGCGGAGCACAGAAAATGATGCTCCCTTGAGCATGTATCCCTTAAGCACCATGCTAAAAACACATCCGCAAGCTCAAGCGAGCAAACACGCCTTTGCTTTAATTTTATATATAAAGTTTTGTACACATCATAACTTGGAGAGAAGTTGTTTCTATTCTAACTTCATATGAATTTTAAAAACTTAGTTTTATTTTAAAGATGACAGTTATCTAGAAGCCAAAGATTTAGGCAGCCTATCTTAAGCCTGAAAATACAAAATCTGTTGAAAGCAGAACTAGCTAAGGCCAGCTCTGAAATTATGAGCACAGAGGATATGCTTTAATTAGAAGGTTTTCACCAGCAGGTTCTTGTAGACTGCAAGTACCTGCCTAAAAAAAAAAAAAAAAAAAGATGTAAGAAGAAAAGCTGCCAAAACGTTTCAACAGACATCACATGGATGAAAGGGGGAAATATTTTTAAAAGGTCATGGCAAATAATCAAGTTTGCTGCTAATTCTGTAACCAAACACGATTACATATAAAACAGACATTGCTAGAAGAAACCTCTTTGTAAAAATTCACTCCACCTTTTTTTACTGGCCTTCATTCTGCTTTTCCATGTTTTTTTTACATACTTGCCTCCCTGCACAAACATTAAAAATTAGAATGTCTAATGAAAGCCATTCAGGTGCTATTTGATATATTCAGCCCAAGGAGAAGCAACTTTACCCTTTTCTTATATTCTCCAACTACAATGGAACAACAAAATGATAACTCTAACTATACAAACCACTGGTAAAAGTATGTCAGCCCTTATCATATCCATTTGTTCAATTTTACTGCAAAGGATGCCCTTTGGCAGTTCATCCCTCAGAGCAAACACCAACTCAGCGCAAGTACATGTGCAATCTTTCTTAACCTTTAAAAGGCTTTGAGCACAGGAATTTAAATAGTTACGAACAGTGTTACAACACAAAGTCAAATCATTTTGCCCCATCCTTATGCCAAACTAGAATTGGGAAGGAAGCTGCAAAAGCAGGTCTTTTTGCTGAAGGTCTGGAACAGAACCACTACTCAACAGTTACGGATATCTATGCCTGGACTGGACATTACTTCTAATCCACTTACTGAGCATTAGTTTTATTTCCAGTGACATTTTGGGTGTCAGTGTAGGATCCAGGAACAGAAGCCATTATAAAATGTAATTAAAACATATTATTAAACTTTTCCAAAATCCCAAACCTATATGAAATATACATAACATCAAACAGTCCTCTACGTCTCAAGCAGGTAGCAAAAACCTGCATGTAATTCTTTTGGAAAAAAAAAAAGTCAAATCTCATTTTTTCAGAAAACTAAATATCAGCACCAAGTAATAAGTGAATTCTCTGACACCACTAAATTGCCATCTGCCTGTGGAGATAAAGTCTAGACAGAAATGGGTAATGCAACAATGCACAACGTGGTGAGCATCCAGCACCACGAGGCACTCCATTCCCTGGGCACGCCTGGGATGCCAGGTGCAGAACAGCCTCGGAGGCTCCCTGGGTAACATCATGACTGTTTTCAGTGGGAAGGTGGCTACTTACTGCTGTCTAAGGCTGACTGCTGGATTCAGCGTGACATCCAGTGTAAAACTTCTATAGTTGTTCAGTCATAACCAAATAGCTGTAACAACATCTCTGTATTATGATGACTACTTTCCCTCTCACTTCTGATACTCACTGAAACTCTTCCTCAGAGCTGGACGTATCTCAGTTCTCTTTCTGAGCGTGGGACCACTGCCCCCTGGTTCAGTAAGACCAAATCCTTCTCACTTTTTTTTGTAAACTCCTTCAAGGTCTCCACACATAGAGGCACCTCAGCGAAGACTCGCTTGAGGATCACTGCCCACATAGAAAGAAAGAGACCCATTTATTTCACTGCAGTGTGCGAACAGCCCTTGTGTCCTCGAGATCTATCAAACTAACACTTGCCTAGCACAGTCGGATCCCACCAGCAATCACTGAACCAGTACTTCAAGTCATTGTCACATTCGTGTTGCCCACTTCCCTGAAGAATATAAAAATACATTTGCCAGTATCCAGCCATGTTTCAACAAATCTTTTTCATATGTTAGATGGTATCAATGCACAAGTCTTTTATTTATTTAAATAGTTGCAGTATTAATAGGTTTTCTGATCAGAAAATAGTTTGAGGGGGTTTATTTGAAACAACAACAAAAAAATTATTATTTGATCTAGTCTGCAACTCTTTAAATATTTGTGAGAATTCATTGTAAGAGATCCAGGAAATAGTCAAATCAAATATGTGACATCTTCTATAAGCAAACTTTTAATTTTTTACCTTATAAAGTGATCCCATTGTGCTGTTTGAGCAAACATAAGCTCAGACTAGTGACCAGTCCTTGCCTGCTTTCATTTGCCAGAGCAATGAAACTCAATTATCTTAATCGTATATACTTGCATCTTTGTGATATAATAAAAATGCATTCAATTTCATGCAGAATTTATATGCTTTGTTGCAAGTTCAGCAACAAATCACAGTTTGCATTTAGGGTAATGTTTAAGTATTTTAGCGTGAAGCTGCACCTATAGAAGACTTAGAGAGTACCAACTTTGGGACGTGCCTTGCCTCTGCCTCTCGGGTGTCTTTACTTCCACAAGGTTGCACTTCATTGCAGGGTTGACTGAGCAAAGGCTTGTGAAGTTGTCCCTTGGGTGCTCCCTCATCTCCGATCATGCCTGTCTAATCATTTATTTTTTCCGAGATAACCACGTTCTCTATCTTTCTGTCATAAGGAGAAAAAAAACCCACCAAAAAAAACCCCACCAAAAAACCCTCCAACTTTCAAGGTTATTAGAAGTGCTTTATAATTAATAACTACAGGTATTCCCCCCAACGTTTGCTTGCTTAACAAAAAAATTGCCCTCATTTTTTGTGTTGACTTTGAAGAAACCTCCAACATTTCACCTTTGTGTGAATTTTTTGAAAATGAAAGATTTAAATGGTCTCTATCTTTACATAATGGTAATATAGCATCCAGTTATATAGCACATTTAGTTTGTATAGTGCAGCTCTTACGCATTTTTATCTGCACAGTTGTTTGAACAGATCTTTTATGTATCTCCGAAAATGTGAGAATGAACTGAGAGCAGGCAGAAAAACAACTCCTATACAACAGGAGCTTTGAAATGAAAGACACTGTCATCTCCCAGATCAGCAAAAAGGGATAGTAATATCCACTGACCCTTATAGAGTATTTTTTCAACATAGAGACCATATTATTTTTCTAGAATTTCCAAACCTTGTACATGTATTATACAGGTTACCCATCTGGACAGGAAATCTAACGCATCAGAATATGATTAATTTACTGTATAGGAACAGGTCATCTGCACAATTCAGTGGATATACCAAGGATTTCCAGGTGGCCTGGGCAAACATCCCAGATGCTCCAATTCTAGCAAGATAAGATTTATGGATTAAAAAAAAGACATTGAAAACCTCTATGTACAGAGCTCTGCAGAATTTTTTCTAGTGTTAAATGTTTAATCAGTAATTTGTTCCTGTTACAATCTTGGACTTTTTTAGAAACATGCCATGGATTTTTGGGGGAGAAGCTGTATAAATTCTTCTTACTACTTTAATATTACTGTTCTACTATTTTAATTATCTCGAAGTATTTTGATTTTTGGCAGTGATATTTTTGTTTTATATCAGATTCATATTTCCAATTTAAAGTTAATAATCCACAAATCTATGTCCAGCATCTACAGCTTTAAAAGCCATTTTTAAAGCCAAAAGAAAAATGCTCCCTGATAGAAGAAGCTCTCCTGAACCAGCTGGACCTGGCTGATAGGTGGTACAGAAGCTCAGGATCCACAATATTGATCTGTGAGAAGCAGACACCAAACAAAGCAGAATTTCTTTCAGCTTCCTTGGCTCAAAATGAGTACTGAACAACAGATCCACTAAGTGATGATCTGCTGCAGAAGCTGGGAATAACTTGGACTCCCTGCAGCTGCAGTTATACAAAACAGCTAAACAACTTGCTCGTGTTCAACATAGGAAGAAAACTCCAATCAGCAGAGCTCTGTTTTTAGAGTCAATGAATGCTCTGTCCTCTTCCCTCCCTGCCTGCCTTCATTTCATCTCCTTCGTTTTCCCCTAGACACATAGAATATATACATCAATAGAAAGAAAAGAATATATACATCTCTCACCTCTGTCACGTGACAAAATAGAACACAAACCTGATGTCTTCTCTGAAGACATGATTTCAAAGATCTGGAGTCACAATGCAAAGCAGTCATATATATAATAGCAACCCATTTTTTGTAAAGTAAGAAATCATACCATTAAAACTGTCACTACATTTGCAGTGAATCAAATACAGTGCGACAAGTGTGGGTCTTCTAACAGAGGTCACACCAGCAAATTACATTAAAAAATCCTAACGGCATCATTTCCAGCAGTGGAACGTCATATCATTACCCCAAACTGGAAAACTTTGCTGCAGCCCTACATGGAAACTCACATTTCAGAACAGAAACTCTTTCCAAGTGGAAAGCAACAATATAAATGATCAGCTCCTTAAAGAATTATTTATTGAATCAAATCTTTTAGTTATATTTTGCCAAGGTGGATTCTGGCCAGACTACAAATGGCCCTGGAATAACGCTGCATTTAAAGAAAATGATTTTTTTGCAAAAACTGATATGTATGTAACAAAGCCATAGGAGTTGGCACAGTAGGTAGTGACATTAAAAACTAACTTACATTGTTATTAAATTCCTATTTTTTAAACTGTTTTTATGAAGTCTTTGACACAAAAAAGACTCCATCTGCTCAGCTCTATTCAAGTCTTCTAAAATACATACAGCTTAACTCAGAATAGAATATTTCAGTTGGAAGGGGCCTATAGTGATCATGTAGTCCAACTGGATAATCAGATTCAAGATAATAACTACGGCGACTTTGGACCAGGAATCTCTTCACAATTACTCTTATAGTAGATTCTATGTGTTTGACCAGCAGATTAATTACTAGTAGTTTAGTGAATTACCTAGATGTTTATTTAGAGGAAGAAATGTCCAGAGGATTCATTCTTGTTCCACCTCTTTTGTATTATTTGTGCAACACTTTGTACAGCCCTCTGTGCAGTTCTCATGTATTTGTATAAGACAAGTACACAGCAGTTATTGAATAATTCAGTCCTATTATTATTTTGGTACAGAGAACATTAATACAGATCAAAACTATCAACCGTACACAGAATTGAAGAAGACAGAGACCTGGTGAGGTCACTAAGGTTTACACTGAAGAAGCATCTGCCTGTGGTCAAGCACATGGATGAAAAGGTTGTATGTGCCCCCTCAAAACTATTCATGATGACAGCAGAAGCACAATTCTCATTCAAGGTCAAGAAACAGGAGAAACAATTCACAGGCAAACAAAGCTGCATCTAACATACAGGGTGAGTGGCCATGCCCAGACAAATGAGAAAAGCCAGTTCTTAGCAGATCAGTCAGAAACATTAACTGTACTGTTTCACTGAAGTTAGACAACCAAAATCAAAATTGGCACAGCCTGACCAATGCAACACTCCAGGGATTTGTGCTATGCACACATGCATAGCAGAAAAAAACCCCAGAAGTCTAGCTTTTGGAGTTATATTTATGCCATTTCTTGCCCTATAGCTGAGGGTGGAAACCACCCTTAGAGTTACAAAACAAACAGTACTCCACCTCCATCTGAACTGCAGCAAGATATTCTTTCCCCTATGACTAGGAACAAGCCACCCACAATGGCAAAGTGCTGGTGAAGACTGTTCTTGGCAGGATTCAAAGTAATGACTAAAAAATTAGTTCTACGTTCACCTTTCCCCAAACTAAGTCCCTTTTCTTTGTACCAGCAGCAAATATTTCAAAAAATGAAAAAGATCCATAAAAGAAGTCATTGTATTTGGTTCTGATCACTCACAGAAGGCTTAGCAGCACTTTTGAGAAATGTAAAAATACAGCATTTCCTATGTAAAAGAAGGAATGACAGTCTGCATGGAAACAGACTTTTATTTATCACATCTAATTTTACTAGAATCAAACCTCTTAAGTAATTGCAAGGTTTTCATATTAACTCTGCCTTTCCAGCTGCAGGATTCACAAGGGGACTTACTGCAGCAAGTGAGATTTACAGTGCACCTGGTAGGAAGCTGCTCTGGTTACTGGTAAATGTTACTTGGCATTCTATACGCTGTGAAAGTTTGTTCAGGGTAGCTCATTGCTCTCCTGCTATCTTTCATTCATTCATGGGATTAATTTAATTACCTCCAGCTCAAATATAGTCCTTATTTTAACATTTCAAAAAGTTTTATATAAACCTTGCATTCTAGTATATCAGCATTACTTGGGTGTATGTACTTCAATTTTGTGTTGAATTCAGAAACCTCAGGGACCTCAGAGAAAAAAAAAAAAAAAAGATAGTTTGGAAAGACTTTGTTCACACTTTTTGTGGCATGAAAACTGTATGTGGCTTCTATATGTGATACAACCAGTTCAACAAGCCGTGCTTTGCTATGAAAGCAGACACTTAACTGAGTTATCTATTTTATAAACATAGAGGATTTTATTGTTTCAATGACTTATTCACTTACTGATGACATTTAGATTTCTCCTCTTTCTGTTGTAGTGAAGGGCAGCACAACAAATAAGGGATGCTTGTAAAAATATTTTGGCCAATTATGTACCCAAATAAATATTCTCAATTGCCTATGGCACACAGATGCAATTAGACAATATATTTCTTCTAAGGCATAAGGCTGTTTAGAGACGTAGTTGAATAAGCACATCAAAAGATGGAGTTTCTCAAGAGCTGAGCTGGAGAGGTCAGGAGAAAAGTATTAAAATCTGTGACTTGTTTCTCTTTGGAGAAAAAAGAAAGATAAACCATGGCAAACCATGGAGAAGGGACAAAGAGGAGAAGGAGATGAAGAAAGTTACTATTGTAGAAGTAGGTTCATTTGTCAGAAGCAGGAACTGAACAAGAATGTTTCCAAACTATATTATAAATTCATTCATTAGTATTAGTTTATCTTCCACCTGTCATGCTTATCTACGCACCATCAGGGTTTTGCAACCTCTCCCCCTTCTCCTGTGTGTCTGGTTGCCTGCTGGGCAACCAGCTGATACAGTGCAGATACGTAACATTGGGTCAGACTGGTGGGAAAAGACCAGTGGGAGAAAGAGCTGAAAGAAGCCTTCTTGGGGACTCACTTGGAGTTCTATTGAAGATCAGGCTCTTGGCCTTTGAATAAGCTGTTTTCCAAGTAGGTCTGTGCAAGCCACCTACTTCACAGATCTGGACGTGACACTGCTTGCCGATTGACTTCCCAATTTGACCACCAACCTGTCTGGTCACCACAGGCTAATCTCAAAATGACTGCAGCTGAACTTGGCTATTATCACCAAACTTGCACTGCCCTTCTTGTTTGGCTACTATGGGACAGCACACTCGGTGAAGACACTGCCTTCTTCTCATTCTTGGCCTCCCTTCGCTGCTTGCTAACATCAGCTCCCACATAAAACAACTGGTCCTCTTTGGTTTGGCCTTCTATTAGTTGTTAGCATTTACACAGTGGTATCTCCCTATAGTTGATACTCTCCTGTGGCTAATACAGATTCTGTCACCAAAATAACAACATGGGGAAAATAATTTATTTAAATCAATGAAGTCTTTGGAGAAGAAACTGTGTTTGTGTACTTTACATAATCAGGATTTGCATTTTGGGTAGATTATGGTAATGTCTACTTGCAGCTGTAAAAAATGTGCTGCAATGACCATCCCTCTGCTACCACTGAGAGAAGTGAACATATGCACCCCCCAAGACTGGCACACTTGCTATTACAAGCTTGAGCTCAAAAGGTGAGATTGATAAACAAATACCAGGCCAAGTGCATAGAATGATACACTGCTTGGTATATTGCATAAACACCTCTTGTAATACTGGTGTATTATACTATTATACTATACTAAAGAAATTGTGCTATGCGATGATTGTCTTGAGAACACTTATAAGCAAATATGATTAGAAAAGTAAAATCAGGAGAGAGAAGACCAGTGTGAATGATTAACAATTTCACTTAAACCTAATATAGGAATTGTGTGGAAGGTTTGTTGGTTAGGTAGGTAAATATATATCATGGAACATTTTGTATTCTGCTAAGATGCCCAAGTCCCTTAAGACATTTCTCTTTGCCAGTCACTTCTATTTCAGATCACCAGTCTATAAAAAGAAAGAACTAATATATACTAGCGTACACGCAGCAACAGAGCTAGTATCTATATAAATATCCCTCAGAAGATAATTGCCCACTCCCTATCATCTTATGCAAAGACATACAGGGAAAGTGAGGAGTTTGCAAGAAATCTGCTTCAGTACAAAACTCTTCTTGAGATCTTTTTGAAGTAGGTGGGAGGGCAGAGGTAAAAATATGAGAGAAAGTCAACACTTTTCCATCCAGTAACCTCTGCAACACTTTCAAATCTTCGAATTACCCAAGAAGTATGCCGCAGAACACCCACTTCACAAGCCCACCACAATACCCACAGCTAACAGATTTGGTTGAAAAAAGTTAAGAGCAGTAAAACAGCTAAATCAAGCCATCATGGACGCAACGTTGAAAATAAGACAAATATCTTACGCTGAAGTAATTTACATGGCTGCATTTTTTGGTGTTCTCAGCTTTCTCCGCAGTGCTAGACAAATTTTTCCTGGGGCACTGAATGGTCTTTACCTCGAGAACACTTGATCAAGCCAAGTCTCAATAGTGTTGAACTCCGACACAGCCATGTGGACTGTCAACCACGCCAACAATGAGAAGGATCCCACCCCAGTAAGGAATCAGCAATGAAGAAAGATAAATTTAGGCTTTAAAAGCCTTGTTTCCTTCCAGAATTTAAACCCCAATGGTTTGTATATTTAATTTTTTTTAAGTACTCTCCTTTTGGCAGTTAAATGAAATGAAATTAAACCTGAATTTAAAAAAAAACGAACCACACACAAAAAAACCAAAACACAATCAAAAACCCAAAACTACAAACAAAATATAACCTTTTGATTCCAGACCACAAAGTAGAGAAGAAATCAGACCCTTGAAATGAAGCTATCTTCTGGAAAGATATTTTCTCTAACATTCTGAACACTCTCCAGTGGTATTTATTAATTCCCCCACTATTCAAACAGATGAGTACACTGCAAAGAGGTAACTATAAAAACTGTAAAACAAAGAATTCGTTTTTCTCCAGTTGTGAATTCCAAACAACAGTATTGTTAAACAGATCTTTTGCCCAGTCAAGATATTATTTTATTGCATGCAATAAACTCTGTCCTGGTCACATCAAGAGATTTGTTATATGACTGACTTGTTTAACTGTCTAGCTAGTGACCTCTGTGGGCTTTTTACCTGACATGCCTGAGAAGGGTGTTTTTTGGAGAATGCTGAAAGACAGAGGGAGCTTTCCTAATAGCTATAATTACATGCTCGGGGTAATTTACTTGAAAATGAGCTGCATAGTGTTTTCATGTGGCTCTAATGTTGCTATGTCTCATAGTTAGGGGAGAAGCGGGAAGTCACAGGGAACCTACAAATTAGATAAATTGGATCAAAGCTAAGAAAACCATCTGCAGATTTACCTGTGACAACCTGTTTGCCCGACAACGCATGCAGTGATGAAGCAAACAAGCAAAGCACTAGCATATGCTGCTCAAGAGACAGCAGTAAACCACAGTGGAAAGCAAATTTTATTGCTATGTCCTGTTCCTAAGTACCATCAAAATGTTTTCATATTTCATCACTGAGAGCGTGTACTGCATGTTAACACAGTGGCAGAGCGCCACAAGTTAGCACTGTGGATGAGACATAATCATCCACCTTTACTGCCCAGGCAGGCAACAGGTTCAGAATATTATGAGGACGTGCCTGTTCCTCCTGTTCAATCTTAAAACACAAAAATTATATCACTGAATTTCTGAACTAGGTTAAAGATCTGCAAACTCCTTCAGTCTTAAACATCTCCTTTATTTCTCTGCTAGTCAAATGGTTTGATTCACGATTATTTAGAAATCAAACTATACTGGACGCTCAAAGGCAGGAGGGCGTCAACACAGAAAAGCCAAAGCAGAAGGCAGCAAAGGTCTCCCAAAGAAGGCTTATCTATATGCAGTGATGGTTGCCTGCTGTCTTACATGACTTTGAAAGAAGAAAAAAAAAAATCCTGCTCCCTCCTTTTCATTCCATAGAGGTTTAATTTGTTTTTCAGAGAGGAATGGTGCAGCAGATATTGCTACAACAGCCGGTGACATAGAACATTTCCCCTAGACCCCTTGCAAGCCCCATAACCTCACAGCCATCCAGCACACAGGTCATAAGGTTATCGTATGGCAGAAGCAGATGGAAGCCTTTGACTGCTGATGTTTCTCTTTCTTAATCAGGACTCAAGGGTTGTGCAAATGGCCCTTCTGCCCTCAGAGTTTTTATATGGATTACCACTCAGCACATATCCTGTCATCTAGGGTTTATAAACAAGCTTATTGAGATCCATCAACATGTCTGAAAAGATTCATTCTCTAATAGAAAGCACACTCGCATCTAACCAGAAAGGATCACTGGAGGTTTCCCATGCCTGTCTCACCATGGACCGCAGTGATCTCACCGTGTCCTGTGAACAGACCACGGCCCATAGATCTTCAGACATTTCTCTAAAATCTATGATGAAATGTATGATGTTTTCTTCAACCTCTCACCAGGTACACTCAGTATGTTTCCATCTGTTGCAGGTGCTGTAGGCACACAGAAGATATTATACTCATATTTGACAGGTAAATTGCCATGGCTTACACAGGTACCATAAAAATGGACAACACTTAAAAAATTAAATATCAATGTGCATATTTGGAAGAGGGATAATCTTTTCTACCAGAATTCTCTTTGGGAAGGACAAAGCTCTCAACAGAGAAAAAACGACAAAACATGAGAAGCTATCAGAGGAAAAGGATGGTAAGAATACTGCACCTCTTTTAGAATAAATCATACCCTTTTCCATATCTTTAAAGGGCATTACTAAACATAACGACTAACATTTGTGTACAGTTAGGTAAATCTCTACTGAGATTGCTCCACATGAAAGCAGCTTTAGAGGTTAAATGGTTTCGTTCCAAGAGAAGGCTTAAAGATTAAGCAAAATTGCATTGTGAAGTACTTTGGGCAATGGCTTCTTCACAAACAGAGACTACACTTGTGTAACTGGCTGCATGTGCACACACAGGTGTGCTTGTCTGTGTGTGACGGTTGCCTTTCTGTAACAGAAAAATTATCACATCTGTACGTTTAGAATTTTCTCCCAGCTCTTAATCTAAATATTCACTGATGATGTTACCTTTGTTGCCGCGAGGTTAGTCTTTGGCAGGTTGCAAACTTGTAAGTGAAATGCAAACACTGCAGAATCATGGGAATATCAGCACTGGGAAACAGATTTACATAAATTCTCTAAAATTAATTGCAAACTTTTTGAGTTACTAGAACTGGGAGGGTTTTTGACAGCTGATTATTGGGTTCTCATGTTGGACAATGCCTTGGAAGACCATCTAGAGATCTGGCTTCTGCCAGCTTTGCTTTTACATTGGCCAGTATTTCTGCAGTTGGTGACAAAAGCAAATCCTACACTAAATCCAAAATGACCATTCAAGTATTTTTTGGCAGGGCTAGAAAAAGCTCCTTACAGTAGCCTTAGCAAAAAAAAAAAAGTCAGATTTTTACAGTGAGTTGAGTATAGTCAGGAGACTCAGCATTTGTTTATGCATTTTAAGGTCTACAAGGCGAACTTCTAAGAATGGAGCTTTCTTTCAAGCTTCACCTCAGACCAAAGACCTTCTCATACGTTTCCAGTCACAAACACTTCAACATAGCTCTTGGGCTAGAAGGCAGTCCTTTTGAAGCAAAGGATTGTTCAGGGATACGCCACTGAAACTTTTGTAGGGACTTCATTATATTTTTTTGGCCAACAAGACAGAGACAGATCTACAGGACAGACGATGAGATATGTAAAAAAGTTCCACAGAGAGAATGGATTTGCCTTTTGTTTAAGGTTTAGACTCCAGTATTCATATTGATTATTATTCCAACAGCTGTGCATTGAACCACTTGCTTTCTCAGCACTACATAAAGGTTAAACAACTTTGGCTTTTTGAATATGGGAATATTCTAGTAGCCATTTCACATTAGACCCAGAATCAACAGTATAGTCTCAAGCCTTGCCTTTGCATGAATCAGGGCACCTTGCAGATCTCACATTAATAGGCAGTAATAGAGCAGAAGAGGTTAGACAACAGCTACAGAGCAATCCAGCCAAATGCCAACGGCGGCAGTAAGATTAAAACACAAAACTTGGAGTAATTCAATAGGCAATAGAAAACAAGATACTGAACTTGGATTGTAATAATGAGAAGCTGTACGCCATTTTGAATGGTGGCCCATTAGAAAACTATCACTGAACATGTCAAAAAATGAATTATCTGAATATTAATGACAGTCAGAGAGAAGTTCTCACTTAAACACCTTTCTATTTTTCAACCAGCTATAAAAGAATGTACCAAAAGTAGGAGAAAGCCATTATCATTTTTTGCCACTTTTATAGACATGGAACAAATCAAGAAAATCTCTGTGAGAAGATCTCTAAGATTCACCTGTAAAACTGTCTGCCATTTCAAAACTCAGTGGTAGAAGTGTCAGACAAAAGAAGGACACTTAAAGAATATAAAATTACTTATATGGCTAAAGAAATTGAATTATGAGGAATACATTAAAGAAACACATTTATACTTCTGTAGTTAGTAAAAAAGGGCTAAGGGGGAACTAAAATTTGATTAACTGTTTTTCAGATCTCAGTGTGCTTCATGTACTACGTTACAGAACTGCATGGAGCTTACCTGAATATGTTCTGATCTTTATCAATGCTGCAAAAACACATCCTTCTGTCAAGAAAAACAATCCTGGCTAGACAGAAAAAAAATATTTCAAGCACTACATTCACCAGTGAAAAGAAGATAGAGCACTTATATGATAAACAGAGAAATGAAGATAATATAAATCCTCCGCTGTTGATTTAATTGAAATCATATTAAAACTAGCAGATAATAAAACTTTGCAACATTGAATTAGACTTGTAGATTATTAGATTTTCTTTGTGCTTCAGTAATCTATTACACTCATACACACTGTGGTCACTGAGTTCCTATTATACTATGCACTTCTTTCAAAAAATTTAGAGTTCTGTTTGAGATTTGGATTATTTATACATATACTTCTTCACACCTTCCAAATTATTAACAACATATTAAGTATGTCCAGAATCTATGGATTTTTACAGCTTTGGAAACTTCTGCATCACATTGTACATAAGGACAGAGAGAAAGAAGGAAAGTTTAGAAGCTATATTGGAACAATTTTTTACTATATCAAAAGGGGTTTTAAGGTCTTTATGGAGTCAAACAAAGGAAGCAGTATTTTACTCAATGTCTCATTAAAAAATACTCACATATATGCAGATTATCTTTACTTGAAATACCCTGCAGAGCCAGCTGCAGTAGCGAGTTGACCTGAGTGGAATTTGATGATCCAATCTACTTTTAAAAATATGTTATATTATTACTTTTTCTCAGAATATATCATAGAATTGTCTAGGTTGGAAGGGAGCTTTAAGATCATCTCATCCAACCATCAACATAACTCTGATAAAAACCATCACTAAACCATGTCACTAAGCACTATGTCTACCCATCTTTTAAATACCTCCAGGGGTGGTGCCTCAACTGTCTTCACCCAGAAGTTTTCTTTTCTACAACTTTTAAGATTACCATTTAAAAATATACTTAGATTAAGTTACTAGTAAATTATCAGATTTTGGGGACAGTCTTGCACTTTTTTTTTCAGCCTCTTAAATTTCATGCTCTAAAGCCTAAATTTTTAAGCTATGAGCTCAACCCTGTGGCATTGCAATTCTCCAGTTTTTGGCACAGGATATGCAAATGAGACACAGTGTATTCCATTGTATAAATCAGTCACATCTAACTTTGTCTTGGACACTGGGTTTGAGAAAAGATTTCCAGCCAATTTAAGGTTCTCCAGAATTCAAATGAAGAAAGTGTATAAAGAAACCTCAAAAGTAAATAGATACATAAGCAAATATCCTCAGGAGTCATACAGTTCTTACTCAAAATCACCTGCAGTCCACTTCATTTACATTCCTGCTCTATATAAAACCCTTTTAAAGAAAACTTCTGCTTGAAAGACAAAGGGAGGAAGGACTTGGTTCAGGCGACAGTAGCAAGTGAATGCAGATGCCTTATTCCAGGCATGGGGGATTCGTTCCTTGGTTAATATTGCATTCAGTTGCGTGATTTTTCTTTTATGTAAATAGATTTGCAGCACTCACCATATCCTTGAAAATGCTCATACAAGAAAATTAGGACAACTGTAACACTTGATCATTCCCATTCCATAATCTCAACATAAACAGAACAGCGAAAAGATAAGAACACATGCAGTTCTTATGTTAAAATCTAAGGAAGGTGTTCCCATCTGTATGTATCAAATAACAAATACTAAGATAAAACAGATAAAGACCTCAAGGCAGGCAATTTTTATATCGCTTGAAACACTGAAGACCTTCCCATACCAATTCTGAATTAGCTGCAAGTGGTATGACAGCAGTATCCAGCTTCCTTTGTCCTTCCACTTTTGTTTCCTGTCATTTCTTACGAATGTTTCTCATTGTTTCTTATTAATGCATATAATACCTAAAGGGAGGGTGTAAAGAAGATGGAGCCATGCTTCTTTCACTCGTGCCCAGTGACAGGACCAGAGGCGATGGGCACAAACTGAAACATGAGAAGTTCCCTCTGAACATTGGGAAATACATTTTCACTGTGAGGGTGACCAAGCACCAGCACAGGTTGCTCAGGGAGGTTGTGAAGTCTCCATCCTTCGAGATACTCAAAAGCTGTCTCAACGTGGTCATGGGCAACCTCCTTTAGGTGGCCCTGATGGGGCAGGGGAGTTGGACCAGATGTCCTCCAGAGGTTCCCTCCAACCTCAACCATTCTGTGATTGTTTCACTGATCCAGCAAATCCTTCAAATACCCATGCACATCTCCACGAATGCTCTGTGGTTAATGGTGCAGCAGTATTGAAATAATGAAACTATGACTGATGAAAGCCATGTCAAGAGAACAGAATGAGGAATCATCAGTCCTCTGTACAGCAATCTTAGCCCATGGGCAACTTATTATTAGGGCAAATTAGGCTAGGAGCTGAACTGCAGAAAACACTGATTTATACAGGGCCGTTACTCTGTCAATAATATGGTAAAATACATTTGTTCTGAGGTGTATATGTCAGAGGCTATTTCCTCAAAGTATCTAATGAATAAAAGGGTAGGACAGCACTGTCATTTCAACTTGGATCAAACTCACATTTTATATACCTTGCAGGATTCTCTATAAATGTAAGCAACAACAGTATTTTGTTATCTAATAAATTAGGTATCTTAATTTATTTAACTGAACAGTGCAGAGGTCTAAAGAAAAAGCTGGTACATTCATAGATAAGATATTCTTTTCCAAAATATGTCTTTTATATGCTGATGGTCATTCTCCTGCAATGTGTGAAACTATGCAAATGAGCTAGCTATATCCTAAATTTCTTATTTGACATCTAAGTAAGCTCTACATGAATCAGAACCACCAAGTTATTTTTGTAATAAGAGTGACCACAGAATAAATACCACCATTGAAAAAATGATTCTGTAAGCTGCAGCCATGAGAGAAGACTGATGCAATGCACCCAGAGTGCTTCTCATTTACACACCTGAATTATACGGAAATGTTCTACATTTCCCCTTGGGGAAGAGGTGAAATATGCTCCACTGAGCCGGAAACTCGCTGCTCTTGATTTTTATGCCTCAGGTTCACTTGGATATTCCCTCTGTAAAGGGAACAGTGGGAAGTTCCAAAGGAAACAGTCAGATTTCTTGATCATCACATCAGAAATTCATGTGTTGTTTTTTTTTAACATGTGTGTATACATATACGCATATATTTTTACACACACACTCTCCAGCAACACTTCATTCAGCCTTCATCCCAGTTTCCCTTGAAGGAGGTTCATCATCAGGCTGAGGACTGCAGCATTCCTAGCATTCAGTAGCCATTTCAGAGCCAATAGACACATACGTCAGCCTGCAGCAGAGGAAGGGGAGAAGCTCCTCACAACCACCTGCCTCCTCCCCATGCTGCAGACAGCATGACTTGCACTCCCACCCCACGCTGCCCTGTTCATCACAGCTGTTCTAGTTACTTCTCCATCAAAATAGCTTTGCCTGTAGCCATTTACTGAGAACAATTTTTCACTCTTTTATTCTTGGGTCTCTCTCACGCTTTGGTAATGTTGACTGAGGTGCAGACCTGCACGACAGATCTGTCACAGGCCAAGAAGCAAAATATTCCAGGACTTGTTCCAGGTTACACCAAAGTCCTTAAATGGTTTGGCCTTGTTCTGTACTTCGCCACTTCGCTTTGACACATATGCCAGACTTCAAGAAGTCACCACTAGTCAGCATCACATGTCCACAAGAACAGATGTAACCTATATTGTCACCAGCACTGTCTGGAAGTCAGAACAAATGGTGCCAAGCCCTTTCTTCTACCGCTTCAAGACATTCTTCACTTGTGAGCAAGAGCTCATCAAAACAGTGCACAAACTGTCACGTTCTTAGGACATGGTTTTCCTTGTGACTTCAGTTTTTATTACTGCTAGATTAGACTATGGTACCTCTGTACTAACAAGGGGATTTTGTAATATTCTAAAGGATAAAACTCAGTTATACAGGTTCTGTTACACAGAAGAACAATCCACCATGTAAAACCTTGGGAGGAGAAGACACAAAATTAACAGTATCATACACTGTTGCAAGAGAAAATCCATTAAAACAATAATCCTTCTCTTTACCTGCTAGATAGAAAATCTAGGTATAAATTATCACAAATATCCAGGGCCATATATAAATCAACCATGGTATTGTATGTATGTGTAATGCATGTAACCTACTGTCCTTGTGCAGTTGTAAAATATTTCCTCTAAACAAATATTTCTAAATATTTCCTCTAAAATTATTCTACTAACAAAACTCCATTCTTTTATCCCTCTACTGAAAAGGGGAAAACAAGTGAAAATATAAATCTTGCATCTGAAAACTGAAAAGTTATAGCACAGTCTTTTCCCCCCCAAGGTCCTGCTATTCTCTCTAAATCACTTTGTATTCTAGACAGTCTGGCTACATTGCCAACGCATCAATTATACTTTGCATGGTTTGATTGCTAGATTTATTAAATGCAATATAATTAAGTGTTAACCTTTTAGCCTGAAACCCATATGCTGTAAGTACAGGAACAAGTACGTCTGAAACTTTTAAAAGTTAACCGTTAGTAAAGTAAATGTATTATTTTACATCTATAAACCAGTTATACAAAGTAGGCTACATTTAACCTTATGGGAGTACAATGGACCATGAAGTACAAAACAAAGATCAGTCTTCCATGACGTTATAAATGAGGCTAAAATATAGACAGACATACGGACTCCTGGAAGATCCAAATTTAGTCCATTACAGATCTTAAGTAGACTAGAATAGTAACTCATTTTTCTGCTGGAAATAGCTAATTACAGATACAGAACAAAGTTCAGAAAGCTGTGCAATTATCAAAATACAGATAAATTGAGTGACAGGTATAATTTCAGTTGTTATGCATCTGGCAGAGTACAGGAAAGACCAAGGAACGCTGGTCTTGGCACTTGAAGAACTGTTCTATGATAGATAGTCCCAATCTTGGTAAACAGTCATTAGTAGCATTTTGACTGCCAGTGACAGTGTTTGACCAAAAGAAATACTTATTAACATAAAGGTTAATTTGGTGTTAATGACTGTTTAATTTCACAGATCTTCTCTGTACCAGAATATGAATGTTAGCTTATTAAAGCAGCTATATCCATTTTTTATTATTTCTTCCTGATGTTATAGCCCTGACTAATCCATCCTGTTCAAGCCCACAGATCTTATGGAAGAGTATAAGTCCCAGAAATTTCTCAGAAGTTATAATGAGAAACAGATAGAAAATTGTCATTGCTCTTAAACCATTTAGTGATTTTTAAATCACCATCTTATTCTAGCTGTTTAACTAGGATCAGAACTGTGTTGTAAATGTAAAGAAAAAGGAGGACAATCTGAGGCAGAACTAGGCTCCTACTTTGCTCCCTGAAAATAAAAGAAATCGCAGCCTCTTACAATGAGCATTTTCCTGTAGAATGTATTGAATTGAGAAGAGACTTGTACATTCAACACTATGTAACCTTGAAAAAATCACACTTCAAGTGGTAAAAATGCTACTCTTGGTAAATAACATCTATTGCAGAAATAAATATTTCTGTTTGTCTTAGTAGACAAGGTAAACAATATTAAGATACCTCACATTCATATCACTGAATGTGCTATTTTATCCCAAAAATGTACAGCCTGGCATGAATTATATTAATCACTGATCATGATGCAATGTAGTCCTGAGAAAAAAAGTTCCTCTCAGGATGCATCAGTCAGTGTTTCCTGCACAACTGTAGAAATATTAGTGCTAGTTGACAAAGCATTAGTGAACAATGATCTGAAATAATCCTATTTTGTACAGGTCTTGTTACCCATATTCAGGAAAGATACTCGAAACTGTACAAGTATAAAAAAAAGGTTATAGGAATGACAGGGTAAATCAAGAACCCCTCACACAGGCTGGTTTAGCCTAGCAAAGTGAAGACTGACAGAGAGACTCTTGTCTACTGTGTGAATAGGATGAAAAAGGAACATTAGGAAAGTGTAAGATCTGTCTAAATTTAAGAATGCTGCTTACTCAGTCACAGTGTGCATGAGGCAACCTTGAATAAATTTAGGTTCAAAAATAAAGAAAGGTGTCTAACCATGAAAATAAAGAGTTTATCAAACATCATCCTTCTAAAAGGAATTTTGTGTGCACCAAGCAATCTTTAATGTAATATTCACACAGTTTATGAGAGGGATTTTTGTTACGCAGTTCTTGAGATGGAAACCAGGTGGAGTTTTTCAACAGGAGAGGAAGTTTCCTGATAAAAAGTAACAAGGTTGAAATGTAAAGAGCCGACTCTGCAGAGGTTCTTTGACTGTAAGTCACAGCCCACTTGGAAACAAGCTCATAGTTGACCCTGAGTCATTATGCTAAGGTTTTCCAGACCAACCAAACCATTCCTTTCATCTGAAGAGGAAAATTAAACAGATGCTGTCAGCTCCTCTGAACATTTAGCAGAAGGCAGAATTACAGGACAGCTAGTCTAGCATGATGCTATGCTATTACATTTAGATTTCAAGCCAGATGGACACTCTCTAATACTTAAATATTAGAATTCTCTACTTGAATTTAAAATAGATCATCTTAGTCCTGACTCGGTTTCAGACAAGTGGTGACAGTGACACTAGAATTCACAGAAAAGCAAAACCAAAATGGATTAGAAGTTCAATGAGAGGAAGACATACTAAAAACAAGGCTGAAAATTTTAAAACTTCCCATAATAACTTGAAATGCAAGTAAAAGGCCTTTCATCCAAAGATAGCATTTCACTATGTTTAGGAAAGTTCTTGTCAAAACCAAAATTGAGTTATAAGCTGGACATGTGATGAAATAAGATCCCAATACTGAGAAGACAGCAGATAGAGCTGCAGAGAAAAATTAAGACACAAACCTTTTGCTTGCACCTTAAGATTTTCAGATTTGCTTCCTTTCTCCTTCAAAGTAAACTGCCATTAAGCTGGAATCATACATAGGTATATTTGCAAATATATTGTTAGTTATATACACAATTCTATCCAAGGTCAAGTTTTGTATCAGTCTGGTGATTCCCACCAATAAAAATTTATATTTTACAAACGGTCTTCCTTTTGAGCAGCAAAGACATCTGCTTGTACAAAATGAGTCAACCAGCGCACTTTTGTAAGCATCTTTTCTCAGACAGCTTTACTGGTTTTCTTTACATTTAACATAATGTTAAGAAACAAAAGGTCTTCCTAAGTTTGTTAAGTACATTTGAAGGAGCACACGTTTCATTGAGATAGCAGCCTAAGCCAACACTAACATCGCTCAGTTTCCACAGTCATTTCTGACACACTGGGAAATACATGCACTAGAAGTAGCTAAATGCTGTACTCCATCAACAACTGCTGGGCAAGGCCACAGCTTGGACACTCAATATGTGTCCCAACAGAAACGTAAGGGCTGGGGGGAAGGGAAGCAGAAATTGAAGCTTACCAAGCTTTCTTGTGATAATCAACCAAAATCATTCCTTATACTAATGCATCGTCTCATGACAATTGCAGCTCTACAGGCAAAAATTCTTATTTTACTGATACGCCAAAATCAATAGCTAAACTAGTTCTTCAGCAATCAAAAGGTGTCTGCCCTCCAACTGGTAGCAGACACAATACTGACTTTTCTTTTAACTCAGGTTTCTGTGGCCTAGATCAGTGCTGTGGCAAAACTGGAGATGAAACTAACACCACACATTGCAGGAAAAATCCTTTAACATTTACAAAGGAAATTTTAAAATTAACGAAATTCGTTCAGCCTCTTCTAAAGTGATTACGCAACACACTATAAATTTGAGCAGTACCATCTGGTAGGAAGATGTACAATGCACATGCATCCATTATTCGCACATTTTCACACTGTACCAAGCCTCTGGGGGAATATATTTTACCATGATATTTAAATTGGAAAAACATCATTTAAGAACTCAAATTTGAAAGGAAATGGTTTGCATTTAAATGCAGTTACAGAATTAAAAGCCAAACTCATAATACAAAGTAGAAAAGATAAGCACATTTTGTAGTAAAATGGGTCAGGAGAGAAAGGTATTTACATCACCATATTAAACATCTAGTTTAAGTAGCTACATTTCCTACGTGGACACTGCACAAAGTCTGACTTGGGTCCACCGCATGAACTACTGCTCTTCAGTATCTGTTTGGGGAACATGAATTCTTAACTTAAGCATAAGCAAAGGAACTGCGAATACTACCTATTAATTTCATAGTACTGAAGGCTTACTTGATTTCAAGATCTCTTTCCTCCATTGTGCAGATTTCTGAATTGGCGAGTACAAAGCCAGTCTAGGGGACAAAGACTGGAAGAGATTATAAGCATGTATTGCAAGATAGAAGGAAAAGCTTCTGAGAAGCCTGAAAAGATCTTTTCTTCACACGGGATTTATTAGAAACATGGATGCTATTGCAAACATCAAAATGCTGGGCAATACTGTTTCTCTGGATACAGACAGGTTCCTTAGAATAACATGAGATGAGTGAGACTTATTCACCACATTCCCAAATGTATTTTTATCCACACACACAGGATCCAGCAAATTTCAGTCTGAGTGTAGCATCTCTACTTAGCTGACTAACCCATGTTCTATAGATGCAGTTAAGTATCACTGACAAGGTTTGCAGATAGGAATGAGATCTTTATGTGCAGCGGTTGAGGTGATCTAATAAAATAAACTGCCTTTAGCAGCAGATCTAATAGGAAGATAAATCATTTTCCTTGCACCACTCAAATTATCCCCCCCATTCTTTTATCTTCAGAACTCAGAAGCATAAGTGGATAAATGGTTGACTCATGTCTCATTCAAAAGTAGAGAGCAGAGGGCAGGAATAAAAAAAACTTCATTGGAAAAAAACAGTTTCTATTTACAGGCAAAATCTCAACTAATTTCCTAGATAGACTTTCATAAGCTCCTTTGCTACAAAGATATGAGTAGCATATCTTTCTTTGTCAGCAATTCCTTTTCCTCTGTCATTGCACACGTATAGTAGCCCAACACTCTCTTGAAAGGATCATGCTGAAATTTTGCACTGAAAGCCAAAACATGGGGAATTTGAGTTCAGATAAACCAGTAAATGGCTTACTTTCCTGTCTATGTTTATATAGCAGTTCAGAAAAAGAAAAGCGCTACTCAATGAAACCTATAAAAAGTTACATATGACATTTACAGCTATTTCCGATCCAGCTAATTGTCTCAAAATTAGACATTAGTTTGGAATTAAAATTAATTTAAAGCATCCCTTGAGAAAAAGGATAGAGTTTTTCCTCCCTGACCATTTCACCATCAACTAGTGTCCAGTTTATACTGCAGAATCCTACAAAGCCTCTACAACTCCAGAGGCTTAAGGAACAAATAATCAGAATAGCCACGGGTTCAATATCTATTGTCGTAGCCTCAAGGCCAGCAGTCTTCATCTCTTCTTTCCTACCTACATTAAGAAACTAGGCAGGACAAGGTGGCAATTTTGATGCATGTTTAAATAACACTTTGCTATATTTATGAAGTTGCTTGTGTATTTCATCTACAAGCAACCATTATTTAAAATTAAAATGCATAGCTTGTATTTATTAAAATAGACATCAGACAGGAGTTCTTGTTACAGTCATGAAAATTTAGAAGATTGTGAGAAAGTGTCAAAGAACCTCTAGTGACTCTGGCCTATTTCTCTACAGAAGGCTCCTTCACACTTCTTTATAGAGTAAAGAAAACACTATGAGGAAGCTCAAACTCATCTGTTCAAGAAGGTGTAAAATACATTACAGAAGTGTGAGGAGAACCAGTAAGAGAACTGTTGGGATTTTCTCACTGGGTGCATTTATTTGAATGTCAGCAACTTTAATCTAGATCATTCATTATACAACAGGACCCTACATGTTCAGTGATATTATTGGAAGGGGACCTTTTCAGCCTGGTCGTACTGCTTCTCTGTTAGATCTCAACAAAGCTTGAGAAGCCAACTATCTTTATAAAACACTGCAGTAACTTACACAAATTAATGAGTTTTATCATTAAACACCCTTTTAAAATATCCCTCAAGGTCATGGCTATGACATGAAATGTTTCTCTACGATGTACATTTTGTTTGCATAAGCATATTTGGCAGGTAATCTCACTCACAGTACAGTGAACTTCCTTCATCAGCTCAGGTTTAATTGCTTCCCAACACACACATACTTTCCCTATTAATGCTTTTTGACAAATTCACTGCACATTAATTTTCATTACTTGTTCTCTCATGCAAAATGGGCCATTATTTCTCAATCCCAGCAAGTTTTCAAAATGAAGTAGTTTCTAGTTCAGATGAGTGTGAATGTTAGCAGTATAGCATTTGGGGTATTACCAAATTATAGCTGATACAGTTACAAGTCTGTCAAGCACAGCTGAAGGCAGAGTAGTAAGAAAATCAGGGTGTCTTCTTTACCATGACACCAATTGAGAAAATACTACCTGCTGTTGATAAAAGTAACATAGAGAAGACCAGGGGGTTTTTTCACAGACAAGACTTTTTTGAGCCATCCAAATGGAACAGAAGAGGCTTTGAGAACTATTACTGCATAACCTTTCAGTGACAGGGAAAACATATCTGATCGTAGAAACAGCACAGTGAAATAGTTTACCAGAAAAGATGATTTATTGAAGCCTTTGTCTTGCTGTTTCTCCAACTCAGGCGGAATTCCTGGAATTAGATGTGCTTTCTCTGACCTACCAGGATTCAGTTCCTACTTGATGCTAGGCAAGGCCTTCCACCCACCACTCAAGGCTTTTTCTCTCCAGAGAGGCTCAAACTTTTTAGTCAATGAGTATTTACTTATCCAAAGCAGAACAGCACTAGAGAGATCTCTGCAAATCCACCCACCCTGCTCCCAGCCTGGAGGTGATGCCCATTTCTGAAACACAAGTAGAGTTTGTTCCCAATTCACTTTCCTGCACACCAGGGGAGTGTCACAAGCTTCTAATCATTGGTCAAAAGTCAATGATATTTAACAGAAGAATACTGTGAGAATCTTTTAGGAAACTGCAGGAAAGCTGTGTAAGATGAGGATAACTGAAGGGAAGTGACTTCTTATATCTGACATGACACTGGTTTGGAATTTGAAAAATTTGAAAATCTCATGACAAATTGCATAGTTGGTCCTTTAAAGCTATGGACGCTCTTCACCCGCAATCTAAACTACACATGAACTGCAGTAATGGAATAGGTATTGATACAGTTGTGTGGCCAGAAAGTTTAAAACCTGGGGTCCTAGAAAAGGAAGGCGAGTTTGCACTGGTTACAATCCCACAGCAAAAGCAACAGTTAATAAGATGTTCTTAAAAGTATCATTCTTAATTTAAGCTGCAAAATAAAACCTCTCCAGTGATCCATTTCATAAACAGCTCATTTGAGTTGATTCAGACTTGCTCTATTTGCCTTCTGGTCCAGAAATATGACAGCAATGAAGCTTTCAATGAGGTACTTAGGAAACACCAATAATAATTTACACTCAAAAGAAGGTGTAACCTATTTTTTATATAGCTGACTACAAAGCTGCAATTTTTCATCTTCTGGAAACTTCACATAGTTATATACAGTACTAAGTATCAAAAAAGTAAAGTTCTGCTTTTCAAGTATCTTTTTTTTAACAGAGTGAATAAAAATAAAACTTTACTATGAAAAACGAAAACATACCTTTAAAGTGAAACGCTCAATCTAAGTTGATCCTTGATCACAAGTTACTCTTTAATACTAATTCTTGGACAGCCTTCATTTCATCACATTAATGTAGAAGGCAACCCTTGAGATACCTACAGAGCCTTTAGGTAATTGT
The DNA here is from genome assembly GCA_028565335.1 of Limnodromus scolopaceus. Classification (NCBI taxonomy): domain Eukaryota; kingdom Metazoa; phylum Chordata; class Aves; order Charadriiformes; family Scolopacidae; genus Limnodromus; species Limnodromus scolopaceus. The sequence continues at coordinate 12,543,421 of JAOXNO010000070.1, read as the reverse complement.
TTATGTTCTCTCAACTGCAAATTAACTTTATTTATACATATGAAAACTCACTCTAAGGTAACAGATGGGAGCTTCTGTGGGAAATATGCACATAAATTTTAGGTTTCATGTGAGCTGTAGATGAAAACAAGCATACTGCCTCAGATTGAAGTCTCCCAGCTGTATTGATTTTTCAGAATGGAACATGACTAGAAGTTATTCACAGACGCTCTCCTCCCGCAGCAGCAAGCTGCTCTCCCTCCTCTCATGGGAAAAGGGCCACCAAGGAGAGGAGCTCCTGATGGAGTTGGGAAAAAAAAAAAATAAGACCCCAAGCATGAGCAACAATGGATCTGAATGAAGAAAGAATGAGGAGGATGGAAGAAAAGCATTTGCTCAGTAGTCCAGGAACTTTTTTAAAAAACAAACCAAACAAAAAACCCCCACATCAATTTCATTTCTCTTCTCCTTACCCATCTCATTCCCTTCATCATATATGTACATATAACTCCAGTATGTGACCTGTCTCAAACAGCTTTCCTCTTGTCATATACAGCAATCCTAACCATCTTCTCTGTCTCTCCCCCACCCTAAAAAAAGCCTCAGTCCCAACTATCAGCAGACGCTTCCTTCCTCCTCTTCATCCTCTAGTCCCCTGTAACCTTCCCAAAACCTTGCAATGAGGCTTTTCCCTCCCTATTCTAGTTGCAGCATCCACTGCATCTCACGCAGCATGTTCCCCACCTGCATTCACTGCTACCCATGGCAGAGGGAAATCAAGGAATGTGGGGCTGTCCCCAGGCAGACTGATAGTCCAAACCAAAAGAGGTTGCAGAATAAACCAAATCCAAAATCGCCACAGCTTTCTAGGTTGGCTTGTCTCCCACCTTCACAAAGTAAAATGTTATGCCCCTTGCATGGTTGCCAGAAAACTTTTAAGAAGAGACTGCACAGCCAAGCATGTGTGGTAGGAAACACTGAAATAATACTGGAGAATCATGTTTGTCCCAGGCTCACAGAAAGAGAATCCAGCTTAGATTCATGGTACTGGAGATTTACACTGTGATGGACACAGTTGACCTTTTTTTTCGGATCCATGGCCTCAACTGGCAAGCATCCCAGCAACTGAACAATAGGGATGCATACGCAGTTAATTAACCCCTTCTCAGCAAAATCCCTGACCTTCAGGCATCATTCAGTAACATTATTATTCAGTAACTTTGTCAATGGGATCTCCACATGTACTCTGCACCAAACAGCCTGCTGTAATAGTCTGCAGGAACTGCATTCATGATCTTAGGAAAAACGGATATTCATGAGCAACAAAATCCAAGCAGAAACATTTGATACAGTCATGACACTCTGCCAAGGAAGATTTACTTCTTTAGTGAGGCACAAGACTGCAGGTGCTGAAATTCTGTCTCCTGGGCATTCGAAGTCTATAGCACCTCCACAAACTCTAAGTTTACTCAACTAGAAAAACTAAAAATAAATCCAAACATTAATGATGTGGCAGACTGACACTCATAGATGCTGAAATCCAATCCACATCAATGATGACCTTGAATAACCAATGCTACGAGGGAGCGCATCGTCATCTGCATGAGCAGAGTCATCTCAAAACCTATAGCTTGACCTATGTAACAGAGGGGCACTTTACTGACCACAAGTTGCAAAGAAAATCAGTAGTCATAATTGCTATCATGATTACAACTCCTTTTTCTCTTACTGCATTCCTCACAACAGGCAGAAATGAAAAGGCACTGCAATTCCTCCCAAGGTTATTCTGCACACTTCCACACAAGATAATTCCTAATCCTGTCGGTATGGATCCAATGAAGTTATGACTCACACAATTTTAGAAACAGCCAGGAGCCCCTCAGGAGTTGGTACGCACAGTTGGTATAGACACCGATCAACAACAGTTTCCCTTTTAACTCTGCTGTCAGGGACAGAGTTCCTACCCCAACACAAACTCCAAGGCTCCAATTGTGGAACCAGGCCACTAAACACTGAAGCCTGGTGTCTGTGCTCAGTATCAGTACAGGTCCCACACCTGGAGACAACGATTCTGCTGTTATTTATACCCATGGACATGAGACCCACATACCAGACCAACCACACGGAAACAGTACACAGTGGCTGCTAAGCGTACAGAGCAGCTACGGTTACAGTAGGAACAACTTCATATAGACAGACCAATTCAGAAGTTCCTACTGCATAGTACTTCAATTTTTCCATGAGACAAGCAGTTCTGACAGTCCCTGAAGTTTGCAGCTGAAAGCCTCATACAGGCAACAAATGAAGCTACAGCAGAGAAATGATGGCTGCTAAGTCATCATCTTTAGAAGCAGGAACCACAGATGTAGCACTCTGGTGACATCATGTTCTGACACCTGTGAGCTCTCAAGCAATTTGTGAAAGAATTAACTGTAAGATGTGTAAGATAGGTCCTCACTGTAATAAACCAGGGGATTCCTTTTGTTCACCTTCAGTGTACAAAAGGATGCAAAACAAACAGTGCAAAAGGAACTCTTTTGCACAAAAAATTTATCATCTTCTGCAAAATACTGAACTCAAGTCCCAGATTTCAATTTTTGTAAGGAGTTTTATGGCTAGCATCATACCAATGAAGCCAGCCTTAAATACATCAAGCAGATGTAAAATGCTATGGTAATATCTTCCTGAATATTCAGAAGATCACTTAATCAAAACTGCTCATCTCAGAGGGATCATTAGGAAGTGCAGTTCTCATTTTTGAATTGTAACTTCCAATCACTACTGATCATTCTAGCAAATACACTCAACCATTATGCTTATCCCACAGCTTAAGTCATCTTCCAGATGACTGTTGCAGCCTCACTTGTTATTTCCTCATTGGTGCAGTTATGCATGAACATAAATAATTATGGCACAAAGAAAACCAGAGTTATGGAAAACATCAAGTAAATGGGATTTATTCATACCAAAATAGTTTATATGAGGCAAGGCATGAAGTTATGACATTAAGTATAAGGTCATATCCATTTTCAATTTTAAAACCCCTGTTTTAAAATAAACCTAAAATTGATTCATGATGTTTAGTTATTCTTAATGTTAGTTTTCCACAACCTAAATTTCCGTTTCAATTGCTTAAGCATACAGCATGTATGGTAAATGTGACAAAAGAAAGATGCTCGTTAAATCAAAAATACTTCCTCTGAACTAAAGCATGAGTTACTTTTTTACAGAAAGCTGCTCACTCCCCTTGTATGCAAACCTTAGTGCACTTTGATACACCTGCCCAAAGCCTTGAACATGTTTGTAAAGGAATTTGCATACTTTATAAAAAAACCTCCTTCTGTTCAGCCAGCCTTGACTGCACATGGTAATGTGCTTACCAGCACTTAATCAAACTTTGGAAACACCTAACAGTGGAGAAAACAGGCTTGTTACCACACAATGTAGCTAGGAAAATTTACAGAAAAAAAAAAAAAAAGGGTTATTTTTACCTATCTGAACTCTTAATTCACATTAAAATTAAAAGTGAAACACCACACCTCCCACAGAATAAGTCTGTCTGATCTTCAGGGTAGCTCCATATGAAAAAAACAAGATTCATTTACATATCTTAACAGAAAAACAGAGCACCCAGATAAATTGTCCCATATACCACAGCCAAGTTGCTCCAAAATGGACTTCTGGAATACAAAAAAAAAAGTTGAAATTTCCAACAAATAGGAACCAGAAAACGATACAACTAGAAGGTTTACTTTCCTGATGCTTGCGTGTCTTCCCTCTGCTCAACATTATGTAAAACACTTGAATACAATATGCATAAAGCGATCTCATTTAGTGATCTCTAGCAAAGGATGCAAGAGCGTTTTTACAAAATCTGTCTTCAAGCCATCAGCTAAATGTTCTACAATCCATGGGTAACTGCCCGGAATGAAACCACATGCCGTATTCTGGATTTGGGACCCTGAACTTTAACCAATTATTTACATTGTCATGAAGATCAGGTTGAATTTTGGAGATGTTGCTGCAGAAGATCTATACCCGGGAGAGCTGTCATTGCAAACTCCTGGGAGGAGGGAGCAAGAGGATAAAAAAAACCCATGTTGTGAGAGTCAATTGCAGGAGACTAGTGGAGATAAAGAAGTGGAACCCCTTGCCCAAATAACCTCGTCAGGTGCAGCCTTACGGTGTAACTAGGAGATAGGGCACAACCACAACCAACGGCAAACAAAAACACTAGTGTCAGAGATAAAGCTGGAATCTAACTGCAAGGAAATAATATCTGAATTTTCACCACTTTTGAAGCACCTTGGAAGAGCAATCTAGTGAAGTGCAGAGCCCTGAGGCTCTCCATGTTGTAGGGGAAATGAAAACTTCTAATGTTGCAACAAGAAATGCAAAAGTATTTTAAGGAAAGTCACTTTAACATGAAAAGGAGAAAAAGTCATCCCACATTTTCATGCCCTGTTCTATACATCCTAGCTGAAGAAAGTTCTCTCCCACGCACAAAATAAGAAGAGGATGGTCTCACATATTACACTTTACTAGTTAAATTAAGAATGTAATTATCCTCACTTTTTGTTACATATTTTACATAACTAAGCAATGGAAGTTACTAGATTTCAAAATACCCATCCCAAGTATAAATCAGCAGCTTGTGCACAGCTGTGCCCTCAAGAGCAGCCCTGTGTTCTCTGTTAAAAGAAGGCAATCACTCTGAAGGAATTGCCGCCGTTTATGCTGCTGTAACGTGCCCTTTTGACATTTCACCAGATTGAATTGCCAGAAATTAAAGTTAAAGAAAGAACATTTCACTATGTTTACAAAAAACCACTTTATTATAAAACCTTTTGAAAAAAAAAACCAACAACATTCTGTGTTTCTATAAATAACCAGTGGCCAGTTGTTATTTTATTCCTAGTCCTGTCTATTCAGGGAAGCATTCAAGTACCTGTTTGTGTGTCATTTTAACACTTGTTGTGTTCCCTTCAATGAGCTATGGATGTGCAAATGACAAATATCAAGTGCTTCTACTTTTTCAACTTATACAAAGCATATGAATCATCATGCTATCATGCACATGTAAAGCCTAAGCAAATGGAGTTTAGTGTTTCAGATCTCTCCATAAAGCTTATTTTTAATAAATCACTCTGAAAGTCTTTCCAAAGATTTATCCACATCTCAGCTGCCTCCCCTTGACACATACCTTCTTCCACATTGTGAACAATGAAATAGCTGAGATTCTGCCCCATCTCAGAGATTGTACATGTTGTCTAATTTTCAAGCGTGCTCAATCTTGCTTGTCAATACATAAGCTATAAATCCAAAAATATTGGGGTAGAGTCATTTATTACCCATGCTAGCTGGCAAGGGCTTGAAACTTGCTGTCCAGGAGCTACCAAGGCCGGCTAGTAGGTTCTCACCCACTATTTATATTTGACTGTCAGTCATGCCAAGAGGGAATCCTTTTCACTAAACTTAATTGTTTTATTGAAATGCTGCCAGACACCTCCATTACACCCCTGACGTGCCAGGGGGAATTATAGCTTTTATTTGCACTATCCTGAAAATAGCTCCGTGGTGCATGCCAAGATGGGGATCTTGACATTAGTCACAGTTTGAAGGAGGCAAGCTATCAGTTATCTTCAAACAGACCACTGATCCTCTTTCTTTTAAGAAAAAACATTATTCCATATTCCAAGAAAGAGACAGTTAATTGTAACTACAACTTCAAGGGTATTCAAGACAAGAACAATCCTTTGTAAAGCCCTAAACTACCTGCCACAAGCACACAGGGGGGATCCATTGAGAACCTTGTTTAGAAACTTCTTTGATAAGTAGTTTTTGATTGCTCTTTTATGTAGATATAGTCCATTTTCATCTTCTTTTAATGACACAGAAGAAAACACCTTTAAAATGGGAAGTACTGCTTCTGTTATAATGCATTTGCATACACTGTGCAACTGCATTAAATAATGGATTTCATGGCCTGAACTATATAAAACACATTGCTCTTAGTAATTATAACACCTTTTCATGTGATAAGCAGAAAATGCATTTATGCATATGACAATGTCAGTGTTTTTTCTCCCTCTACAACAGTACCTCACATAGCCATCCCCACCATAACCAAATATTTTCCCATAGTCTTACCAATGCTACCATTTTAACTTAATTTGATAGTGAACTAATATTAATTACCATTAATAATGACTAGCAAGTTCAAGTGAAAAGTGTAAGACAGACAACAAAAAGAGGCAACAAGATACCTGTTTCTGGACTAAACCCACTTCATTCAATAGCATACTAGTTGCAGGACTTACTTTGCACACTGCCACGTTGCAAAAATTCTCAGTTTTGTCTATCTTCTACAGACACACTGTGGTATTATTCACAGATGGGACACAATTTGTCTCTCCTTGAGAGACGTGGCCACCATACAAACAGCCCTGCTTGCTTTTTCATTTTGTACACATCCACTGTTGCATCAGCCAACTTTAGTTTGTTAAGCCTTCTTTCAAGGCTGTTTGCTTTGTTTCAGATGTCAAAGCACAGTGATCTTTCCTCATTCTATGGTTTTGCCCTTTTCTCCCGTGCTGTGCTTATTCTTCTCAAAAAGTAAAGAACAGAAAGAGAGACAATGATACAATGCAAAACCTGATTGTTGTGGACTGTGTTGGAGTCTGTAAAAGTTCTCCGATTAATGTTAGCTAGTGTCACATGTGATGTTTCAAACTTGCTCAAAACAATTCAGTAAGTTATTGGTATTATGCAATAATAATTGAAGATCAGAGATGTGATTTATTTCTAGTCATTATCTAGTGGCACAGAGATAAATACTCTTACAGATATAAAAGGAAGAAATCATTTCAATATAAAAGCATAATTCAAGACTCCAGGTACTATTCTTTTACTATACAACATGCATACCCACATTTTAATGCAGCCTCACATCATGAGTATTTTCACAAAAGAGCATGCTAACAGTTGCTTAATAGCTTACAGTATCAGTATTGGTATATTTCAATATGTTTCAGCATGTATCTCTAGCTCAATTGATCTACTCTAGTGAGATGTGCCTCAGTGGAAAAAATGTATTTCCTAGGTTTCTTCTCAATGCACATGCGACTATGTAAATGCTAAATTAAGCAAAGGAGAAATAAACAGTGGTTTGGTTTGTTGCTTTGCTTGTCTTTTCCAGTAATCAAAAGCTATGTTGTCCACAATGAAAGGTCCAATCATACATTATAGAAGGGGAACATTTCATTACCAGTGAAATGGTAATGAATTACCATTAACAATTCAATACATTCTTTCATAGGTACTTGTTGCCATACTGGTTATTCAGACGTGAAAATCAGGTTACTTCAACAGCTAGTGGATTACGTGTCTACCGGGAATACTTGGTTAAGCACAATTAATATTCAGACCTAATATGCTATTAGCACACTTGTTCTCAATTGGGATTTCCAGCTTATTTACCTGACACTCTTTTTGCAGCAGCACAGGCACTTCTTAGCTCGCCACTCAAAACTTCACCAAGGCAGTTCCCAAAGAGAAACAGATCAGCAGGATTTTAATCATCACAGCAGGTATTCTAAATGCCAAAGTAAAACACAGGCTTCTCATGTACCTGGTGGGGTCAATAAGAGACTGTGCTCACTGGACTAACTTGGATAAAATGAGAAAAGTTAGAACAGTAAGTTCCAGAGTGGGAAAGTATCTTGGGTTATTGATTCCTCACCCCTCCACCCCAAAAGAGTAAGGTCATAGAATTGGCAGAAACTACTTTTCTGACAGCATGAAAAATAGGATCCTCTGCTTCATTCTGCCATTATACTTTGGCTATTTTCTTCTTCCAAACCTGCTTGTCTGCTAATGTCTACTGCCTCACCCTAAAATATTACAAATATAGACACAAATTGTCTATGAGCAGAGAGTACATGGAATAAGCTAACACAGCAACATGGTACAACAGTCCAAGTGTGAAATAACAAGTGAAAAATACTGCTATTCCCAAAGCACAAATGAAGTTTGGGAAAGCAGATTTACCGTCCCTTGGACAAAGTGCCAGCCTGAATTTTAGAGCTCTTGGTACCTACATGAGCAAAGGAACCTGACCCACACACCCTTCTCTAGGAGTCTTGCCTGCAACCTTTCGGATTTATCCCTCTTCACAGAAATACCTCTTCATGAGCAGCACCACTTCTTGAGCAAATTTACCTCTTACCGGGTCTACTTGATCACCTCGTAGAGAAAAGCAATAGAAAATAAATACATCAATAGAAGAAGACATCACAGAAGACAACACATGTATCAGTTGTTCATAAGTGAGCAACAATTACACACTAATACCTGCCTTTGTATTGTACTGAAGTCCTTTGAAGATTACAAATTTTCCTGCATGTCTATTTGGGCAGGTAGGTACTTATGATCTTAAATGCTTACTCTGAGAACGGTCAAGTTTGAAAATCAAGGTCTGATTTTCAGTGCATATTGTAACTTTACTAAAAGTAGAAATTATGGATGCATGGGGCTTAGTTGGTTTGTTGGTTTGGGGTTTTTTTTCAAAAGTACCGTTGAACAAAAGAGATTAGACTGTTCATTTGTTGACTTGCTAGATGTTTCTTACTGCTTTGCTCTCTTTGCAGCATGTTGATCTTCATTTTGGAAAAAGCACATGGTAAATTCTGCCAATTTTCTGTCCAAAATAGCACACAAAGCACAGCTGCCATTCTAAGGCATTTCAAACGAAACTGAGGCAGGAGGCCAACTCTCACTTTTAGCAGAGGCAGACCATGGGCAACTCAGCTGAGGCCCTGAGGGCTTCTGTGTGCCAGTCAGACTAGATCAGATGCAGCAAAGGAGCAAAAGAATGTAAAAGACAACTTACACAGAGAGCTTCGGAAAGGTATTTTGAGTTTATCTGCAGCAGAAGTAGGTCTAGAACACAAAGACGGAGGCAGCACGGGGGAAGAGGAGGGGAATCAAGGCACAACTGATATGAAGACCATAAAGCTGAAAGCAGATGGCTGGCATCTCAATGTCAGAAACCTAAACCTCAATTAGTAAAAGGAACAAAAAGGGGGAAAAAATCCAAAATGGTGAAGTCATTCCCCATAGAATGTTTGTAAGAATCAGGGGAACAATAGCATTACACCATGCAATTAGAACTATATTTATGAGGAAAATCACATGTGGGCTCAAGCTCATGAAGCAGATGCTTTTGCGAGGAGGAAGAACTATTATAACAAAAATGCCCCAAGCAGGAAGATACCAACCGTCCTGCAGAGTCAGGGAATGAAGCCCTGGGTGCTCAGGGGAACTGGCTTTGTTAGTGCACACGAAGGCAGTTCCAGGAGTTTTGGCTGCACAAGTAACAGCTTTGTTTCATGACTCTGCACGTGCTCCCTTCTGTTAGGTAAGCTGGTGAAGAGGGAAATGCTAAGTAATACTGGGTTTGCTAACTCAACAATTAAGCCACACGCTTCAAAAAGAAATCCTTGTGCCTGGACAAGGAATTCACAAAACAACACTAATGTTTTCCAGCGCTTCATACTGCCTTATTTAGTGACATGAGTACAAACAGAGCACTTACCTGTTTTCTTTCTCAAACTGAGATGTATCCTTCTTACCTCACTCCCACTGCAAGAAAGCAAGGGTCATCATTCAAACAACAAAACAACACTAAAACCAAGGATGCTGCTCTGACTTTTTTCTTCTCTCCCAAAAGCACAGCTAGGAGTGTCTTAAACTTTCTGAAGCACTTTTTTACACCTACGCTGGCCTTCTCTTCCCACATGGCCACATATATTCATTAATAAGTACTTTAGCACAAAATAATTGCCTTCTGCAGGTCTCTGAAAATGAAACAGCTGTAAGAGGTAAACAGATTATGATAATTCCAGTATTAATGAAGTCTGGAAGAAGTCTGTATTTCTTCAGGGAAGAAACAGGCTTGGTCACTTTGAAACAGAACTTTATCCTATTTCCTGTTCAGCCTTTTTTGGTGCAAAAAATTCTTTATAAACAGTACTACCCATGTGTTGCAGACTACATGTAGCATTCATTAGCACATCACTTCAGCCTTCCTCTCCAGCCACGGTAAATTATCAGGAAAGACTGGCCATTTCCTTAAAGTATTTTAGGAATATATTCCATTCCTTCAAGGACACCATTTCAGTCCTTTAAGCACAACCGCAGAGAACAGCAAACAAATAATACAGTATAACTAATGTTTTTACAGTCTTCCTTCGCTAATGTTCTGCTGCATGTGTATATCATGTCCTGCACTTGGAGCAGAGCCTCTCTCACATACTGAGAATACATCCTTACCCAGCTTGAATCTGCACAAAAATTATGGATTCTGGAATGCACTACCTTCTGCAGCCCTTTTTAAGACCTATTCTATAATAAAATCAAATTCTCAGTGATAGTAACACTCATTTCCAATTGCTCAGCAAGGCCAGACGAAGCATTTTGTCTCTGAGGAACCCTTCACAGTTGAAGACTGTGCAAGCTCTGTGAGCAGACACCTCAAATCGTCAGTTCTTTGGGACAGCCGTGTAGAAAAACCACAGTAGCCCAGGGGAAACAGCCAGGAGAAATTTTCAAATTTTAAAAGGATATTTATCATTATCTCTAAGTCTCATTCTCTGTCTCACTGCGTCTTTGAAACTCTTTCTTGCAGCTTAATTCAGCCACAGATAGAAGTGGCACCACCTGCATTACTGCTGCTCTTGAGCTACAGGGCAAATGCTGGCCTCCAGGTCTAGTGCTGTGCTCCCCTTAGTGCCCGTGGGAGCAGGTCTGCTACACACTTATCACCTGCAAGGAGCACACCCTTGAGCAACCTATCCTGTCTGTCATGCTCAGGTTTCCGCCTAGAGGGAAATAGTTTTCTCCAGGTACAATCTCAAAAGTGAAGTGTGGCCAGACAGGAGACTGGGAACCAGGACCCTGAAATGAAATTACAAAGTGCCTAAAATCCAGAAAAATACTTATCTGCACACTTATCTAGATTTTTTTTTTAAGTGTATCCTTCCTCAGATATGAAGAAACACAGTTCTACGTCTCTTCACAGGCACCATTCCATCAGCCTTTCTTCCTCACCAAAAAAAAATATATCATTGTACTTACACAGCAATTTCTACTTCCTTCACCTGGTTACTTACAAAAATCACACCATTGTTACCTCTCAATATTCACTACATACATATTAGATCATGGCACATGACATATCCCCTGCATGTTGTGGCACCCACTAGAAACCCTCTCTCCAGAGCAAAAGAAAGAACTAATGGATTTTTGCTCTATGAACCGAACTTTTGAATGAGAGTCAGTCGGCACATTCAGTAAGTCAATTCTCAGTGCCAAAGGCAGTTCATCGGTCTAGAACTCCCAATTATTCACAGACACAGAAATACCACCACAGACTTGAACCTGAAAACATTTAATTGAGCGTAAGGAGGTTTTAAATCTTTCTTTCTGGTATTTGGAGCTCACAAAACTAAGATCTTTGGAAGAAATTATCACAGTAACTGGTAAGAGGCAGAAGCAATTGGATAGGAGTGAGAAAGTTGTTAAACCTGGTAATCTGCAAGAACATGAAAAACATGAACAGTTTATGATTGGCTTCTACATGCATGTGTGACCCATAAACCAAACAGAACAAAATTAAAAGCATCCTGTGGAACATATTCATGCAAACAGGGTACTAATGGCTTGCTTTTCCAAAGAAAAACAAGGCCACTCAGCTACTGGAAGAAAACACAACAGGGATCTGATTTTTATGTAATTATGTACACGTTGCCATCAAGCGAAACATCAGATTTTTTTCTTGCTTGTCCCAATTCTGTCTTTGATCCACAGAATGGCAGTGAATGTCCAGCACAGCCACTGAAAACTGCAGCGTTTGGGGTGTTCAACTGCAACTGTAACCCAGACTGTCCAAAAATTTATGTAATGTAAACTACTGCATAGCATGTCTGACGTCCAGGCAACATCATACCGAGACTATGGTGAGACAAGACAAAAGAACTCACAAGGCTTTCAGTGGTAGGAATACTGTAACCTTCCAACCATGCAGCTCCATGGCTGTTAACAGGTTCTCTTTTTCCCCTAATAAAACAATATGACATGCAGCAAACAGCACCATTTTTCCAAGTCAGGAGCATGTCTTCATCACATCTCTCTTGAGAACTCTGCTGCTGCCTGAGGCACAAGAGAATAAAACACGAAAAGGCAGAAATATCCAAAGAATAGTCATTAATTCTCCTACTTAAAAAGGTAAAATTAACATTTCCCCAGGAAATTAAAAGTATGTGTTTTACTAGGAGCTGAGGCTTTAGAAATTCTTGGAACATGGTTTACTATATTCCTACAAGGATCCCAAGGCCAGCCTGTCTTTCCATCACTGATAAGCACAGCTCTTGACTTTCTGATCACCTGTACTTCCGAATTCTACTTAACCCACTTCATCTTCACCAAATCTAGCATTTATATAAGCCTGGCTAGATTTGGAGACAATCTTTTTATGGTATTGTAAGGCTATCTCAAGCTTTTTATAAATATAAATAAGAACGCAGGATTAGAAAGAACTTCATGCTGCAAGTCCTCATCCTTCTTCATTCATTGACCAGTTTTCATCATAACGCTAACTGCCTTCTTGCCATTCCTGAACTTCTTAATTTTCCTTCTAAATACTTGTCTTGCTTTCAGCTGGACTAGACAATAAACCACGACAATAATTTTCACTACTTCCAGTTTCCCACCCAAATGATGCCCACCCTAGTTTTAGTCCCCCTATCAACACGTTTTATGTTGTTTAATCAGCTTTTCTTCATCCTGTGTCCAGTTACCCTATTCCCTTCTCAGGCTCATTTTACTAGATTGAACAAAACCAACTCACCTCATCTCCTACAGGTGAGACTCTCCATTCCTCAGTCACTGCAATAACAAATTTCTAAACCCATTCCAAGACCAACCAGGGCTTCTTAGAATGTGGGAAACTAGTTGCAGACAATATTCCAGAAGTTCCTGTATTTCCTGCACAGCGGAGTGAAATTGTTTCTATTTCTAATAGCAACCCTGACAGAAAAAAATACAAGAACACTCTGCCAGCTTCTGGTCCAGAAAAGTTTGTTGCATGCAACCAGTTCTTAGCAAGATGCTGCAATTTGGTCATATTAAACTTAATGTCACCCTTTCATTTTTTCTAAAATATCTATTTCTACAATGTCTAAAAGCCGATAAATTTATTAATACTGCAGGCTGCAAAATTCATCTAGAATATGTTAAACTACACATTGTGGTCCTGTTTTGTGGTTGGAATTGAGATAAAATGCAGTCCAGTGAATTCAATATACTGTCCTTTAGCTGTACTTTTATTTTCAGAAAATTTCCAGTCCCAGTCAACAGACATAACTATTATTCAAAAACTGAAATAAACAGGGACAATGAGCAGCACAGAGATTTTAATCCTATCCACCCGGTCATGGAGAGAGCTGCTAAAATCTAGGTTAAGCCTTCCAATCCTTAGTCAGAAATGAAAGTCTGTGCAACTGAAATAGTATGTCAGAATTAGATTTTCTTGTGGTAAGGATTCTACTAAGCCAAAAATTAAGATCTGAAATAGCTTCAGTTAAAATCAAAGTAGTGCATTTCTACTGACAGATATTATAATCCAGAAGAGTCATTGTACTGTGACCAAACTCATAGCCCTTCTCTCCACAGGAAATTAATTTGGGACAAATCCCAGACACACTGATTTTCAGTTAGTAGTCAGTTTTCAGTTTTTGTCAAAAAAGAGAAAAAAAAAAAAGCATTTCTCCAAAACGACGATGACAACTGCGAGACTGGAATGCCATGAATAAGGCACCGCATCCAGATAGGAAGACCACAGAAATAAAGACAATTACTTATATTGTGATTTTATGAAGCAGATTCTCACAAACACCCTAGTGGCAATTTTAACTACTTTATATTTGTTACATCACATACCCATTAGATACAAAATATTTATCTCATATCTATTTATCTGTATTGGTCAGGGGATTGATTTTATTTTTAGCAAGCTGAGAGATTACATATGTCAACATAGAAAATTTTAAAAATCAAGGAGGGAATATACCACTCTCCCAGGAGCCATTTCACTTGAAACTTCTTCGTCATTTGATTAAAGTCTGCACAAATCAGGCTGGATTAAATCTGAAATATAACAAATACTCTGTGTTTGCTGCTGCAAGTCTTCAGGCTTGTCTACAGACAATTTATGTCAAGCCAAAAGTGTACGGTTGTTTTCTTGATGAAGTTATATATGAGATCATCTCAAGTCCCAGAAAGTCAGTGCTCCCCTTGAGCCTACAAATGCCATGTCTGCGCACTTGCGTAACACATCATGCTATGCACAGTTACTGTGGGAAGCAAGAGCACAGTGGCAGTAAAACTTTCAGTTACAAACATTTAAGGTCTATAGTAACAGAATAATAGAGGCAAATACTCAGCTGTAGCCTCCATGCCAAGATAGCCAGAGGTTTCAAGTTATTGCATAAGCATATTTCTGTAATCTTTGTTGCTCCAAAGCTGGAAGCTTTTACTGAGGCAAGGCTCTTTGAAGTTACTTTGGGAACTGGCTCTCTGCAGATGGAAAAACAAATGATTAAACCAGCTCAATAGGGAGTCAGACTTATTGTACATACTTGATTTAAAAAGAAGCTAAGGGAGGGAGAATGTGTGGTTTGTTTTTTTTTTTAATACAACACCAGAATGCTTGTTAAGAAGGAAAATATACCACCATCTGAGCTGAATCAGAAAAGCTGTTTTAATAACGAAGTTTTTAACTGGGTTAAACATGCAAATGAAACCTTGAAGTGACCTGGTAAGACAAAATTCTAATTATCAAAATGAACGTTAAATAGAGTATCAGGTTTAACTTAAGTAAAACCAGGTAGCACGCCAGCAAGATACCTCACCATCAGTGCAGTAAGTAATCTGAAAGAGAGCACCCCACGTACCATCACAGCCCTTAACATACTGAATCATTCCTTCAGCTAGAGGTGGTTCTTGTAGGCAGAATATGCCTTCAGTCTAATGTGTTGCTTGGACTTTGTACCTCAGATATTAAGCAGCTATGTCTGCATCTTTATGCCTTTTATATAAACATACTAAGCCCCTTATTAGAAAGGCAAAAAACCTTCCATCTTCTCTTTACATTGCAGGATTCAAATCTTCAGGAAAAGCATTTAAGTAGGCATTACAGGACTAAATATTTAAAGTATTCCCTTACTTTGCACTTGCTCCTAGTCCTTTACTTCACAATGAAATCAATCATGGCTGCAGCCAGGATCCCACAAGCAGGATTTTTTCGTTCAATGTGAGACTCATACCTGACCTGGATGCTGGAAGCCTGAATGCTATCTTTTCCTAGTAGAAGTATGCTCCTTGGCATTTAGAAATGTCTTTGCTGACCTAGAGAATTGATTTCTGTTATTTAAAACTGAGGTTTTGCATGCCTATAACTTACTTATCAGGCAGTAAAAAAAGCAGTAAAGGGTGGGAAATGAGCATAGTTCATTCTTATTTTGGCTTAAGTTTTCCACTGCTTTCAGGCAGTGTCCACTGCAGCTGAAGAAGTCAATAGAACTTACATTAGAATAAGGATTACTGAGCTGGACTGTTACATTTTGTTATTGGATGAAAAAACTCCCTATTTTACCATTTCCGCCTCATACAGCAAAAAAGGTAAACCACAAAGCAGCTCTTCTCAAGCCAACAGTCATCTCATACAAGGAAACACACTTAAACAGAAAGAAAACAACTTAAGCAGGAACACAAACAAATATTGTTAAAGCTTTCAATGACCATTAAAGACGCACATACTGCAGGTGACAGCTGGTCCCTACATAAACTTCCCACGTGTTCATTTAAATTTTAATTCAGAGACCACGGGATGTGTTTTCATGAGGAACTGGGAATCTGAAAATACTTTTATAGAGTGAGAAGCTACTAAGCAACTGTTCAAGATACTTTAAATGTGAAGATATTCTATTATTTAGACCTGTTTTAAGTCAGCTATTAGTGTCATTTCACTTACTCACTGACCATTGAAAATATTCCAGTAACTCATGCTATAAAATGGTAATGAATAGTAAAGAACAACAACAGGAAAGGGAAAAAGACTGTAGTCAGAAACCTGTATCCTGGAAAAGGTTAGAAAAGAAAAGCAAGTGACACCACTTTTAAAATTGTTAAGAATGGAAAAATGGCAGGATGAGTATATTTGGAAACAGCTATGAAGACCATTTGTTGACTTCAGCCAACCTGAGGGGGAAGGGAAGTCTGAGGGAGGAAAGAACACCATAAACTTTCATTTTTCCTTCCACAAGTGAATTTACCCTGCAAAGAGCCAAAACCATCCTTGTCTGACAGTTTCCGATGCTCTGTTTTCTGAAGACATTGCTCATTTTCACCCTCATGATACAACCAGTCATTTAGACAACATCAGCATTTATGTAATTCATGATCCATAACTTTGTTCTGTGCACATAACTACAATTTAAGTTATAAGTGCCAGTAAACATAAGTCTCAGAAGAATATTTTAAACCAACAGCAAAACTCATTCACGTACAGAGGAGACTGCAGAATCAGTGAGCCACCTAACACTGTGGAAAGCAATTTATTTTCATAAATTTTAACTGTCAGTCTGTCCTGTCCCCAAGTATTCTGAAGCCCCTAACAGGAGATCTGAAATTCAGATTAATGGAATTGAAAATCAATTATAAAAGGGAACCATAAATACATTTTCAATGTCAGTTCCTAAAAATCCAAGGTAGTAGGTACCCCCACAAAGCACCTCAACACAGTGAACATACACACGTAGAAAAAAATACATATATCACTAAAAATCAGAGAATTATGAAAAAATCTTCTCATTTTCTATAGAAATGGATGTTTACATAGAAGGACATCAGTGCTGGACACAGAAACCAGCCAAGCGCACAGCAAAATAAAGGTAGGGTTGTATATTTAAGAAAGCCAGTAGACTGACCCTGTCCCAGAGGCTATACTAAGGAAAAAATAAAAGCAGTAGGGAAATTTTAAATGACATTAGAGGAAAAACATGTAAACTCAAATACATCAATTCCCAGATGCTTAACTACAGCCCAGACTCCCTACATTGCACCAGGAAAAGCAAATGTTCCCTTATATGAGTACATAAAGCTAGTCACAGTGAATGCAGAACGAATCACTTAAGACAGAAGAATTGCTCAAAATCCCAAAGCCAGGAACCCTGAAGAGATACTAAGATGAAAACTGTTCAGAGTTTTGAATACTTTTGGTTTTCTTATCCTTCTTGCTTCACAACTAGATCACTTTCATCAGGAATTTCTGTTGCTGGTTTATCACCACCTCAGCTCTCCACCAACTGTACCTAGCTCACCTGGTTTAGTTTCTCATTCTTTTTTCTATTTTCTGCTTTTAAAATATAAACAAGCTTGGCTTAGAGTCATAACAGTTTTTACTTTCTTCTTTTCAAAATTTTATTTGCTCCAATTAATCTTACTTTAGCACATCGTCTGTGCTCTGTATACACTGGAAGAGTCCCAGTACTCCTAACATTAAGGGATACATAATTTTAAGCAGAGTGGTACATTCTCTCCTGGCCAACCTCGCTTCTGCTAAAAGTGAACTAAGGCAATACGTAGAAAAAAACCCAACCCCACCCTAACTCTATCACTGGGGTGACAGCCAAGCGTAAGGTAGAATAGCAAATAGATAGGATGCAGATGAAGGCAGCGTAACAGGAGGGTGTTTGGAAGCAACTGTTTGGTGGAAGGTGATTTTATACAGAATGGACTGGATAAGACAAATGCAGAATAAGAGCAAGCAAAGGAAGCAATTTTTTCTTTTTACAACTTCTGTACCGGTTTGCTATTACACAGTTAAGTGATAGAGCTTAACATTTTGCATGCTAAGCATTGGAGTCACCCACAACATATTTCTCTAGAAACCAGATTTCACAATAGCAAATTTGAGCCTTTTTGCAGATAATAATAGTTAAAATGCAGACAGAGAAAGGAGAGGAGGTGACAGCAAACAGATCAAAACGGAACGAAGGACAAGGTTAGCTTGTTACCTACACAGATAATGTGACTATTGAAAATAAAACCAACCATCCTAAATGGTACTTGACTAGAGTACAGAGACTTTCTAGAGTTTTTGCATCTGTTTTCTTATGATGAATTCACAAGCCTTATCTCATCCCAATTAGGTACTTATACGGCTCTGATGCCTCTGCCAACACAATTTACCCAGAATTCTTAATTAGTCTCACACACAAAAAAATAACATGTAATTTGTCTGGTAATTATATGTTTCTGTAACTCCTAAAAGCAACTCATTACAGGAATGTCATGCACTTAGAACAGATTACCTTAATTCTATTTTCTGTTTATTCAATTATAACTGTCGTTCCTAATTGTATTGTAAATTGTGTTGAGCTGGAAGGTGGCTATAAAATCCTTGCTCTTTCCTCTTTCATAGTGATTCTACATACGTAGTATGTTTTCACTAGACACAAAATCAATGGAGTGAAAACAAAGCAATCCTACTGTTAATTCTAGTCACATGGAGCGGCGAGCTGGTCAGCACAAATAGACAAAACTTTATCAACAAAATTACAGGCAGAAAAATCATAGAATCATAGAATTGTCTAGGTTGGAAGGGACCTTTCAGATCATCTTGAACCAGAAGTTAGGACACTAAAAAAAAAGACACCCAACCGTCAAGAAAAGGAAACAAAAGGAAAAGAGAAGCATCTTTCCACTCAGCGATCGCAAGAATGAAAGATGTTCATAAAAATATCTTGCTCTGAGATGCACAAAAGGCAGGCTGTAAACAGCTACACACACTCAGCAGGGGCCATTGAGCAACACCAGCACTGGTGTTCTCAGTCACGCTGCATCAAATAACTCATGACAAGGAAACAGTACAGCCTATCTTCATTAAAAACTCAAAAGGAAATTACTTTCCCAAACCTATGATGGAGATAGAAAGCCTAGAACACTGACTGGAGTCAGCTGGTAAAGAAGGACGTCCGCAGGAGAGCTTACTCAAAACCTGGATTAAGAGATACATTATGTTAAAGTTGCAAGGTATATGGTCTCAATTTGAAAAAATCTACTTTATCCAGGCTAGTCAAAGATGGGTGTATGTGATCCTACTGGGAAATTACACTACTGTCAGCCAATTCAACACACCAAACTACTATTACTTGTAGGGTCCATCATGAGGAGTAGGTAAATCAACGTACTTGAAGAAAAACATTAAATATTAAAAGCATGAAGACGACAACCTTTTATTCTCTCACCCTTCCTTTCCACCTTCAGCAAGGGAATCTAGAAGAAAGCCGGGAGTAAAACCAGAATATTTTCTGTATACCAGAAAAAAGGACCTAGCTTTCTCAGACCTGATCATGCCTAAATAAGAAATGAAAGATGACTTCCAAAAGAAAATGTAGTCATTTTGGAGCTGCATGCAGAATATTACAGTGTTTTAATCAAATCTCATCCACAGCCCTCCAATGTGCTTTTTAGTGTATTAAAGCCAAAAGGGACTGCACTTCTGCTTTCAATTTGCCCCTCTCCAAATACAGGTTAATCTTGCTAGGCATTCTCTGTTCTATAAACAGAGATGTTTCACTGCCCGTGCTCAACTGGTTTAGGACCAGTTTGTGACCTCAGGTATGTTGCTGGATTTCCTAGGTCAGTTTTAGTTCAGTCTCTGTGACTGTTGAGGAGATGAGGGGAAAAGGAATGGATTACACAATCTGTCTCTATATGTGCATTTATGAATGATTTCTTTAATCTGTGTGTGGTGCTTAAAGAGTCGGTAGTCAAACAAAACCTTATCCACAAATTTTGGCTAGAAACTCTTGCTTTTTCAAGAGGTTTAAATCAATCCCAAAGGTTGACCAACCCACCTCCTCAGCCCACCCCAGTAGGCAACAATGAACCCCTCATGCCCAAGTCCCAAAGGCACAGACCTTTCTCCAGAGGAATTTCGCTCTTCCTTAAATAACTTGTACACCTGGGACCTCCTTCCTCCAAACACTCAGGCTTTTTGATCACTTAAGCTTCAGGTGTATGCAAAGTACAGGGGAAAGTGCTGTTGGGAAAGGTGAGACAGTGTTAACTGCATACCACAAACTTAGAGCTGCTGGACACCAAGTAACCTCCATCTGCAATTTGGAATATCACGTTTGCATACCAGGAAACAAGCTAGATTTTCCTGTTGGCTGTTCAGCTTCTATACTACACTTCTTCCACACACTTTAATCTAATTTCTCTAAGAAATATTCCCCTTCTAACCAATCTTATCTCCAGTTCTGGTTTCACACAGAGCCTGTGAGTCACGACTTTTCCCTGACCCAATATATCAAGTCCCAGCATAGAGGAAGATACACCATCACCAGGGGCAGCTTCTTTGAGTGCAAATACTCAAAAAGAGACACTTGTTAGCTGCTACACATTTAGACAAGAGCACAAAACCTTTTCCTAGAAACAATGGGGACTCAAGCATAATCCTTGTGCAGCACTGTCTCCCAGGAGCCATAAGACCACCCCCCATCTTGAGAAGCCAGAGGGACCCTTGGGTGGAGGTTGGACGCGCAGCGTAACTGGAGCTCTGCACTAAGAGAATTAAACTATGTCCATTTTTACAAACTGTGCATCTAGCTTATGCACCTCAATTGCAAGCACAGGGTTTTTCTCCTAAGGACATTAAGTCTAAATCTAATATAAATAGCCAATGATGCTGCTACAGTTTTATTTATTTATTTCAGTGAAGCGCAGAAGAAAATATCTCAAGGATTTAAACAATATGGTGACAGATGGTGTAGAGACAATCCAGGCTGGGCTCCCTCAGTAAAATCCACACAACTTCATAGCTTCAGGAAAGAGGGTAGGCAGAGGAGGAAGAGGGAGCGGGGGAAGGAAGAGGGGGAGAAAAGACTAAATACAAAGCTGGCCCAAATGACCCCAGATTTCTAATAAAAGAAAACAGTTGTGGACTGCAAAGTTTCTCTCTTCATCTATACAAAGCTCTTTGTACCATCACTGATGCAGATCTACCTCAGATATCTACCAAGCAAGTCCAAAAAAAAAAAAAAAAGAAATTCTTCTAATTCTTCTAATTAAATTGTTAGTTCAAATAAGTGACAAATAAAACACACTATTAAACTATTCAAAAATCTAAGCATGCTCTCAAAAATAATTAATAGATGAAACATGAAAAGTGCGTTTGACATGGCATCAAGGCTCTTCTGTTCACTGAATAATTTTATTAGGATTAATATTTTCAGGTGTGTTCTCAGGGTATATTCTGATTGTCAGAAACATCTTGTGTGTTTTATAATAGTCTACTATTATTTTGTAGCTTAAAGGGCACAATCTTGCATTTTATTTTTGAGAATGTCCTTGGGAAAAAAACTCCAAAGTTGCCACCAGGAATGTCTGCAAGCAGAAAATTATGCTGGAGGTCTGGTGTCCTACTTTTACAGCTTGGGAGTCTGCTGTTACAATTACCTATAGGCATGCAATAGTTTGGAGAGATTGCATGGATGATCTACAACAGTGACTTACTAGCAGTTTTAAAATGTTGTTGCTCAAAACAGAGACACTTACGGATTTTTATTTTCAAGAACTGTAAGAACAGACAGTTTGAAGAGAAAGAGAACTGTAAATTTGAGATGAAAATATATTGCTCTTACTGCAAATGATTAGATCCAAGGGAAACCAAACACCACTCTCTCCTAACAGGAGTGATTTATAGGACCCTAACCTGCACCTTTTACTGGTGGGCTCACCTTTAACTGTGCCAACTCAAGCAAGCTAAAAAAATATGAACTTACCCATACCTCAGCTGTATCAAAAATCAAGTAAACTCTAAAAGATTTTCATTTCCTACACTCTGCTTATTAGTTACAGAAATTCCCAATCTCTTTGAAACTATCTTCCTTCTACTTTGGAAAATTAAACCAAATATCCCTCCCTTCAACTCCACGAGAGTGACAGTTCAAGTCTACTCTCACAGTATTCCAGAAAATCCTCCATGCTTTCCTTTCTTAAATTGAGAGGGAAACCTTTGTGTGGACAAGAGAATGAGGAGTAATATAATCATCTCAGAAATAGCTAGGAAAATCCTTTAGAAAAAAGAGTGGGAGAGAGAGCATGGAAGGCTCACGTCATTAATATAATGCTCCTCCGAGTTCTGAGACACAGCTCAAAGCAGCAAACGCTGCAGCTCTCGCTGTTAAAGCTTTACTTTCTCATAGCAATAACAGTACAAGAATAGAAACGTAAGCCAGCATCCTGTATCATAACCACCTCACGCTCCCAGAGCACTGGCCCCTGTTGACAATACTGTATCTTCTCCATTCACCTCAGTATGACAGATTTCAAGCATGTTTTTAATAGTTTAATAACAGTGTTTATGGTATGTGTGCGTAAAAGGTACTACCACAGATTACAAGCCAAGTTCTAAAAAAATCTTTACAAATGTGCAAGACAACTTAATTTTTAAAAAATACATATAGATTGACTTTTATGGATATGATTAATTAAACACAGATTTCCAAGATGAAGTCAATGTTACATTTTTGTTGCAGTTCAAAATAAAAATGAGACTATCTGAAAGTTATGCGTCGCATAGCGACATTACTACAGCTAGAAGGAAAGGAAGTCAAATTCAAATGCTTCTTTAAAAGAGGCAGAAGCTGGAAATATTGTGTGTAATGGAATAGTGCAAGCTACTATATAGTAGCTACTACATATATATACTCTATATATATATACCTGAATACAGGTATTTTTGTACTAAAGCATTTACTAAACTGCAGTTTAATCCTCCAGTCTTTTGCAGTACCAACCAAAGCAAAAGTTAATATCAATCTCAGAAATACAATGCCATACACGTGCTATTATCAGTTACCAGTAAGGGCAGGAATGAAAAGGTACAAAACTTAAGTTTAAGATTTTCTGTAAAAATACAGGACTGCTTTTATGAGCCAACTAGATGAAGTGTACAGGAATGTACATAACGTATATGGAAGCCATGCAAATTGATGAGCACATTCCATGAAGTATGATCTCTAGAAAAGATTAGACAAGAAACCCAACACACACACCCCTTAATTTATTGCAACAATTTTTAAAGCATCGAGTTGAAGCACACAGATGCATACTGCAATGCAAATGTGAAGTGTGGCTTTTCAACTTTTTTTCTTTTTTAACATGATCACTGCACTATAGGGACCGTATGGCAAAAAAGTTGTAACATGTGTAGAGGAACCTTAAGAGCAGTGTACAAAGTGGTATACATATAAAGGAGTGTAAATTCTCAGTATCAGAGCCAGGAGTCTGGGTGTGCTCTGGTCATAGTTACCAGCTGGGCTAAGAGTTCTGGTTTGCAAAAGTAACGGTATAGGTTTTGTATCTCAAGAATGAGGAGAAACAGAGCAATTCCAGCTATGTCCATAATGAGCTGAAAATGACAGGTAATGCAAACATCTGCAAGTATTTCAGTAAAATACCTGAAAAATATCCACCAAAAGAATGAACAAGATTTAAAAGTAGTTTCCCTCACTACTTATTCACAGTTAGATGTGTTAATAAATATCCCAGCAGCACTACAGGAGGCAGGGGCCCCAGAGGATGAGTTGAACATGAGTCAGCAGTGCACCCTTCCGGCGAGGAACCTAACCAGGCTGCACCAGCACCAGCACCAGCACAGCCAGCTGCTCGAGGGCAGGGATTATTCCCCTCTTTGCTGCTCCTGAGGCCACGGTTGCACTCCTCTGTCCAGTTTTAGGTTCCCCCATACAAGACTTCAATATTCCTGCACCTCGAAAGGACTGGAGCACAGGAAGTGCAAGAAAGGGCTGAGAGAGCTCTCTTCCCCAGAAAAGGGACAAGAAAGGACAGGTATAATTGCAGCCTACAGTTACGCAGAGAGAGAGCTTGACTCAGAGACTCACAGCAAAAGAACAAGAGGCTCTGGTCATGGTACAGAGGGAAATTCTAATGAGATATAACAAAAATATTTGCATGGTGAGAAAGGTTAAGTACTGGAACCGATTGCCCAGAGACACTGTGGTATCTACATCCATGGAGACATTCAAAACTTGTCTGGACATCCTGATCTGACTTCGATATCAGCTCGTCACTGAGTAAGGGTTGAGTTAGACAACCTCCAGTGACCCCTTCTAACTTCCATTGCTCTATGATCCGATGTTTGCTATTTTGGAGCAGGATGTGGGTGAAGAATGAAAGCTGAAGGTGATGGTAGATGCAAAAAGGGTTTTATACCAAACCAGATTAAAAGTGCTTATTGCCAATATTATCAGCAGAAAAAATAATGAAGAATGATAATTTAACCATATATAGTACTTATTTTTTGGAAAAGCAAAGATTTATTTTGAGTAACATTTCCAGAACTGTTTCAAGAAGCTTTGTAATAACCCTTCTGGAAAATTAGCCTCACCTTTAAATCTGATTGGCCATGCATTATAACTGTCAGTACTTCCACAACAATAAAATGCTGCAAGCTACGCCTTTCAGAAAGATTTCTAATGAGAAGTTAGAAAGACTTAATTTTGCAATACGCAAAAGCAGCAAGATTTAAAGATACTGAGTATTCCTGGATGTATTTATAATATATAGGGGCTTTTTCCCCACTTGTGAAGGAAAGAGATCTTTTATTATTGTCACAGAACTAACCATGATGTTCTGTTTTAGAAAAGTATCCCAAATACTTTCATTATAATAACACGTGGTGAAACAAACATAACTAGTTTAAAACCAAATGCTCAAGTCAGGAAACAGTTCCTAAGTAATGTTTAGTTTGAGATCCCTCAAATGTCAACAGATAGGGGTGCTGATGCACAGCAGGTTGGCATAGATGCCCCAGACACAATTCTCATCTTGTTTCAGTGACTATCCCACATCTGAGTATGTTTTAAGCCTGTGGCAGAACTGGGGACCAAAGCCAAGGAGCAGTTCACTGGCAGGAGAATTCCTGCCAACAGCAGGTGATAAAATCAGCTGGAGAAAGAGCATGTGGCACTGTCCAAAGGGTATCTCTACAGCGCAGTTGGGGTCAAATAGATACCATGCATCCTTACATGACGCCCTGGTTTGTTGGTAGAGTTTTGACAGCAGATGTCAGGTGAAGGCAGATCAGCTAGTTTCAGAAAACATTCCAGTTTTGTTGGCTTCACATGCCTGTCAATTTTCATAGTCTATATCAAGCAACATATCTCCTCAGCTGGTGCAGGCAAACTTTAACCAAACTGAAGCAGAGTACAGCCAGCTGGGCCGATGGTGGAGGCAGTCTAAACTACGCACCGTTCACAGCAGATGTTCGCACAGGGACTCGGTACTTCAAAAGCTGTATGTTCTGCATTAATCACTGCATGCTCCAAATGTGGGCGTATCTCATATTTAGAAGCCTGGAAACTTTTTTCTTTGTTAAAGACACGGCTCTTCATGCGAGATTCATATTGACCTAGTATTTATTAGCCACAGAGAATATAGTAAGCTTATCTACTCTGGGTCATTCCAGTAAAGTCTTTAGCAGTATAGAGCATTATAGATGACTGCTCATTTCTGTGCATTCACCTTAGTTCATGTTTAGGACAGTTAAGGATGTTAAGCATCATATAACGACCCTCTGGTACAGAATTCACTGAACTACTGTGCAGCCTTTGCATCAGCTGTGCTTGGTAGAATACAAAGAAGCAGGTACTGCACACAGGCATATTTTTCAGTAAAAGTAATCTAAAACACAGTACCAACATAATGCCACAGAGGAGAAAAGTATCTGTCAGAGTCACACAATAAGGACATAAGTGAAATGGCCTTATTAGAGTGCCAGAGAACTACATCGACAAGCAGGATTAGGACCAAGCATCTTTTTTGCATATGCAGCATCTCAATGTATGAGAAAAAACAAAAGATTTTAAACACTGATCAACTTCACAATTTAGCCAACACCCATGTGTTTCAGCTAAAATCCTGACACTGACTTGGAAGACAGATTTTACATTTGCAGTCCTTCTCCCTCAGCCTTCATCTCCTCTGCCTTTATGACAGAAACGTGCATTTCACCCTCAACACCCAGGAATTCATTCCTAAGTGAATGGTTAATTGAGTCTCATTACTGTGATGTTCCAAACCCAGTTGCAAGACATTGCACATGGCAAAAGCCAAGTTAAAAATTAAGGCAATTCTAGTTACATGAACAAACAATTCCGTCAGCCAATTCAAGCTACCAAAGACAGCTCTGTTAGACTGTCTTAATGCACAAAAGAACAATTTTGATTTCCCAAGTGGAAATCTTAGAAGCCAAGTTTCAGCACAAAAATGTTTTATTAGCAAACTGTGATAACCCCTAAAATCAAAGACAGCGATATAATAATGACAATGTTAACATGCAATGAAAAATATATTAACCTACTGAGACAAGAAAAATACAATCTATTTCATTTTCTAGAGACTCCTACATAAAAGTAAAAAATAGATCAGTAACATCCTGCATCTGCTACCGAGCGTGAAGTTGATGCCATAAGGATTTTTGCCAGTGTTTCATCATTCAGCACTGGCTGGGATCTTCAAATGTTCTTATACTGGCACAGAAAGTTGAGTGAAATATGTGTCAAATAAAATTCCTAAATACAGACAAAGCCAGCTTTATAAAGATGGGTAAATCTCTACAGTAATTCAAAAGCACGTGAAATAACTGCCTCTAGTTTGGTCACTACAATTACATTTAAGATAGTAGCATTGACTGTAATGATCTTTCCATATAAATCAAGATGTCAAAGCCATTGTTATAGAATCTCTGCTGTAATTCAGCACTTACTGTCCTCCCCTTGTATGACATAAGTTTTAAAGGAAGGCCATTCAAAATAACAAGAGAGACAGATCTCTTATTCCAATGAAAGACGTCTTTCCCAGAAGTAAAAAGTTTCAAAAGTTCAAAGCTGATTCCTCAATTGTAATTAATCATTGCATCTTTCCTGCTTCTTTTTCCCCCTCAAATTATGAAATAGCGTATCTGAACCACTTAATTTTTAGATGGATTCAGAGAGCTCTTTACTATTCAAGTACTATTGAAAATCCACTTGTAGGGAATAACAATATTTAATGAATAAGAAATCCTAAATGGTGCAAATATCAGGAAATAAGTTGCAATTAACATTGAAAACCCTTGTGTGCTGGAAAACCAGTAAGTGACTTCCCACACTGAAAATCCCTCTTCAGCTATCCTCTTCTACACCACGGTAGGAGCTCCTCTCGGACTTCCAAGCCAAGCAGCAGGCCAGGCCAGAGAGCTTAGTCCTGTGCGGGTCTAAGCACCTGTTTCAGAAACAGCAGTGACCACTTTACAAGATCAGTGCTGCAGTGCTAGCAAAGATTTTTTCTAGAACTGTTACAATGTTAAGGAACATAAACTGGGTACCAGTCACTTTTGTCATTCCACAGTCTCACAACAGATTACATAAAGATGTTTTCCAGCAAAGCAGTTTCTCATTATCTCCAGAGTTCAGACAACCCCATGGTGGATTTTCATGAACTACAGTAGGAAATTAGAAATATCTGGTTAGCAAAAAACTAATTTAATAAATATAGTGAATACAAGAGTTGGTTCAAGTTTGCAAGCCAATTTATAGACTGTAGTGGATCACAAAAATCCAACTTGATATGATTGTCCTATTACTACTATTGTCCTCAAATACATTCAGATCTATTGCTTGCTATTTCTTATAAGCACTGCAGAATATCTGCTTATAATTTTACAACTTATCCCTAAAATCATTTTATGGATCTACTATTTTGAGATTGTTTTTACAGCCATATGTCGTATTTGCTAGCAAAATTACTAAACTGACCAGCACTCAGTGTGCTGATTTCATTAGGACTGCTTTTGCAATGGAAAGTTGAGTTTCAGGAATGAACCCCAAAATACTTCAGGATATTTGATGAGTGATCAATGAGGACACTATTCTCTATATTTTTTTTTCTTTTTTAAAGTACAGAGAGGCAATTAGAAGCATCCTTTTAGAACTGCTTGTAGGGGTTATTCATGATAGAGACCAACAGTGAAGTACATTAGACTAGCAAAAGCTTTAAATAAATTTTCCTACCTTATCTGCCATTATCATGGAGGCTCCGCCATGAATTCCAAGAATTGGAATAGAAGTCTGAGATGAAATAAAATCCAAAATCTGAGCTACTGCCTCCTGATCAGTATCATCTCCAAAAACCACTCCATGGATCTTGGTGCCTGACATCAAGTCACAAACATGTGTTATGATGCTCTTAGGGTCAGTCTGGTTCACCAGAAGGGTCACTACATTGACATCAACAGTCAGGTCTGATGACATTTCCCTGGTCCAGAGAGCTCTGATATCTCTCTCTGTGAGATCCTTGGTCCTTCCCAGAATCACTGCAATGTTCAGGATGGGATAACTTTTCTCTGCTCCATGAACAAGATCCAGAGGCGCCAGAAGAGCTTGGAGTACCAGGAGAGCACAGCCAATTTTCCTCATCTTTGCCAGCTTTATCCCCTGCAAAAGTGATCACATTGTATGAGAAAAACAGAGAGGAAAAAAATATATACTGTATATCTCCAACAAAGGTTTTAAACAGAAAGCTTCTGGACACAACACAAACTTTAGCAGCTTTTTATAAGACATTCTTCACCTTACTTTCAATTCAAGCCTCTCATATCCCCTCAAAAAGTTGGCTTGCCAATGACATTATTACAACTGGTCTCCCAGAAGCAAGGCAAAAAATGTGCAGAAGTTCAGAGGAAAGACCCATTAAAACTCTTCCTGGATGGCCAACAAAATTAAAATGACTGACATCATTTAAAAAAGACGTTATCATCCTTGCCGTCCTAAAAGAGGTAAAGCACAAAAGTCTATTCTCCTCTGTCCTGAACGTTCTGTTTAAAATTTAGTCAGTCTAACAGGAAGAGGTGCTTTAGCTCAAAATGAGAGAAGCGATCAGAGGTCTGCTGGAAACCCCAGTCCATATACTCCATACATTTCACAGCATCCCAGAACCATGCTGTCTTATTTCGGAAGATCTCTCCTAGACAGCTGCTGCTCAAGCACCATCTACTGCATTTCTGGAACAGATTCAGAAGCACAATATTCTATCTTAATTCTTCTCCCTCCTCTTATGTGGCATTCACTTGAGCATCTCAGAACTGCTGATCTCAGACACAAAGTTGTCACTGGTGTTGTAGGGGAGGGTGTTCCATAAATGAGCATCACTGCATTGGCTTACTTCATGTCCTCACTGAATCTCTGTAGGGGGCTGAATATAGACAGAGTAGGACGGGAAGAGAGATGAGCCATAGAAGTGATCTGAACTATCTGAAGGAGGGAGAAGAGGGAGTGCGGGTCTGACTCTGCAAGATCTCCCTCTGTTTCTGTACCCCGAGGGATTTCCACCCCCATAACTGGCTCTCTGCTAGCTGCAAGAAGGGAGTCCCTGTGCCACATAAAGCCAAGCTTGTTGCAAAGCGCCACGCAGAAAACGGTAGCAGGGCTCTCCAATCAGGGGTGGCATTTTTCAGATCTCCCCTCTCATCCTGCCAGCCCTATCTCCATCATCAATCAGAGTCATCTGCTGCTGTAACAGACACCGAGACGAGGGCTTGCTGTATCATCACCTCCTTTCGGGCCACACAAGGAGATGAGCACTTGAGAGACCATTTAATTGCAAATCAGTGCCACGGTGCTTCCTAAGTCATTGCACTGCGGGGCAGCTTCCCGCCGCTGCAGCACCAGAGGTCGCACGGAAAGCGGTAGAAATAAACAAACCTAAGTGCCCGCAGACACGAAGCCGCTTCAGCTTCCTTCAGACCCCAAGAAATACTAATTATAACAACAAACACCACCCACAGAACCCCTCTTTGCCCGCCTCGGGCACAGTTCGCTCCCCGTAACCAACCGCACCGCACCGGGAAGCGCCCCCGGCTCCCGCGGCGGCGCGGCGCGATGGCGCCCCCTGGCGGCGGCGGGACGCCGTCCCACGTACCCAGCGCCTCAGGAGACGGAGCGGCGGCGGGTGCCGGTGGTGCCGGTGCCGGTGGTGCCGGTGCTGGTGCAGGGCATGCCGCGGCCGCGGGCATGTCGCGCCCCTCGGTGCCCGGGCTCAGGGGCGGCCTCCGCGCTGCTGGCCGCACGCGTGATCCCCGCCGCAGCCTGCGAGCGACATGGCATCCCGGGAGGACAGCTAGGCGGACAGGGAGACAGGCGAAGGGGGGCTGGAGACGGGAAGGGGGGGGACGGGACGGGACAACGTGGGGAAAAGAGGAGACGACGGAAAAGCCATTAATCAGGATGAAGATTTGACGGAGGGGGAAAAACACATACATAAATAATTCAATCTCATGCGGCATGTGAACTGAAATAAAGTGACGAGACTCGAAAGTTTCCCTCCCCCCCTCTTCCCCGCTTCACTTAGAAATAAATGTAAGCTCTTTCCTAACAGCAGCGCCCGTGAGCCCCCAGCCGTCCGGGAAATGTGCCTCATCCTATCCAGGTCAGGAAAAGCCTGGGCTCCCAACTGCTCCTTTGCTTCCAGGAGAAATGCACGGGTTTGAGCTGTAAGGGCAGAGGCATCCAACCTGGAGAGAGCAGCTAGAAGCAAACTAATTCACATGATCAAGGCCAGGAGTTTTCTTGACAGGTTCAAAACAAGCATATTCTGGAAACAGCTAAATCGCTGTGGGATAAAGCTATTTTTGATCTTGTGACGGAACGATTTCATCCTCAATTTATCATAAACAAACCCAGGGAGACGCACTTTAGCAGACCCTCCACCAAAAGCTCGGGTTGCTTTGATTTTTTTCATTCACTACTTCTAGTAAATATACTTCTTCAAGCAACCTCAGTTAAATGTAGGACGCCGGGGCGCCAGGCAAAGGCGACCGGCGTTCCCCAAGCGCCCTCGGTGCGGACTGGAAACTAAGAGCCAAGCACGGAAGGGCCGGGGCCGGCAGCCCGGGCATCCCTGCGCCGCGCCGGGGCTCCCAGCCCCTTCCCAACTACTGGGCGCGCATTAGCGCTGGCCAGAAAGGCGATACTTACTGCATTCTCCCTCCACATAGTTCCAGTTTAAAGATCCTCAAAGTCATTTCAGTAGATTCCCTTGGAAACAACGAAGTGGAAAATAGGTCCCTTAACGCCTGGATTTCATCCTGCAACTTGTTCCCACCGCAGTAAATACAAGCCCGGCAGCTCTTTATCGCTTGAAATTCCGCATGATCAAGTTTTAGCAGAGCCATCGCAACTGAGATTTGCTCTTTACTTTTGGCAGGAGGCATTTAAGCGTCTTCATCTTTTTTTTTTCTTTCTTTTTTCCTCCCCCTTTTTTTTTTTCCTGTTTAAAGGGCAATTGCAATATTGCTGCAGCAGTTCTCCAGGACGGCAGCCTCGGGGCCCCCCCGCGCTCCCCTCAGCTCCCTGGAAGCGGCGGGGACCGGCAGCGCCGGTTGCTGAAGGCGCGGCGGGATCCACCCGGCGGCGGCCGCGCGGGGGCCGCCTGCGCGCCGCTGCGGGGACTGGCAGCGCCGGCCCGCTCCGCTCCGCTCCGCCGCCCCCGGCACCGCCGCCCTTGCAGGGGCTGAAACTCACGGGCGCCTCGTCAAACCGAGACCAATCGCGGCTACTTTGAAGGCTCCCCCCGCCCCGCTCTGCTTCCACGAGCAGCAGCGAATGAATCAGAGCCAGGCAATCGGGGGAGGGGGTGTCAGATCTGGGGGAGAAGCGAAAACGCCAGGTTTGGGGCAGAAGAGTGGCAAACTTGAGCACTCTTTCCCACGTTAACAGCCCCAGCGAAGGGTTGGTAGTCCAGGAAACCCCAGAGTGTTCTTCTTTCCCTTGATGCAGGGGCTGTCAACCAGAAATCCCTGCCCATGGGCTCAGGGGAACGAACGTGGAGCAGCAGCTTCCACGCTAAAAGCAGCCCTAAAAGCTCCAGACCGCAGCCAAATATCACTAAAATGCTCTGTAGAAGCTGGCTCCATCTGGGCATCCCTGCTGCTCCATCCCCCCCTTCAAAGCATTGTGCCCATTTCTCCATCTCCCACTCATCTAGCACAGCTCTGGCATCAGATCCACATTGCTGCGGAGCAGCTCTTTCCTCCTTGCCCAGACCTCACACCACCACTAGCCCACCTCCTCCCTTCTTCCATTGCTCTTCTGCTTTCCCTTTTCCACCATCCTGCTCCAGCTGCCACAACTTATTTAGTTTTGCATGAATGAACATACTGGCCAACTACTGCACAGGTGATGTCCTCTTCTGTGCTCCATCCTCTACAACCATGTGTATTTCTAAACTGAATACTTCACAGAGTAAGGCCAATTCACACATTTTGACAGAGTCACTCAACAAGGCAGCTATGCCAGAGGAAACCTTTGGGTTCAAATGGGATAATGCCAAGTGTCCACTCACCAAAGTTTGTTTTTCACCACATTAAGACACAGAATACTGAGAACTCACTCCAAAGACATTTAACAATGCATTAGCTTTACTGCTTTGACAGTCTCTTCATAAAATTCCCCAATAGGTCTATGCCTTTTATTTTTCTCCTTTGAAAGACCTCATCTCCTAACTTATTTAGAGATCACTTCCTTAGACAATGCATTAGTCCTTCTAAGCAAAGCAATTAAGCAGCTACAATTGTGCCTTTTTTAAGTTTGATGTTTCATGGCACCTTTGCACTTCACCCTTGATGCACACTTTTCTCCTGTAAATATTACAGGGGAGTTTGTGGCGTTTACTGGAGATGAGGCTGCGTCTCCATCCTTGCACGAGGGGCTATTTCACTGTTATCGTTCAGCAGATTTATTGAAATAGCAGCAAAACCAGGGATTCAAGACCCTCAAATACAAGTGACATTTACAATGGTGAAAAAATGTGGCTCTAACATGAGTATACAAACTACTAGAAGTGACATGGTGTCTCTGGAAAATACTTGGTATACGATATGCTGTGCACAATACAGTGACTGAACTTAGTTGTTTGAAAGACCAATACAAGAAATAGCCACGTTTTCCAACTTTAACAGAGCCATGTGATTTTCATTAATTTAAATGTAGACATACTTTAGCATTATTTAAAATATTTTTCCTCAATTACTCTTATAAATGTTTGTGAAATATCACATTATAACCTAGTTCAAATTAGTTCACAAATTAGAATTAAAATAAAACATGTTAAAAGTTTGCCCAAACGCATCAGGACCAATCTTGGCAGTACATGTGCAGTCTGCCCAAAAGCCTCACTGAGGTCAAGCAGGTTACTGCCTACAGACTGGAGTACATGCTGCAAAATTAGACTGCTATTTTAATAGACACCTGTAGTCCATTTCTAGGTGTCTTCGCACAGTTTAATTTAAGATTAAAAGGAAGACCTGCAAACACGGTAAGAAATCAACTTCACTCAGAAAACAAAATTTGCATTTAAGTGTCTTGAACTTACGCTTGTAATTTGCGTGTAAAAACGGAACACTTACTTCAAAAGCAGCGTAACAAACACTAACATCTCTGCGCTTGGCAGATTAAGTTACAAATTTAGTATTTTCATGGAGAACATTTATTCTGAAAGGCAGATGGATTGACACATAAGTGATCGCCTTCTCCACACAAACAGCTGTGCAGTTATCTAAAAGAAGCTACACTGTAACTTCAAGAAGTTTGGAACCCTGCACTTCTGAGGATACTTTCCAGCGGGGGTTTCCCTACCTCCTGCCTGCTACAAAAACCCATATTTAAAGGTCAGAAACTTTCTTCTTACTCTGTCCCTTCCAAAGCAACATTAAATTACAAAAAGGTTTCCCTTTTCTGAAAATTACCTGTTGCAGAGTGCACTCGTCAACAGAAGCAGGCAGCCAAATTATCAAGTAAAAGTAATGTTTCCAAAGGAGGCAGGAGAGGCAGCGGGGTCTAATGGTCTGGCACAAGGCACATTTCTGTCCCTGTTGCTGACTCATTAGTGACACTATGTCTATTACTTTCTCTCCATTTGCTTTACTTTACCAGGTGTAGAATGCTTACCCCAGACATGTTAGACAGCTAAATTGAAAGCCAGATTTATCCCCCAGATTCAGGAAAACAATTCCATAATTTTCCTCTTTCTCTTAGAAAGAGCAGCGTTAAGGAAGGGAAGTGCAGTCACCCTTTTAAAAAAGAATTTGTTCTCATGCAATGACACTAAAGTTAGCCAAGAAAAATACTTCAATGCACTAAATATCAAATTATTGCCACTGTATTTTCAATAGAAGTAGTCTTTGTTGTAAAACTTTAAGCCATGGTTCAGGAGACCTCTAAAACAAATTGCAGACCTACTCAGGAATCCTTGCTACATGGAAACACCATTACACAACGCTGTGTTTTATGAAACAAAATGGTTACAAGAGACTAGAGGTAACTGGCAAGGTTAGGGGACAGAGGCTTACTTAGAATTAATTCCAACTTTAAAAATGTTTTTAGTTCCAGCAATAAACTCATCTTACATTTAGAGAACATTGCTGTAACAATATATTTACATGCATCTACCTTATCTGCCACAAAGATCTGAATTCACCTACCCCCGAGATAACTCTCAA
Organism: Limnodromus scolopaceus; assembly: GCA_028565335.1. NCBI lineage: Eukaryota > Metazoa > Chordata > Aves > Charadriiformes > Scolopacidae > Limnodromus > Limnodromus scolopaceus. The sequence goes on along the minus strand of JAOXNO010000070.1, from coordinate 12,508,758 downwards.
GCAAGAATTGAGAGCAACATTGATGCAAAGTCATTTTTCAGTACCAGGTAAGATGAAGTCTGAAATGAAGCCACTTGTCTCAACAAGGGTTTAATGCATAGCAAACAAGGATACAGTAACATAAGCTTACTCTTGAGGGGCGGCAGAGTTACATACGTGCTAAATGAACCCAGAGTAAAAATGGGAAAGAACTCAATTGTTTTCAAACTTGCTAAAACATTTGGTCACAGATGGCCCTCTTATTGAAAACTGGCTTTGCTCCTCATTTGGCAGTGTCCTTTCTTGCACAATTTACCAAGTCATGCATGAAATGATGGCCTTAAGCTACTCTCAGTTTTGCAAAGGACATGAGCTGGCTGCATGGAAAAATAGGAGGCAACATCACTGAATGGAGCTTGAGGCTGTTACAGCACTTCAGCTTCTCTGCAAACAACTTCAAGCAGGGAAGGAACACCCCAGGGACAGTTCAGCTGGAGTTCCTCCTTCCCACCTCACCTCCGATTATCAGCGTTATTCAAGATTCATCAGGATTGTATCTTTGCTTCTTTTGTAATCAATTTTCCACATCAAATTAATTTTTAGTTTTATTTCCAAACTCTGCTATGCAGTTCCCAAGACAAATTCTCTTTCTCTGGGAAATCACTGGATTAGTCAAATCTAACTCTGAGGGTCAAGCCAGAATTTCATTATGAACTTTGTACTTTTTAATTAAAGCTGCTCTATTAACAAGGAAATCTGTGTCTCAGCAATGCGGTCCTGTGTGACTGTGTCACACTGACTGTGTCAGTAACAATCCCATTACACATTCAACTGCCTGCACAAGGTCTGGACTTCAGGGAATCAAATCAGGAGTAAATACCTAGTTTAAGACTGCTGCTCTTTTCCCCTTCCTGCTCTCCCGCCACAGAAATTGTGAAATATCAGTATATCTCTAATAAAACCTGCTGAGAACACCCCAGAAAACATCTGAGTGCTGCATAGCCAGTACAGCTTGTTTATTAATACCTAGAACAGTAGTAGAGGAGCAGTCAAAAATTGCCATTATTTATTTAGGGCCAACATACAATCTCCGAATGCTCACTGAATTCAGTGAAAGTGACAACCCTTTATGAATCAAAATTTTAAAAATACTATTTTAAGTCTTCTTTTCACTCACCCTCTGAACCATATAAATCTGTCTCTTCTGCATCTATTTCTGGACAGCACGATGGGCCTGATAGCCACAGTCGTTACTAGCTCGTATTAGTCTATCTACAGGATGCTTGGATTCTTGAAGTGTATAATGAAAAGAGTAGCTTTGCTCCTGCCTCACATGGAACAGTCTCTGTGTCTCCATATTTGTGATGGTCTATGTTTATATAGATTTTATATACCTAAAAAAGCCCCTATGTATATAGCTGGTTATATTTTTCAGCTTTACTAAAAATTTGTTTTGAGTCAGAGATTACTATCATTTTGCTCTTTTGAGGAAACAATACAGTATTGAGTTCCAAAGCCTAGTCCCTTGAATAAGTACAAGATATTCAAGCGGCTGGACAGACCTGTTAGGTTGAAAATACTAATCAGAAAAACACCTTACGGATCTCGAAGACAGACAAGCTACTAGTCTTACCAATATTAGTATTACTTGTAAAACAAACTCACAGAATATTCTGAACTTATTTCACTTAAAATTTGATTCAACACAAAATTTGATTTAACACAAAATTAAGAGTAAGAATACTCTTACTGGTAAGAGACAGCAGCAACCTCTCACACATTGTTCATTGGTGGTACTTGTTGTTAAAAGAAAGCTGTGCTGAGTGGGAAGCACCAAGATGCCTACACTGCATCTGCTTCTCAGTGCTTCACTAAGCAAATTTTTGCTTAGGGAGTTGAGACTTTTCTAAATCCAGAAAACCAAGTTTAGTAAAGGTCGATGGAAGCTTCCTATCAACACAAAGTTACCTCAGCTCTAGCTGGAAGATATTTTTAAGATAAGTAGCATTTTGCTCCTTGCATCCAACCCATTTCCAAATTGTAGGCACTAGCTCTATTAAAACTAGGTGCTAAAGGCTTATGAGACATCTGAGCCAGTAGGAATAGATCCAAGATAGAAAAATCCCCATCGGATTTAAATTACAGTTCCACATTATGAGTCAGAGCCTTCTGTTACCTATTTCTGCCATACATTTATGTGGCTTTTGTTCATATACAGGAATGCTATTGAGCCAATTGAGTTATTACTTTCCTTTAAAGTGCAATTGTCACGGTTCTTCCAGGTTTTGCATTTAGTCTGTTCTTGCCCCAGTCTAAGTAACCCTGTTCTTTGCTTCCTACAGAAACAAAGCCTCTTGCTTTTCCCTAATCAAGCAAAATTCTAGGCTGCAGTGCTCTCTACACCAACTGTGATTATTAGTAGATCTAATTCGCTTCATTCTATTGCATATTCAAACCTTGCATAGCTTAATCTCACTGGAGGGAAAAATGAATAAGACAAAGGGGCTTCAAATAAAATAACATATTAAAACACAGTTGTCTCCTAACTAAAATGCAGGCTTAACTTACCCAGATGACCACATTCTTCTAGGAACTGATATCCAAATCAATTATTCCTACAGTTCTGGAATCTGCCCCCAAAAAAGCACATGCCATTTCACCTGCCTCTAAATTTTTTGTCTGACTGACAGCAGCTCTTAAGCCTGAAAGAACTGGCTTCTCCTTCTTATGTTAGAGGAGGTCAAGTTGGATGGAAGAAGGAAGGATTCAAGGAATTTTTTCAGGTTGCAAGAAATACAGCAATTGTCTGCTCTCTTGACTACCTTTAAGGCAACTCATATGGAATTAACCCTTAGGAGGAAAAATATCTTTTGCTTGTGGTGGTTTCCATACTGTCAAAAGTTACAGGTTTAAACAGGCCTTTTCCCAGAAAAGTTACTGTTGACAACCCTAGTCTTTCCTTCTCTCCCACCCTAAGGGGACAAAAGAAAATAATTAATTCCTGTATGAATTCTGCAAAGAGAGGTCAAGGACTGTACAGGCTCATTTCTAGCTTTTATACATCATTACTTCTAAACCTCAAAGGTCACACTATAGCTTTAAACACTTGACTGGAGACGGGAAGCTCCTAGTTCTCTAGGTTTTACACAATACAGTTCTATGTTGCTTTGAAAAGGAAGTCAAGTTCAGCGGTTGAGATTTATATGAATACTATACTTGGGAGCCTCAGTTATACCAGGCAGGATACTGCTGACTGCAGACTTTGCTTGCAGTATTGCTATGAGCTGATCTTTCCAAGCTGGTTCAGTATTCAAGACACAGTTCTGTTCACATTCAATGATGTGAATCACTTGCACAAAGGTTTTTTCTTATTTGAACATAGACACCCAAATGTATTTTATATTTAAAATATACATGGGTGCATGCTTTCTGCTAAACTTTATTGTAATAGCCATTAAGAAATACAGAAACTGAAAGCAAAACAAAAAGCAACTTTTTCTAAATAAGGAGGCTTCTATGATTCACTGGAGTGTCTTCATGATTGTGACCTCATTATAGCAACTTAAATGGATACGAATAAAATCTTTCCTTACATTATTGACATTCTTTAAATTGAGCTCAACTACTCTGAAATACCATCTGCTAAACAATAGCACTAATATATCGACAAGTACTAAACATCTTTTTAAACTCATAAGATCAACTCAAGTATATGCTCAAGTATACATTTTAAACTGTAAATATCCTCAGTTTTGTTTTACCTGACAATCTATATACTGTGCACACATTCAATCACATTAAAATACATGCAGGGTTGGGGGTGGGTTTTTTTTAGACAACAATTACAAATGCAGAATCATCTAAACATCTGAAGGTATTTCAACAACCTATTGAAAAAAAAATGGTCCCAGACCTGCTTTCTGGAATTAATTTACAATCGCTTAATTTTTATAAGCCAATTAACTGGGATCTTGCTTGGCAGACAGTTGTATGCTATCTACTTTCACACAACTATTTCTGTTCCCACCAGTCCTTACTGTAACACAGATTCCAAAATAACTGTGATATATGTAGGAACAAGAATATTTTTCTAGCTTAAGCCTGCCAGATCTTATCTTTCATCTGCAAAAATCAGACAGATTTCTTGCTTTCTTGATTTTAGACAGAAAGCTAAAACGATGGAAAATGATAACCAAAAGGTAAGACTTTTTCTTAGACTTTCTTGCTAAGTGCAGAAAAATGAGCTCTTCCAAGGCGCAGAACACTGGGCAAGGGTTCATGAGCTACTCCATCTGTATTTACCTTCTGTTGTGTTTATCTTTATATACTGATTATATTCCTATATCAAAATCTACAGAATATGTGAGCATTTGCAGGCAAAACAGTATGTGCTTCTGCAGTATACCAAGTTAAAGATACTTAATATAACACCAGCTATATTATTTAAGAAATTTCAAAACATACTGGGCTTATATTCACTCCCATGCAAGAGTTAAAGTAATAACTGCTTGACCTCACTGATCTCACTGTTGTCCTAGTCCATCACAGATTTATTTCATGGTTCTGAGTTCTCCTTGATGTAAGTCTGAAAAACTTTAAACATCATATATTTTACCAATTGACTTTTCATCTTTGCTGGTTATCAACATTCATCCTTGAATGCAGGTGTAAGAGCTGTTCATCCTAGACAAACACTTCAAGGTTCAAAAACAAAATGAAAAATAGACTCTGTGTTTAGTCTTTGCAGATTTTCCAACCTTCATTTTTACCCAAGTTCAACAAAACAATGTTTTTAATAACACTAATTCCTAGACTGGCTGTTTACTCCAGAAGTGAATTATAAAGTTGAGAGGGTGAAATTTTTTCCTCAATAACCCCATTTAGGTGCTGGGACAAGGATACCTTAATGCTTTGAAGTAGGAGTTGTCTCAGATTTTAAATAGGATGCATGGAATGGGGTTTAAGCAATTAATTTTAACCCTTTGTTAGTATGAAAATGTCTTCATACCACTTACAAGTGTTTGGTGTCTTTTACCTTTTTGAAACCTTCATCAGCTCTACTAGCCATCAGCATGCATACACGCATAAGGACGGATTTACAGATGTTTATCTTAACTCACCTAGAACATCTGTTTCACTTTAACTAGAGTTGCTTTGCCCTTGCTAACATGATGACCTTTGAAACATGCTCACAGCTGACGATTTTCTGATGTTGACAATCCAGAAAGCCTTGATGTTTGGCATAGCCAGTTCCTCTAGATTTAGAGTGATTAAAACATCCACACACAAGCACCCAGAAAGTTAAAGATAGCACTTACAAGAGCAGTGTTATTGAAGAGAGTACAGGATGATGGAGAGACTGACTTTCCAGAACAAAGGTTTTTAATATCAGTAATAAAAACCATTTCAAAGGTAACAGGAAGGAGAAAGTATGTTTCAATATGCTTTCTAATGTCAGCCAAGCATCCTGGTTTTTACCTACTACCACTCCAACTTCCACCCTTCCCTCCTATCTTCATTTGCCTCACTCAATTTCAATTTAGACTATGTCAAACAAATACAGAAGTGTCATAAACATTCTCACTAATATCTTGCACCGTAACTTCAAACCACTATCACTTCTTGACATGCTGAAGTGGTGTCTCAAGCCTGCACTCTCCAGTTTCCTGTTCTTTAGAGGACTAGTAGCTCTTAACTACTCTAAAAAGTGGACACTGTCATTTGTGTATCTGCAGAAGGACAACCAAATTTAGCTTAAAATTAAAAAAAAATACAACCTTTCACTCATTCCTCCACACAACTTATTAGCAAGTACATTAGTTAAGAGAAGCAATGAAAACCCGAAGACCATCTGACTATCTTTGCACAATAAGTCATCTTTCCAGGGCAAGGCAAGAGACAGGTTTGCCCCCTATTGCATCTCCTTTTTAAAGCCTGAGGTCAGTTTGAAAAAATCAAAAAACAGAGCAATGTACATGGTGATACAGAAAACCAATAATTAGTGTACAACTGAGTAAGAAAGTAGCCAAGAAATTTTTTTTTCCCTTTGAGAAGAATGTACAGTTTTGACCTGAAAGAGACATCCTCCAAGAATCTTAGTTGGGCATATTCTGAAGAAAAATAAACCAACCCAACACTCAGCTATCCTTTTAATGACAGAGACTTTCAGTTCATTAAGAAATCATCTAAATCTATATACAAAACTGCTATACATTTACTATTTCAAAATAGAGCTTTTCATGCACACAGTATAATGTATATGTTGTAAATATAACATATCAGGTGAGAGTGCTGAATAACTTTGACAATTTTTCTTTTCTCCAACCAATCATAATAAATCCATGAAGGTTTGGTACTTTGAACACCTTAAGCTTTTATTATTTCTTTCTTCTTGTAAGCTTTGAGATAATCTGCTTCTTACCTTGATCTCATCATAAGTTTTGTCTGCAAATTGTTAACTCAATACAGTAGAGTAGTCACAGGTCTTCACAGGTACAATACCATTTTTGTAAACAAAAGTGTATTTTGCTCCCTGAAGTTCAATTAACTGCTGAGTTAAACCTTATCTCAAGATGATCAATTAAGGCACTTAGACTGCTGAGTGAGAAGAGCATATGGAGGAATGAACCTCGGTTTCTAGGGATAAATGAATACCATCTTCTCATTTAGACTGTTTTGCAAATAAATTCATTTTATAAGTATGAAGAATAAACACCCGCTTGATCTGGCAAATCAGCACAGATCCAGAACCTTTGATTCTATATATAGATCCATAAAAGACACTAGCATATGATAGGAGGGAACATTAAGTCAAAATTCTAACTGAACTTATAAACATTATAGTATGAAGCACATAATGTCTAAAAGAAAAACTAAAATGGTAATCAATAATTTCTTCTCTAGAGGGCAAGTGATTAATCCTCTATAAACCCAGCAGGCATTTTACTGAGAAACTGCACCAAGGGGTTTGCTGCAGAAAGAAATTGTTTCCCTTAGATTTCTTATATTCAAATGATTTTTATGTGTTCCTGTAGAAAAGGGCTATGGGCCATAATAACCTGATTTACCATTTAAAATTAGGTCCAACCTGATAGTTGTTCACTTGTCCCAAGATGCAGCCTATATAGCCGTATCTCAACAAACCATGAATTGCTGCAGCTAAATAAACATATTAACAAGCATCACACAAAGATACATTCTAGTGACTACACAGAATGCTGAGAGCCCACCACACCTCATCTTCAAGAAGCACATGCAGACTGAAACAGATTGTATATGTGTCACCTTTGGAGCATGCGATTGTTAATCTAAGTACATGAAATCATGTCTATTTTTAGTATTGAGTACGTCACTGTATAAAATGCTCCTCTTCAATTATTCTGAGCATATGACACTTCACTTAGTTCACAAGGGCTTCTGAATAGTTAAAGCTCTGGCTAAATCCCAAAGTTCCACTATGACTACTCTTATCAAGCTGAACAGCATCCCAGTGTTCGACCTCCCTCTGAGAAAAGGAAAGGGAACCGCAGGATATAATCCACTCCCTAAAATGGATGGAAAGATGGTCTAAAAGTCAAGGGACATTAGAATTACTCAAGGAGACAAAAAGCAACTCCATACATTATCTTGAATAGCGATTACCTAAAATATGCTGCATGTCACCAGTGTAGAGCAGCCTTGCATAAGCACAAACCAATTGCTTGCTGCACATTGTTCTATAGAAAAGGTAAACTTAGAACATGAAAACAGCTACTTCAGCAGTTACCATGCCTTCCAACTGCAGCAGAAGAATGACTAAGCTTGTTAAAACTGTGTACCATTCAGGCTGGTTGTAGAGTCATCGGTACTAATTCTACCTAGTGAGAACTCCTCTGTTCCTGTGTGGTGTGAATGTCAGTCTTCAAGTTTCTTACACTTCCACAGGCAGCAGTGAAATGAAATATCAAAAGAAACTCTGCCTAAATCAAATGCTTGAAGTTGCCTCAGACTAGGTTTAAAATCGAGACCTGCAAGGTTTAAAATTGAGACCTGCAACTGTACCGCAGTTCGCTCAGTTGGATCTAGAAAACTAGTCCTTACAGCTTCTTGGTTGGACACTTCCTGTTGCACAAGCTAAGGAAAAATTTCTCTATGGTTCTGTCCAACTCTCCAAAAAGTCAAGGCCAGAATGATACCAAATATATCACAGAACGGTTAGAGTTGGAAGCGACCTTAAAGATCATCTAGTTCCAGACCCCCCCTGCCATGGGCGGGGACACCTCCCACTAGACCAGGTTGCTCAAAGCCCCATTCAACCCGGCCTTGAACACCTCCAGTGATGGGACCTCCACAACTTCTCTGGATAGCCTGTGCCAGTGTCTCACCACCCTAAGACTGGGTTGCCATATGATTGTGCATATTTGCTCTCAGAGCAAAATTGTAGCCACCATGTAGAATTCCCCCAGTCTGCACTAATATTTACAGAGTATTAGTTGGACAGAACACCGAGTAAATCAGTTGATTCTAGTCAACTACGTTGTTTTGCAAAATAAAGTCTATCTAGCATGAAACAGCCCAAAGTGAGTGTTCAGCATAAGCAAGTTATTTTAGTTTGCTTCTGCATGGAAACTACATCCAAAATTGGGTTGAAGACTTCCAGTGCACAGCTATATTTATATTGTTTACACAAAAACTCTTTGAGAAGCTGTCCACATACTGTCCACATCAAATTACTTTGTCAAGGTATGATCTGTAACTACTCTTGAGTCATTATCTTGCAGCCCTGATTACTTAGTAGGCACCTAACCACAGGATATAAACTGACAATGCATTGCAGTTCCAGCACTGCATTGCATCAGAGGTGAAACAAGTAAGCAAAGAAAGAGATAGACCTAAGAATAGCACATTTAACTCTTCAGAGATGGTCAGATCAAATAGCAAAAGCACAGCTAGCATTAGAGGAATCACCTTATTTAGCTCTTCACCAGACTAATCTGCTTGGGGCATGGGAACATTTGTAGAACACAACAAGCATGCAGTCACAGCATGTGTGCACATGAAGTGCCTTCAAGTACTTTGGAGTATACACACAAGCAAAACAAACTACAGATGATGCTTCCTTCATTCCCAGACCCTGGTAAAAAATGAGTCTCAAGACGTTTCTGAATAAAGACCAACATTTCAGCTCACTGCCTGGAGATTCGAGGGGTTTTCCTTTCTCAAATGCAGCACTAGGATTGCTTTATTTCTCCTGATGCTCTTCTAATCAATTTGTGAAGGCTCTGGGCATATGTTCTGACCCTGGTATATAACATCATGCCAAGTTTGTAAGTGGAACCATAGCTTCTTTCCCTTTAAAAGTTTACAGCTTACCTGGCTGCCATGGCCTGCCTGGAAATGTCTGGAGGGGAGAAAACAAAAAACAGAAAGCAGATATCACTCTCTCTGTATCCCTTTTCCATCCTCTACACACACACAGAGCTCAGATCAGATTATTCAGGTTTTGGCAGCCACTCCTAAGTTATAACTGAGTTTGCACTTCTATTCTACTATAGAAGTTTCATATTCAGGTTTTTTTTCCTTTATAAGATTTTAAAGAAAGACTTGAAAGGGAACCTAAGGTATAGCCAAAGCAAGCCTGGTTTTATTGAAGGACAGGCTTCAACTATTTCATAATTTTTTGTGAAGTGTTAGCACCATGACTTGTGAAGAACCAAGAAGTTGTGAAGAACTTCTGTCTGCTTTGTGTGCCAGGACAGACAGAAGAACGGTTTTATCCCAACATTCCTCCCACTGCTTCAGCACTGGGACCATGGATTCGCTTCAACAAGCCTGAGTTTGTACCTCAGTCCCAATATGCCTATTACTTTAAATAGGTGAAAAGGCACTAAACGGAAGGGAAAGAGAAGCTGCAGGACAGCCAGGAACCTAACCTGCTTATGGATCCTAACCGTTCCACATCACATCTTTCTTTTCCCAGCATACTAGCATTTCTGTATATGTAATCATTGTGAACCAAATCTATATTGCCTTTGCAAAAACTTTTAAAAATTATGGCTGAAAGTAGCTAAGTGATCTCTGCATAAAGTCAGTAAAAGTCAGGATGGAAGAGAAAGTGTAATGTGTGAGATTTTCCTCTAACTAGAGATATGTTCCCCACTTGTATTTCAGCATCTCGCAATCTCTTAATATGTTTATCCACAGGACTCTTGCGATAGAGAAAAGGGGTAGATGTTTTTCTATCAGCTTTCTTGGTGATGAGTCATTTAATCTTTTTTCCTCAGCTCCTTTATCTTTACATAATATTACCTAATAATATAGAAGTGTTCTGTTTCCCATCAAGGAATATCTCACATGTTTTTTAAACACATTAAAGCAGACTTACTTTGAAGCTTTGAATTGTTTGCAGTTTCCTCCAACAGAAGCACCACAAATATTGCTATGTAAATGAAGGATATTTTCAGTTCACTGGTTAAGCCAAGACAGAAAAATAATTTTGTTCACTTTAAATTGAAACTTTACTTTGAAGGAAAGGCTGGGATATTAACCTTTTAAATGGATATCTAAGCAAGATAACATTGTCTCAAAAACACCAGGTCAAAATTATTTCTGTAACAAATGGACAAATTCAATAGGATTACATAGCAATAGCATACCTTTGGCTGAGCCAAATCTGTATTTTCTACAGAATAAATAAGTGGCCAGAAAAATACAGCCCAGTTCTACACATAAGTAGAACACATTAGAAGCTGCCCACTTTGGGTGGCCCTTTATCTGTCCTGACCCATCAAAAGAACTGCTGATCCTGTAGGATCTCAGTGCCTCCAGTAAAGGCTCCTCTGCCTTCCTCATGAAATATTTTGAGCAGTTCAGAGAGAGGATTAGTTGCTGTTAACCACTGAAAGTACACCAGAGTATCCACCTTACAGCCTTGCTCTCCAGGAGGGCAACATTTTTATTCACTGACTATTAAATAAACCTTTCACCACGAGGGTACTACTGAGAATGTTAACCCATAAGATGCTCTATGAACACTGCCTCTGATATCAGAGAGGATAAATCAACAAAATTGCACATAGATACATTGTAGAAGGAACTTACACTTTGAATTATAAAAATATTCCCCAATAAATTCAATTCAGATTAATGACAGATCCCATGTTCCACAGAGGGAATGCATTATTTGTACAAAATTTCAACAAAAGACAAGCTCTATGTTATAACTTCAGAGCAACAGAAGCAACATCATTGTTACAAGTTCAAATTTTTAAACAAGTACACAAATTGAAAAGAAATTCTTCAACATTTTATTTTACCCAGAATAGCTATACTTTAAATGCAGACCCGACATTATTAGCAACTCCAAGATGTAATAATCTCATTGTCACAGAAGGGGCATGGGATTGGTTTATTTATAACATCAGCATGGACACTAGCAACACATTTAAAAAAAATATTTACCCGTTTTAATGCATAATCATAAGAAATTAATCAACCAATGAGAAGGTTTTCACTGTTCATAGAGTAGACCACTGTGCATTAAAGGAGGTCAGATAGTTTCTCTTTGAAAGCTAGAGCAGTATTTGTAGATGTCACAGTTCTCCACAAATTGAAAGGGAAAAACTAAGCAATAAGGATCTAACAATGGTTACTAAAGAAAACTGTGGGTCCATGCAGCTTCATTTGCTAAAGAGCAGTAATATGTTCTCTTAACTCATGAGGTGCTGGCTATTTTGTTTGTAACGGATTATTCCTCTCTCTGCATACTTGAAAAAGCTGCATTTATTTTTTTGTTTTGCCCTAGTTTCATTATTATAAATTATTACGTTTGAATTGGCTTCTGACCTAGATCTTAAGTAACAGGATGTTTCCAAGCTAGAATTCAGAGCATACATATTCTCAGTGACAGCCACAATTCTGGGACAGAGGCTTAGATTAATGTGGGGAGAGGAGGAAGTACTGGAAAGGGGGTATTGATATTTCTTTCAGCTAAGTGTCTGAAACCAAAAGAGACAACAAGCAAACACAGAAACCAATAGACCCATAATAAAGAAATGGGCAAAATCAGCTAGTAAACCAAATGTACTAAATAGCTACAAGCTAGAATGCCACATTCAAGGCCAGATAGAAGAGATCTGTTTGCTCAGCAGGAATAAGAAAAGATCTGCAATAACAGCCTTTTTTTGTTTAAAACCTAAATCACATATGACTAATTTCCAGGGGTAACAGGATAGCAGAAACAACAAGTCAGCTGTATAATGGTTTGTTCAGAACCCCAATTTTCATCAGCTAAAATAAGTCAGTTTCCACACAATCAGTTACGATACCCAGCAGATAAAACAGATGGGTAACTGGCCATTCACAGCCCATTTCCATGATATGCGTTCTTGTGGTCTATAAATAACTGAGTAGGGACACCTGCTTCTTGGCAATGCAGTAGAAATGCCTCTATTCTCTTCTATTTTCATCTCGTTCATTATGGATAAGGATAAAAAGGGATAAAACAGAATTAAACAATAAAACTTTTCCCTTGCCAAGACAATGCATATTCTGCCACTGCAGCCTCAGCACAACTGGCAAACAGCAGGTGCCATCCATTCACTTGACTGAAAACTACTCACCATCTTCCAAATTAAACACACTGTGGGAATTGAAGTTGGGTTTTTATTTTTATTTTACAGATTCCACTTCCAGAAATTTCACAGACATCACTATGGAGCTGCTATTTATCCTCCAAGTATGCATATTTATTCTACTACATGTTACTGGTTTTGCTTTTTAAATCTGTTTAAGTCAGAAAATGTCATGCTGCAAAAAAAATTTGAAGAGTGACTCTGGCCAATTCATTCCTTCCTTCTCAACAAAAACCCATAGGAGCCATCCTCTACGGTAAGATGATGGATAACTTCTGGTGGACCTGCCAAAGGCGACTGTGGCCTTCTGTTGTGGACACAAGCAAGCTGGTAATGCAACCTGCTCTCTCAGGAGTCACTAGGATTTCATCATTTGTTCAGTTCCAACCAACCCATGTCTTTGTGAAATTTAGGAACATTAAGCAAGAGAGCCCCTGAAATTCACTGAGCACAGGCAATCAGAGGAGAGGAAGAGATTTCTACCACTGAACACAAATGCGATTCAAGAAGAAACTCACTCAGCTACGCAGGTCCCACAGCTGCACTGTCCAGCAACAAAAGCCAAGAGGTAATATTCATTCACAATGCAGAAAACCACCCAGCACTATCTACCAAGAGCCATTTCTATGTTTCTGTATTTCTTTTATTCCAACCACTTGCACCTTCTTTGCAGATGTGGGTGAAATGACTTCTTCCTCTCAAGATTTGCAACCTCATAATTCATCAGTCCAGCTTCTTCAAATACCTCATCTGCCACTTGAACATCATCTTTTTGCTATGGTTTTTTAGATGCATTTCTTTCAAAGTCCCTAACATCCCTTTCCTCTACTTGTTTTCATTATGAGCTAATCACAAATTCATTTCCCTTCTGGTTTGTTTTCCTCTCCTAGGTATTTTCAGTATCTACCTACCCCTCTCACTTCATAACAGAGAGAAGTTTGTAAATAAGCTGCTCTTCTAGAAAATAAATGTTTCCACAGGGAGTAGCAGCTCCAATAAAGAATCCACTACTGAATTTCCACAGAAAGTGGCCCAAAAAAGAAAACAGTTTAGCAACACTAACTTGGAATACAAACCCCCTGACTCAAAGTCTCAATTCACATAATGCTGAAGAGACTGGCTCCCAATTCAAGACCTTTGGAAGAAGTTGATTTATCTCCATGCAGAACAGGAAAAAAGTAAGGATCAAAACCAAATTATGCAAAATGAGAGAAGCTTCCTGTCTTGCTATACTAACAGTTAACAGTCATTAAAAAAGAAAAGAGAAAAGGAGGAGCACAGCTGGGTGGTAGTGTGATGTAATCAAAATCCACACTCTTCATAATCAACACAGCAATGAATAATTTAGTCTTCACTAATGACTCTCATAAGCCTCCCAATAAACCCACTGTTACCTACTTTGTTCTATGCACTACATTTGTTCTATGAATTTCATTAATTTTCTTTAAAAACTTATTTTCTAACTCACATCTATAACATTTATATAAAATATATATATAAAATGTATGAAACAAACTTCAGACCACAATTTCCATGTTTGTTTCCCAACTCTAGCACTTCATATCAGAAGCTGCCCTCAAACAAGCCTGTAATGCACTTAGAACCAAAGTCATTACTGTCATCGGTTTGGGCTGTCAGCCCAATTCCATGCAAAATTAAATGACATGCAACTAAACCCCTTAAGACTAACCAAGCTTAAAAATAGCCAGAACACATTCATTCACACCACCAAGAATGGCATTAGACCAATAAACTCAGACTCACAGACTAATGCCCTTCAACAAGAAAGGAATTCTGGCCGAATTTTGATTTGAGATCAATGGTAATACCTCATATTGCAAATCATGAGCTTGATTTTTCTGCCTAATTGTTTGAGCAAAAAGTAAAGTATTTTACTTTCAACAGTTCTGTGTAATAAAGCAAAAGATTACTGTTCTGTTATCAAAAAAAATAATCTTGTCTCTCCACATTGATTATTCTACTGAAAATTTAAATGCACAGTTCTTCAGAACTGCAGAGCACGAATGTCATGGTTAGGAGCCAATTCAGATAATCGTGACTGCTTTAAACATTCTCAGGTACTTATTCAGCAGCACTAAAAAACATTTATTTACCCCTAAAGCAGTTGTCAAACAGGTATAGTGAACCATTTTAATTAACACTTATTCATCACTACAAGGTAGATAAAGCATTTTCAATGTTTATTTTCCAGCTCTGTATGAGTTCATTTTTAATTGTTTCTTTAGCTTTTTAAAATTCATTTAAAAGGTAATTTCCAGCCTACACTCAATATCCTGTCCTTACGGTCATAGCTGAAATAATGTTTTAAATTAAAAGTTGGATAATGACCTTCAATGAATGATGATGCTGAGCATTGCAGTTGTGCATGATCTACATCACAGACCGTGCTCCAGCTGAATTTACGTTATTTTCTTGAGATGCTAGGGACACACGTAGTAAACTCCCACTGCCTAATGGGCAGTTTCTCTATTTTATTTGCTGGACAAGTAATGAAGCAAAGGGAATTAATTTGCATTGCCCAGGGATTTTACTCCCTAGCTAGCTCTCCCTCTCACTTGGATATGGCTACCGATATGGAGAGGTACCAATAAAGAAAGCTCACTAAAAAACATTAATGAGTTTTATAGCTTCCACAGTCACACTGCTCTGCGGTAACTGATAAAGCAAGAGACACCCAAGTATGCATCTCAGGCCCATACCCATCCAGACAAAAACATATTGGGAATTTCACTTAACACAGCATTTATATTTTTGGTATATAGAATTTGAAGCAGTAGAACTCAACATTCCAAATCAAAGCTTCTTCTTAAATTCAATATAAATTTCACTTGAAGAAGTATCAATTGAAATGTGACACACTGAGATTTCTATACACCCTTTCTAGGAAAAATAACTTGTATTTTCACTAGATGGGCTTTTATGTATTTTTCCGCCTATACCTTACTTGCCTCATGATCAGGTTTGTGATTTATTTTTTTATTATAATTTTTGGCCTGGGATGGGGTTTGGATGTGGTCTGGGTTTGGAGTTTTGACCTTCACCTGTTCCAATAAAGGGAACAGTGAAGACTTCCATCACCACATATTCAAGAATTAAGAGCTTAGACTCACCATCAGTTGAGAACTATGATATTCGAGACCCTGATTATATACTCATGCAAAGTTGAAGAAATTAAGTAATAATTCCTATTTATGGCTAGGCCCTCATATTTGAGGGCTGATATAAATTTAGTAGTTTGCCTCATTGTACTGTGTGTTACTTTTTTCCACATGCTTCATTCTGTTGCAAGTTACAGCTTAGCGATTTTCAACATTTAAGTATTAATTATAAATTGACATTCTTCCAAATGCTGTATCTAGAGACCTTTAAGAAGCATGTCAGAAGTGTCTCATCTAAAGCATTCATGAGATGAGATTTACACAAGATGTAAAAGCAATGGATTTCTGTATACCAGAGTTAAATCAGATGCTGTATATTATTATGAAAAGGGACATAATTCAGGATACATTAAAATAAATATTTAACTAATTGCTCTGAGATTTACTTGTATTTACCAAAGGGTAGAAAAGAACAGCTTTCACAAATCTCCTACTCTTGCTCCTGTGCCCATAAACCCACAGTTTCAAGGAACTCTCCAGAGTCTTGTGTAAAAACCGTAAAAGCAGCTCTCTTACCCAAGGGAAAAGGTGCATCACACAGATTTTGGGGATTAGATTTCCTTTACCGGGATAGGGTAAATTTCCTTGGTACTTTGTACTTTTTTTAAAAACTGGAAAAATGCCTAAAAAAACCCAGATGCTTCTAGTAAGCTTCCAACAGCTGATGCTGAATAGTGTAGCCAGAGGTAGAAAGCCTCAGTGGCATCCATGTGACATGCTACAGCAACTTCAGGAATCTGGTATACAGAATCCTCCACAAAACCATCACAAGTTGTGCAACAGTAAAGTCTCAATGGTTACTTAATTTCTAAAGCACTTCTACTTAAATGGTTGACTCCACAACCACTGCAAACAACATTTACATCTTCATAGCAAAATCAGAAGTCAGGTAAAGGACAAAGCAATAGGAAAAAAGTGGCCAAAAGCTGAACCCTCAATGCTTTTAACAATTCACAAGTGTGAAAAAAACACTTGAGATTGATGTCTGAATGCTTTGAACCCCTCTGCCCAGAAAAAAAATTGGATGGGGAAAAGCTGCTAAGGAAATTTCATTGATAACTCCCATGCTCTGAAGTACATATAGCAGCTAATCCCATCTGAAGTACACTCAAGTCCGGGGAGCCACTGTTTCCTTCTAGAACTATGGAAACACGAACTTGTTATTCCTGATACATGGAAATTCCCTATTTACACCACAAAACTCCAGTTTAATCTCCCATCAATCATCTCATCCTTAGCTTCAATCTTTGAGCAAGTTAGTCTATAAGCGAACTGCTTTATGTTAATTCTGAGGCATTAAGATGAGTCAAGGAGGTTGGCAGGCAGTCAGTTTCTCACTGGCCTGTAAGCACAACAGGAATTTTAATACCCACTTTACTCCTTTAACTGACCATATCCTCAACAGCACGCTTACTAATTACAGATTTAAATCCTATAAGGAAGTTTCTCTTTTATTATAATAGCCTATTACAAACACCAAGCTGTAGCATTGAACATTTTTGGAAAACTGCCTCGCTACTAGTTTTTCAGACAATATCTGCATTTCTTCCATAAACATTAAAGCATTGTTCGCCTCTCACAGTGTATTAATAAAACATATAATTAACTTCATATCAAAAGCACAGCCAAGACCTTCAAAAGTGATTAGCATTTTTGCAATGAGATATGAAAAATAACATATTCAAGATTTTTCCTAAAAAAAAGTTCAACCCCCCCACTGGAGCAGGTCTATCTAGAGCACATCGCACAGGAACTTGTCCAAGCGGATTTTGAATGTCTCCAGAGAAGGAGACTCCACAACCTCTCTGGGCAGTCTCTTCCAGAGCTCTACCACCCTCACAAGAAAGAAGTTCCTCCTCATGTTTAGGTGGAACTTCTTATACTCAAGTTTGTGCCCATTTCCTCTTGTCCTGTCACTG
>JAOXNO010000070.1:12479417-12490970 GCA_028565335.1 Limnodromus scolopaceus | reverse complement strand
TCACAGACTTCCAGCTGGATTCTGTGCCCCTAATCACAGCCCTCTGGGTCCTGTCTTTTAGCCAGTTTTCAATCCACCAAATCAACTTCTCTTTAAATCCAGGTGCTTTCTTTTCAACCAGCCACAGACAAGTAGACAAAAGGACCCCACCAGAGCAGTCAGCCAGCAAACAGGAGCTGTAAGGATGAGGTCCACATCTCCTCCCTGCCATGGGAGCTCCTCTCTACCAGGCTGTAGGCTGGTCTGAACTCAAAACAACATTCAGCAAGATTCTCTAAGCCTGTAGCAAAAGCAGCACACTATTGCCATTGCTAGTCACAGGCTTTGTATTAAGTCATCCTTGCCAACCTCAGGAACTGTCAGTCTTTGTCTGGACTTTTCTTGAGTCTATCTGGAGATCCAACAGGAGGTGGCTATTACTCACCTCAGTTTAGTTTTAGCTCAGGTCCGTGCAATAGTGTGGTGTAAGACCTATTGTTACAGTAATTGTGAGATATTTCTGTGATTAATGCAGTGTAATAACAAGTAGTTATTCCTCTTAACACCCTCAGGTGGATATTGTCTGGGCCCATCAATTTGTAGGTGTCAAGCTCCTGCAATAGTTCACATATCAATTCTTCCTTCACTGGCGGTGGGATTGTGTTTCCATTAACCTGGATTTTTGTTCCAAACAACTGGGACCCAACAGTACTGGTAAAGACAGAGGTGAAAGAAAGTGTTGAGAACCTCTGCCTTTTCAGCGTTGTTGGTGACTAATTCATCTCTCCTGTTTAACAATGGGCCAATGTTTTCTTTCTGTTTCTTCTTGTTTATGTACCTGAAGAGCCCTTCTGCAACCAGTCCTCCTCTTCCTTCTTGACTATCTTTATTAAACAGCCTTTAGCCATCTATCATGATTCTCCAGTCATGCAAGTTGTCCCACAGTGTTTTAGTTATTCCTATGATATCATAACTTTCTGACTGGGCACGGAGCTCCAGTTCCTCCTGTTTGTTGTGTCCTGATGTTAACAGCAAAGGACTTGAAAATACAAGAGGAAAGAGAGCTCTCACGTCATGAATAGTTGATTACTGGTCATTAAATGCATGCTAATTTGGGAGCTGGGTAAAACCAGATATAACAGAGAACAAAGAGTAAGCAGCCAATATACATATGTATACAGTATATTTTACATTTGGGAAATTCAGCTGTGTAAAAGTGGAAAGAGCAAGGTGCAAACATGTGTTAGAAAACAAATAGAGCCCCAAGGGTGCTCTAGAATAAACCACCACCATCAACACCAGTGCCCTCCTTATGAAAAATTGCCAGGCTGTAACTCCCTCCGTATTCCTTGCTGAGGAAGGCTGTGACTGTTGACCTTCAGGCACAGAAGGGTAGCACATGGATGAGTTAACACCAGTGTAAAAAGAGGGGTAGATACTACGGTGTATGTGAATAACTAATTTAACTGTATTATGACTGCGACTTTTTCTACAACAGTACTGTCCTTTCCCTGCAATAATGATTCCTAGACTAATAGTAACTCTTCAATTAGATTGTTAAGACTTTAATTAGACTAACAATAAACTCCCGGCTTTGCCTTTGCATATTAAGTGTTTCTTCAGCCCACAAGGTGCAGTGCAACAATTCATGTAGCCAGAGGGAGGTGCATCAATATCAAAAGGGGAAATCCTGAGTGCCAGCTCCTATTTTAAAGCCTGCTCATAAATTTCAAGTTTAGCAGTCATAAATAAAAAAGAGATAACTTTGTAAACAGTTGTATCGCTGATAATAAATGTTTTAATTTCAAAGCTTTTCTGCATATGAATGAGGTATCTAAATGTAGTTAAAAATCACATTAAAAGTTCTATTTTTATTACTTAAGAACAATTACACAAGCTGCTTATTATCACCAGAATTAAACTGACTTAACACTTACTTATCTCTAAATGAAAAAGAAAATTTTATACCAGCTGTGCAGCAAAGAAATGAAGACACTTACTAAAAAAACACAGTTAGTTTACTTCCCTAGCCATATGTCTATAAAGTACTTATTTTGGAGACATACTTAAGTATCTCAATGTTCTTACCCTCCCAAAAAGCTCTCCAGAAAACTAGTGACTTACTGATATCTGAAAAGTGGATGATGACCAGAAACATCATCCTTGAAACAATAAATGGGACTTTTGTGAAAATACCTAGCAAAATTATTCTGTCTTCAAGTAGGTATTCCTACTGTTTGATATATATTATTAAGTGATTAGCATAGATATAAGTTTGTGCTGACATGAGTATTTATAGTATAAATACTACCAAGTACAAAAATGAAATACAAGAACAATAAACAAGTTTTATGTTTCCCTTATGCTATTCAAATAGCAGTAACAAACACTACCTGAATAACAGAGATTAGTCAAAACAGTTTTTAGGTTGGCGGATTTATTATTTTTTTCCCCACAGTGGTAGAGCTAATAGGCTTCTGTTTTCACAGGCACATCTATTTTTTCTGCAAGTAAGTTTTGTTCCAGAACCTCACAGTTTGTTTATCCAGTTACTCAGCTACTTAAACATTCCTTCAGGTCAAATAACACTGCACATAGGAAGTAGCTTCAAAATGATTGCCAGAGGTTAAAATACTTTAATATGTGCAGAGAGTATGGGCAGTAGAACAGGATAACAAATAAACAGTAAGACCAGTGCTTTCATTAGCTCCACAGCAATTTAGACATGACTTGAAAGCAGCATACATGAGCACCACATAGTTCTTCCTAATATATTTCTGTAATGAAATCATAAACAAAAAAAAAAAGATAGTAATATATGTAAGGAGACCATCTTAGGACAGGTAATTATGTTTGGAAAATTCAGAAGAGTAATACTGAAAACTGTATTTGCTAATATATGCCTTTTTATATGCATACACATCTGCGGTAAACTTTTGTTGTGCTCCCTCTTACAGTATTCCCCATTCAGAGCAGGATCTAGTTACCCACTGGGTACCCAGTACACTGGGTCTGTAAGGTCTGGCTACCAAAAAGTTGGGACCCACTTAATTACAAGCATAGTCTTGTGAAGTATTCATTATCATTGAATTTCAGAAAACACTTTTGAAATGAAGATGTTTTTAAAGTACAACTTCCACAGACAAAAATTATGTTTTTTATCAGTTTGGATGAAAGTGGGACAAATGCACAATTACAGTGGTTTCACAACTATAGACATGAACACTCAACTTCCCTGATATTTTGCTTCCCATGTACCTCTAGTGTGCCCAAAGATGAAGCTTCAGTGCATCTTATGCATCAGAGGGGCATCCTTTGTGCAATGTAGCCTTTCAAATTCTCCAGGAAAAGCAAGCTCTAATCTCATTTTAGAGACTCACAAGACCATAGCAGAGAAAAACAGGTAAGAAAAACTATACAGATTTAACTAAAACAGTAACTACTGTCAAATGCAAGAAGGATTTAGTCCATGGAAGCTACTGACAGAGTCAAGATACTCCCTATCCCCAAAATCACTTGGATAGAACTACCAGATGACCATAGCAGATGTCTAGCATTCAGCACTCTGGTTTAAATAGCATTAAGGAAATAATTGTACAAAACAAACAAACAGAGGGAAAAAAA
Source organism: Limnodromus scolopaceus (assembly GCA_028565335.1). Classification (NCBI taxonomy): domain Eukaryota; kingdom Metazoa; phylum Chordata; class Aves; order Charadriiformes; family Scolopacidae; genus Limnodromus; species Limnodromus scolopaceus. The sequence continues at coordinate 12,487,367 of JAOXNO010000070.1, read as the reverse complement.
AAAATCACAAAATTTGACCTTACCAAAAAGAGCAATAAAATTTTAGAAGACCTATAGAAGATGCTAAAGAATTGGCTATTTATATATAATTCTATTTCAAGTTCTCTTTCCTGCATAAGTCATTGAATAGTCAGTAACAAGTGAACTCTTGCTGTACCTGCCCTCTGCTAGCACCATTGAAGCCTGACTTCAGAACACGGTTGGATAGTCTACAGTGGGAATCCTGCAGTTAAGGATTCCTAATCACAGACAGTAGAGATTCCGTAACCTACTTACCCTCTGATTAAGATGCAAGTGTTCCGCAATTCAGTGATTCTTTTTCCAGAAACCTTACCTTACCATCCAATAATTGATCAAAAATAGGTAAGGAAAAGGGGGAAAACAGAGGAGGGTAGAAAAGATTTATAAAGTTTAAATTATATTCATCTGTTTTGTCTGGGTTTTCCTTTGGTTTTTGTTTTTAGCTCTGAATTATGCAAAAATGTAAATATCATAATACCTAATACCCTAAGTAGCAGAGATTCTACCAGTCAGTGTCCAAGATGTTTCCTTATTGCAGAAATGAATCCTTATATTTATTTCTGTTTACTCCATTTTTTGCTCACCTGCTACAATGCTGTTTCACATCTTCACTGCCTGCAAGTAGAACACTGTCCAAGCAAGGTACTGAGTCCAATTATACTTCAGGAAATCCTGTCCCTTACTATACTTGATTAAGCCCAGAGAAAGAATCTGAAATAAAAGAGTAAATCTTCTAAGTACAAAATGATTTTCTTGTTTTGATGCTACTGCAGCATAAATACCCAAGGTACAGCAACTGCAGGCGAGTTAGCACCATTAATACATTTGAACAAATACTTTTAAAGTATTCGTTATCATGATGCTATGAGATAATTTGAACAGAAACAGAAAAAAAAAGTTACCTGAAGCCTTAAGAACATTCTGACACATCCCATAGCTCTGTAACTGTTCTATATAGAAAAGCATTTTTTTTTTTGCTTAGAACAATAAGTATAAGTAACTGTATGTATCTGAAAGTAGGCAATCACCTTTAATTTCTCCTGACACAAATTAAGATTAAAGTGCTGAAAAACACAGCAAACAAGTGCAAATACAGCCACAATATGAATAACGGACTGCACAGTGCTGTCTTATGATACAGGAGCTGTCACACGGCCTGAGGTATTGATAAAGGAAGGAGGGCTCTACCTTCTTCCCCCACAGTCATTAAATCCAAATTTAGGACAGGCTGAACTATTTTGACAGAAAAAGTGCCATGCCAGTCTCATATGTTGTGTATTACAGAAGGATTCATATATCTTTGCTCAAGACAACTGCATTACTTATGTAAAGAACTAGATTACTCTGTGCTGTGTCTTACATTCATGGAAAGGAGGGCTGTGACAAATCCATACTAATGGAATTTTATTAACCCTTTTTAATTTAACTGTCATCACAAAGGAATTTTACCTGAGTAGCACAGTCAAAATCATCTTCACTGTCTGCAAATATGTTTCATCTACTAAACTACATAAGATGCAGAAATAAAGAGTCTGTTGAACCTATTTATAATTTGAAGTTAACAGAATAACTGCTAAGCTTCACTTGAACCTCTGGAAACCATTGCACATTCTCCAAAAGCTACAGCCATTAAGTACGAGAGAAAAACTGCATTTTTAGTAACATGACAACTTATAAACAATATTTTTCTGCAACCAAAGCTCTGGGAACTGGAATGATAAGTAAAAACTGGAAAGCAACAAATAAAAACATTGTTAATAGAAAAAAAAAAGACCAGAAAAGTACTGAAGAATGATTGATGAGCACAGGAAGGTATAGACAAAAAAACCCCAGAACATGGCTGCTAAAACTTGGGAGAACAGGACAGAATTAGTGGAAACACCCATGTAACAGTGCCAGAAGTTGGAAGCCACATCTTTTTGAGAGTGACAGCTGCTTCTTGCTTCCTCTTCCCCCTGAATTCCAAGCTTCACAGAACAGAGGAACCAGGAGCCACCATCCCTTACAAAGAAGGTGCTGCCCGTTAGCTGATCGGCAATGCAACATCTCACAGCTGGCCAAGGCAGCACCTCTTGGCTCATACTGATTTCAGGAATAAGCAGAAACAATTAAATCCCTACTTTGAAGATAAAAAATATAGTTTTGCTCACTGGCTTTGAAGCTGCCAGCTTCCGTACTTTTGAACTCTCACTCCAAATAACACAACACCAATATTCATTAAGACCCTTTTAAAAAGTAGGAAAACTGTAATACTCAACAAAGCAAGCCAGCCAGATGCTCTTTGCAACAGCAAATCATGTAAGAACTCTGGAGACTGATGACGAAACTAACCTCATCACAGCCAAAAGCAAATGGTCCCAGCTCCTCCTGTTTCTGCTCCTGAGACTCTTTGCTGAATTGATACAACTCCCTACCCCAGCAAAAAAATTTCTCTTCTCTTGGCTGTGCAGCTCAGTTTGCTGAATTGGCTCAGCAAGGGCTCTGACAGCACAACGCTGGAGAAGAGGAAGGAACTGCACACCTGGAAGAGTTGGTGGGTGGAGGGGGAACATCCTTTTGTCAGGGACATAGAGCTTTTAAATCAGCTGCTGTGATAATGGAATACTTCACCCTTTGAGATCTACAAGATGACAAAATTGCATTATTCCCCTGCTCTATGGAGAACAGTCACAGTAGAAAGGTGAGATGATTAAATGAGGGGAGGAAAGAACATTGAAAATATTACTGAGATATCTGTTTCACTATCATATACTTTCAATAATTCATGAACAAGTTAATTTAGGTATTTTAGAGAGGTTATAATCAGCCAAATATTCAGTGGCAAGACACTACATCCCTGCAATCACATCTAAAGTAGCTTTTATTTATCAGATGCTATGTGATGAACTGACATGTCAAGTTTTTAAGTTACATTATCAATGTTATGACATTTCAGTAAAATTGGGACCTGGTTTTCAGTCTTTCCTATGCTGCATCTCATGAGGAGACATACAGTAATTTTTTTACAGTTATCTCAGTATGGTTATGTCTCCATTGCAAATGACCAAAAGACCCAGTTTTGAAAACATTTTCTATCCTTCGCTCCACATGGATCTTTAGGATCTGTTTACTCAAGTGACAAATTATTGTATAATGTAACTCTGCTTATGACTTTCCATTTTCTGCAATATAATAGTAGTGTATTGTAAAAAGACTTTACAGTGGTAACTTCCCACAAAAGACCACGACCCAGTACTAATTGAAAATCTAGAAGGGTAGAAAGCAACACAAAAGGCTCCCTGTCCCTCAACAGCACAAAAGACAGCAAGCTTGCAAACTTACTCAAACTCTTCACTATTAAGCTAAGGGTTTAAGAAACAACTGTACTCCAAAAAAAGGCAGTGAATAAAAGGAAGATGCAGAGGAAGCCCAAGAAAACAAGCTTGGCTCCTAAAGCATGTATAAGGAAAGCCAATCTGAGCACAAGGTCCTGTACTGGGACAGCAATTCCAGAATAATGCTAAGAGCAGTTCACAACAAAATACAGTAGATTAGTCTGGCTATGGTTTTCTTCTGTAGGTTGTCAACCCAAAAGAAAATTAACTGGACTATCTTTGTTGCTGCTTTCTGCAGAATCCCTAAGACATAAGGCCAGAGTCCCCAAGCCATAGCATGGGTCCCAAGTAGTTTGCTTCCATATTGACTTTTTGAGTTGTGGTTTTGATAACGTACTTTATTCATCACTTCCAGCTAATTCTAACTTGCATAAGGCAAGTTGCTTCTTCTGCTACAGTTGATGATCTTGTTATTGCCCTACCCTTTCCCCCACTCCACCGGAAAACTTGTTGGTAAATATGAGTATATATATATATATGGTTTATTATCCAGAAAACAAAACTAAGCAAAGAAGTTTGGAAAGTGGAAATGTTTGTTGCATTTATACAACTGAAAGAAAATGAACCCTTGCAATGGCTTATTTTTTTAAATGGCCTATCAAACCAGCACAAGACTGAGTTGTTTACAGTGTTCACTTTCTGACATTCTCTATTGGAGATCTGAAGTTCTATATAATCCCTAGAACCACCCTCCCCTATCTCACGGGGAGATGAGTAAAGCATCTAGTTTCGTGAGCAAGCACATAACTAGAGCCAAGAAATAATTTAAGTAATTGCTCATTTCTGCAGTGTGTTCATAACATAGCTGAAGCATGCGCTGCACCTCTGAAAACGGAGGATGGCCAGGATCAACTGCCAAGGTCAGACTACAGATAAAGCTACCATTAGAGCTAAACAATAGCTACTGAGTGAGAAAAACTGAAGTCTAGAAGTGATATTCTAAAGTACTGGTACTTGCAATGTCAGAAACAGTAGCAATTAACGAAAGCAATTTATCCAATACCTACATATAAAATAAATGCGTAAGAACACATAGTAAATACTGTATTCGTAATCCCATGCCCTATCTTAGTCACACAAATAGAGGACTTGCAAGGCACAGCCTGCATACCCAGCAAAAGACTAGGGTCATGGTTGATGCCTCTGCTATTGCTTTTGCATTTATCTTCACTTTAATGCAGGGTAGTTAATAGGACAGTTTGATCTATCATTTGGACATAAAAGGCTGAGCAGAAAAATCTATTCTGGGGAATGGAAATGTTTTTTTTTGCATTGTGTAATTAGAAGCAATAGAAAAGATATTGAACATATCTTAATCAATTGAAGAAGTATTTCATTAAGCATTTAACTTTAAGTCAGGCACTCTTATTTTAGAAAGTAGATATACTGTAAGCACAGGGAGGGAAACTGGATGTAATATCAAGGCTAGCTCTTCTAACAAAAGAAAGAAGAAATGAATACAATAAGGTTTTTTGCAAGGTAATATTTACAAAGGCTAAAGTCTTTCTTGCTGAAAAGTCATACATTACTAGAAGACTAGAACAGACTATAGAAGTGAATCATTGGCAAGAAGATTTCTGTATAACTGTCAACTGTCAAATGAACTATGTCTCAAGAACTAAAGTTACTCCAAGTTAGTGTAATTTGTGCTTAAAGAGTTAATACATTAATAATGTCTGTTATATAGTTTCATCTGGAATCTCTAAGGATATTATGAATACAGTTTCAAATACCAGATAAACTGTCATAAAGCTCAGCATTTGCAAACTCTGATCTGATACTGTGGGCTGTAGTACCATTACTACCTACTACAAACATCCACACTTAGATTCCCCCAGCTGTTACAGCAACATACCAAGTCACATATATTGTCATTAAAACCCAGCTTATTTTAGCAGAACTGTAGACCTAGAAGGGCTGATTATTTTAAATGAATACCAGTACTTGGGAAAATGACCATGTACTAATATGACCTTTTTTTCTTATTTTTTTTATGCAAGAAATAATCAGAAAGATAAAAATCAGTTAAAGCCGTTCATTTCTAGAAAGAGATAGATTCTCCTCTGTCAACCTAACACTTCAGAAGAATAAATAAAATGTAAGTTTTTGATTCTCCTTGAGCCTACCATATTCCAGCCAATAAGGCAATTATCAAGGCACAGCAAAGAATGGTTGCTCCCCACAGGACAGGTAGCCAGGCACAGCCATCAGGGCAATGTCCTTGCCAGCCAATGCCAGAATCCAAGCAAGGGAGCAGGGCAGGTTTGGCCAAGAGCCCAGATCATCAGGCACATCCAGGATGACAACACAGGTCTGAGGTCAAACCAAGAAGTCAGTTGGCACATCAGCATCAGGCCCAGCAACAGCCACGTTCACAAAGTCAGGTCAGGCCAAGGCCAGGACATCAGCCGATGGGTCAGGGTCCAGCTCCATAGGACCGATAGCTAGGCAGGGCACAGCCATAGCTAAAGCAGAGACCAGCACTCCTAACAGCACAACTGGGCTGAAGGCTGGGTTTAAATAGAGCCTGGGCCCATGGCTGTGGGTGGAGGCCCAGGTGAGGCTGATCAGGGCCATCAAGGCCTATTAGCACCCTCAGGGCCCTGAAAACAGCAGTCAAAGCAGTAATTCTAAAACCTGCCCTTCCCTCTTTACTGGTTTACTTGTTTCTCTTTAAAGACTGCCTGCCTTCTAAAATAAGGCAAAGACAGGAATCTCATTTTGCCTTTGATATTACAGCTATGGCATGGGCTGGTGTGTCAGCTTGTTCTGACTCATCTGCATTTAAGTTTGTCCTGGATACAGTTTGCTTGTTCCACTTTGCACTTTATTTGCCTATAATTTACTTACTCTTCATGTATCAAAATCCGTTAACTTTTTCTGGTCTTCCAGTTTCACCTACACATACATTTTTACCCATTGCTGTTGTTGCCTACAGCTATACTCAACCACCTTCTGCCCTAAGTGTTCCTTTATTTTCTTGCCCCATCCTCTCTAATAATACATATGCTGAATAGGAATACGAACTTATTAATACACCAGTGAAATATACTTCTGTTTTGCCTCTTCTTAAAAATAACCCTTTTCAGGGATACTCTTAATAATACCCCTAAGAGCAACCTGCACCACTGATCTTAGTTCTGAATATCAATTCAGATGCTAAATGATGCAGTAGGTGGATTTTTTTCTCACTATTTAAAATAACCAATTGTTAATACAGGTTAGTTTCTCCCACTTCCAAGTCCGAGATACATTATACTATATTTCAAGACATTAAAGACGTTGCTAAATAGTAACTGAGTGGATTCACATTTCACCTTTTTTTAAACTTACTGTTCAAGCAGTTTTGAAAGCCCCAATGCTATTTCAGTCCACATAATTCAACAGACATAATTTGGCAACTATCTCATATAATAGCATCCTAGTTTGAATGGGTTGAAATGATACCTGAGGCAGACTCCAGAGCTTTGCTACAGACAGCAAGTGTTTTCCTAAGAACATAAATCTTCTTTGCAAATACGGATAGCCACACATATTAGCCTTTGTATTTTCTTTCTGAGAGATCAAATTTCAATCACTGAATGCAGAAAGCACTAACATTAAAACGAATTGTACTGTGCAGTGGTAATTTATCTAAGGCAATCGAAAAGGCTTTTCTCCCTGAGCCATAGAAACAGCTCAGGGATTAGAAGTCAAGACCTCTATTCCCAGACTCCTGCTCAGCCCATTAGCCAGTGTGTTTCCATGTCTTTATTTTGACAACTTCCGGTGAAACAACATACACGTAACACCCCAAAGCATACAGTGCCCTCAACTCAAAACAGTGGCTTGAGATTGAAGATACAGACACATATGATCCCACCCACAATCCATTTTCTTGATTGTTCCACAGTATCTCCCAAGAAAGCTTTATATTTGACACCATATGTAAGTGCTTGCCTTATTTAGCCCCCTATGCACAACAGGAATGCATGCTTTGACAATCACATGACTGGGAGACACTGGGTCCCTTGTGGGAAGGATTACAGCACAGACTCTTTGACTGTTGCAGACAAAGGAGGACATACGCTCTCAAAAGCAAGCTGCTCTGATCCCAGGGTTCCCTGTGTGAACAGGCCAATCATACCAAGCTGATTCAAGGACATCTTTCTCTTGAAACTTGCTTAGTATTTTTCTAGTAGAAGATCAAAGTTTTTTGATGTAGGTGGTAGTGGGAGATAAGAATTTTCATCAAACAGTCACAGTACCTTCTCAATCTTTAAAAAGAGGCATGAGTCCTTCTATCGAAGTTTTGAGTGGAGTACTACCTTTTGATCACCAATTTAGACAAAACCATCCCACTTTTTTTACTTTAATACATCTCAACTTTTGAAGGTAAAACTTTTTTTAAAAGCAGTTAAAATACTTGTACTGTTTAGCATCCTTAGAAGGGATCAGGAAATACCTATAAATCAAAAAGCGTTTGTGAGAAATAAGCCGAGTTTTGCTTCAGCTACTTAATATATTTTTTTGTCAGTGTGCCTGTATTGACAGAGGAGGCTCGGTGATAGTGAAG
>JAOXNO010000070.1:12456452-12479317 GCA_028565335.1 Limnodromus scolopaceus | reverse complement strand
CACCCGATTCAGCGCTGTTTCGTACAATAAATTTTTATATCTTTGCTCCGGTGACTTTGTCCTCTTTAAATTCTAAGCGTGAGCTGGTGTTTCTCACACGTTCAACATCATTTTTCCACTGTAAAAAATAATATGCAAATCAGCATAAGACCTGGGGGTCATGCCCATAACATCTTCCCTGCTTTCACAAAAACCCATGTCTCAACTGCAACAGTACAACAGTATCCTTATTAATACAAAGTGATTCCACTTTGCTAATGAAGCCTACACCAGGCAAGATGGACTGGCATCTCCACATCATGCAACTTCTGCCATGAATGTCTAGTCGAGAGAAAACCATGCAGAAATGAAGATATGGGCAATGGGACACCCTAAACATATTAAACAGGCAGAATACAAGTCTGAACCCAACTGAACACACAGTATAAAGTGCCAAGTTAACTGTTCTAGAATCATGCGTTGCCTTTTCTCCATCATGCAAGGACCAGCCTTCAGATGCCAGAAATTCATTACCTAGCAAATTGCACACGTTTAAAGCAAATAAGGCAATCAAGAAAAACAGCCTAAATCACATTTATCCTTCAAAGGCCAGAGTGTCTTTTTTTGGAGCAGCCAGTAATCCCATATAATATTGCTATGACACTATTGCCTTGAGATTTGACTTCACAGCAACTCATGGGTTTTGCTCATGTTGCTTAACAGATCTTTTCACTCACCTTGAGACTCACTCTGAACTGCTCTATAAAGCCACAGACAAATGGCACTGATCAGAGTAGCCACACTCAAGCTATGAGTACACACTTCTTAACTACACTCTACCTGTTAGTTCCCTGTCATTCAGAGGTAGAATCCTGTTACCTCCTTTTCTTCCTCCCCTTTTGCGCTGCCTCAGAAATTAATCTGAATGTATGGCAAACCATGTCACCCTGCTAACACAGAGCAAACTACCTAACATCTTAGGTTTATTTTTCTGCCTTGTTAACAAATTCATCAGCACATCACAGCTTCAGACCGACTCCAGAACTGACAATGAAAGCAGGGAGGGAACATTGCCAAGTTTTTGTCTAGTTGGGGGATAGGGGAGGAGAACTACTACTCCTTCCTTCCCCTCAGCAGCAGCAAACTATTAGATCAGCTTAGCCACTCATGCATTTCCAAAACAGCTATGATAATGTAAGTCAGCATTACCACAGCCTAAATTATCAGTCTGTCCATCACGCAGGTGCTGGCTCTACAATAACCCAACAAAGCTGACTTGGAAAAAAAAAGCACAATGCACATCCTGTTAGCTCCCTGAAAGAGCTCTGCATGGATTATACAGGTGCCTGGTAAAGAAACTATGAGACTGCATCATATGGAGGGAACGGGAAAGGTGAAACTGCAGCAGTGTTGACTTGAATTAGTTTAAGCTGTTGTGTAATGGCACGTATAATTACTTATTTAGTAGCTTAAAGTGATTAGAAAATAAAGATCTGAATGAATCAGATTCTGTCAGACAGGATGCATATGTAAAAATTGCACAGATGATCTCAATACACACTAGGCTACCCTCAGGCTTGATCTTTAATGTTACCTAACTTATGGTATTAAAGACAAGCTACACCATGCTTTCTAGATGAGACACAAGTCTTTCAGTTCAGGCCTTTATTTTAAAGAAAAGTGTGTCATCCACTGCTATTTCCCAAACCAGAAGCCCCAAGTTTTAAATGGCTATCGGCTATTATTGCCAGAGGAAGCAAGTTAATGGCTGAAAGATTAGATGACCCAGAGGAAACAACTACAACAATAAATCAAAGAAAGATATGAAAACTTGAAAAAATGATGAGAGAGTCAGAAGAAGTTTTTCCACCTAGAGTCTATCACATAGTGCTAGGCTTTCCGAAGGAAGGCAGCCATAAAAACCTAAGACAAAGACCATGAGACTCATTTTCTCACCATGGCCATGTACGCCAAAACGGCTTGAAGACTTGCTAGGACCTCAAAAGCTAGTGCCTTCTCCCCAATCTGACAGCATCCTTATGAACCAACATGTTTAAGCAAGACACTGGGCATGTGGTTTTGAAGAACACTGTCAAGTCCTCTACTTAATAAAGCTGTCACTTCCCAGTGGTTAGTTCTCATCTCTACTGCATAAAGATAGCATACCTAGCCTCCAATTGAAGGTGGTCAAAGAATCCCAAACTTTATCATTTAAAAGACTTTTACTGCTTATACTGTAATGTAGATGGAAAAGGTATAGTTATTTTGACATTTATGCACCTGAGTAGCATGTGTCTTTATCACAGCTTACTGGTACTTGCAAAATGAAGGCAAACATGCTCTCATTTGCTTCTATCACAACACTAAGAGATGTTGCAAGAAGACAAAACAAATGAACAAAACATACGGAAAAGCTTGGAAGCTGGTCCCTAGAAGAATGACAGATCTGTAGAGACAAGTGTACCTTGGAACGTGCCAGCATCCGTAACCGGTATAACAACAACTCTTGAGGTTTCCCTTTGGGAAGATGTAGGAAAAGTGATGTAAGTGCACTTAAACAGATGAGAAAAATAACTTTTCATATTATAAGCTAGGAGTGCCCAAATAGAACATGAAGGAGTCAGAATTATACAGAGAGAACATAACTCATTATTTTAAATTGGCATAAAAGCATCATGAGGTACTCATATCATTTTTCATTAGTATTCTCAGTGGTCATTCAGTCTTGGCACAGTGCAGTTCATTACTGCAGTTCAAGGAAGGGCACCCGGTCAACAAAAACAGCACAATGATTTTTATACTGAAATCCCAGGTTTGTGATCCAGACAGTGCTGATTTTAAGGCACGGTTAATTCTGCAGTTCCAAAGTGCACCTTCCATAATAATTTGACTCCTGGCATTAAAAACAAACAAACACATGCTTTTACTATAACAGGTCAGAAAGGATAGTTTTCTTTGTCTCTCATAAGTACAAAAGAATGAAAGTATGTCCACAGTATGCTGTAATGCAGGAACCCAGTATAATGCCTTTTGTTCAGGAAAATGTGGCATCTACATTTGTTGCTGACTTTGCAAGAAAATATTAGCCTTTAGGGATGCCATGAATCTTCTATGTGCCATCCTATGTGCATTTAAGTGTAAACTGGGATGAATAGTTGTAATTTGTATTACATTTTGCTGAACTTATTTTCCTCCTTGTATATATACTTGAGCTGCAACTTTTTCACATTTGGGAGCTCCTGTATGAAGGAAGTTTGGGGATTATTTTCCCCAGAAGACAAAGGTAGTTGTCCAATACTGTGCATAATCAATGAACTGGGGTTTGTTTTGGGTTTTTTTTTCAAATAGCATATTCCAGATCTATATTAAGAATTTAGACAAAAAAGTCAAGAGTTGGGAGAAAACAGTTAAAATATTTATCAGCACTCTGCTACTACCTCTAGACTTATTTCCCTTCCATTTCCCATCTCTCAGCTTACTATGTAACACTTGCTGCTTGTTAAAAACCAACAGCACTAATTCTAACTGAGATGTTTGATAGGCAAAAGCATTATGTAAAGATCTGTACTGGGCTGCTGTACAATTTAAGTTCTAATTTTCTACTTAACATTTAAAGTTTACTTTCTTTCTCCACCTTCCTACCCCCAAGAGGTAAGGAGGAAAAAACCGAATACATTTTCTTATCAAAGATTCACACTACACTGAACTGGACTTTTCCAGTTAGTGCAATTTGTTACAGTTAAGGAGAACAGCTGGATATTTTCTTTTTAGTAATACTTCAAATGCCTCCCAATTTTAGAATAAGACTATATTCCCAAATAAATCTTCATATATTTGTCTTATATCTGACAGCTTTTTATCTGGAAAGTTTGGGTAGATTCACAATTATCAGTCATATTTTCAGCATCCACTTTTGCTCTGACATATAGATGCTGGCAGCCATACAGAGACTCTTCCTACAGACACTACATAATAAAGCGCTAAAACACACAAGCCATAACTACATGTGGTCAATCTGATTTGTGTCTCATCCACACTTGTGCAGCTCATGTAGTAGCACTCAGAAACAATGGCTGATCACCCTTTCTACTACTATACCAAAGTCTCCAATTCATGACAGTTAAAAACAGAAGTGCATGTTATACCCTCTTTTAGAGATGTGGAGTTGAGGGGAAGAAGAGTTAACTGATTTTCTGCATGACAGGCTTTTATTTTCCGTTGGTTTTTTATTGTCCTATGCTGTAGAGAAACAAGTTTTTCTCTAGCTCTTAGGGATATTTTACTTAACTCCACAGGTTATTTAAATCTTTTGGACAATGACAAACTCTAGCATAATGTAGCTCTGAGAATCTCTGAAGGATAATTTTGAGAAAAGTCTCACATGATATTAGGCTAATTCATACATCCTTTTGAGTGTCTTTTTAAAATAAAAGCTACACAAAATTACAACTTCTATACAAAACTATTCCATTATCACTTTATCCCTTTCCTCCCACACAAGAAAATACCTCTGTACTTTTAATTTCAACAGAAGAATTGGGAAAAGTAAGAGGTTCATTTGAGTGATTGCATTTCTTTCAGAATGCTGAATGCTGTCTTCAGCTATAAAGAGTACTTACTAACACCTTCATCCTTTGGGCAATTGTGCTAGTTCATTCTTGAATGTTAAGACCATCTTTTGCTGTATATATTATTTCATAACTCTTGCTCCCTATATGAGAGATTAAATTTAATTTATTTATTGCAGGGTGGCATCTCTTTTGAGCTGTTTTTCAGTAAAACAAGAGGATGACTCCATTTAGTTCCTGCTCCCAGCCTTTGAAAAAAAAGTCTTGTACCTAGCCCGTGCAGCAATTGCACCACCTGATGGAGCTACTAGTGGAATCCCAATTGTCCCGCAGATTTTTCCCAACAGCAGGTCAGAATTTACCTCCAATTACTAGCTTGGTTAAACATGGCTTCACAATATATTTTTGAGCTAAACTCAATTTAAGAATAGAAGTGTAAGTACAGAATAGCATGTAGTAGGTATTGCTTATTTTCTTGATGTCTTGCTACTCATTACAGTTGGTAAGCAACTGGAGGAGGGGGGAGGATGAAAATTCCTATTTTCTGACAAAGGCAAAGAACTTAATCCAAAAGTGGCAGTACCACTGCCAGCATTAGCCAGCGCATGACAGGACAGCCAATTTTGCAAGATTTAATAAAAAGAAAATTTATTTACATTAGAAATTTTAATTATTTTGCTTAAGTCATTTAGTAGCCATCCATAACTTGCTGTTTTCAGTGGCCACTCAGAATCACCCACTGTCAGACACCACTGCTACCAAAGACTGGGAGCGAGAGTCCGATTCTTTCCTTCTACCTAAATCTATTTGCTCTGCAGGAAAACTGCAAGTGCCTTTCTGGATGAAAAGTAATTGAATATGACCTTGAGTACAACTTCATACTTTTAATATTGATTTGGAAAATGTTAAGAACTACCTGTGACTACTGTTGTAAAATTAATTTTCTTTGCTTCAGGATATTTTTTTTTGCAGTGTAGGTGAATTATAGTAGCATTCAGGAACTGCATTCAATTTTATTTAAAATGTTCTTTCCATCAAATTCATGTACTAAAAATTGACCTTGTTATTGTTTCTATTTTTCTCTATAGAGAGAAATGGCAGACCATTATAAATGTGTCAGAATTCTGGAATGAATGGATGGTGTTGGGGCCTCTAAGGACCAGCCTAACTTCACAAAAATTACTTTAAATCCTAACCTCAAGACCTATGTTTGAAATGTGGTCAGAGCTGAAATTTTCACTACAAAAATGGTAAAAACTTTGGGATCAGGGATTTGGTCCCTGAAGCTGGAGAGAGTGGTAACACTGACTCATTTATTGATAGCCTACTCTTACATTTTCAATTATGCTTATGTTTTCTTTATATCATTCTTCCTCTTTCACATTTTGTGACTGGTTGAACTGACTGGAAACTGACAAACATCTGCTTTCCTACTAATGCAAATTCAAAATTCTCTGGCACTTTTTTAAAACCTTGCAATCAGTATAACACTTGGCTAGAAAGATCATATAAAGAAAAAATAATCCATGTCTATTTTTTAGGACCTCTAAAAACAAGCAAACAAACAAACAAAGTGTTTGGCTAATGAGGATAAAAAACACATACAGTAGGAAAGGAGGCAAGATAATGTGGATTACTTGTGAAAAAATTTCTCAAGAGAAACTTCCTAAGAACATGTTCAACAGTACTCATAATTTTTAGTTAAATAGAGAGAAGTCAATGAGACATTCTAAGCTTGTTAAATGTCACTTCTTCTCCAGAAGATGGAGCATCATGCTAAAATATTACAAACCAAAAAGCATAAGTGAACTTCAGAAAAATGTAATGTTATCCCATATATCTTTGCCTGTTTCACTTCTGCTGAAGTGAATATGGCCTATGGGGCAAGAACAAAACCTCAGTGTGCTGGGAGAAAAGAAGAGGGCCTGGCAGAGCTCGAATTGGTCCAAGCCTTGGTCAAACCTTGTCCTTCCAGCCAATTTTTGGCATTGTGAAGTGGGCAGGGTGCCTGGCCAACCTTCTTCTCTGATTCTTCATACAGCTACCCCAGCGAATGCTTCCTAGACACAGGGATATGATAACTCTAGAAAGTAATGAAGAATATCCAGTAAGAGCTCCAACTACTTCTATCACCTCTCTGGAGCTTCTATGGGCAGATTAAGAACCTAACGGTCTCATCAGGCTTCAAAATCCATTTGGAGCAGAGCTTCTGGTTTCTTTTCCTTTGAAAGGAATCTAATTTATACACGCCAACACTGCTTTAAGAACTGAACCAACATGAACCAAATTGAAATAATCAGGGCATTCCCTTCAAAACTGCACTACTGCTCTGAACTTGGTTGCTAATGCAGACGGAAGTTGAAGTCTGAACTGAAGTAGGTACACTGAGGAGACACAAATGCTTTTATGTCCCTCCAGAGGGCAGGGAAGAGGAAACGACTATGTAACAGATTAAGATGAAAAGCCAATCCAGCTTCAACAGATATATGCTTATAAAGCTTCTATTTGATTTTTAAAAAATATTTAAAACAGCCACTCAAATAACGTAATTCAATGTAATACAGTGAGTTACACAGGTTTACTATGCATTGGGCACAACACAAATGTAATATAGCATATGAGGTTACTAGCCCATAAGCTTGCATACATAAAAAGAAACAAGTTCTGAAAGCAGCAACTTGAATATTCTTGCCTGTTCTATTCAAATTTGTAAATCAAAATAGCAAGTGAAAGAGTATTGTAGTTCAATCCAGGAGAAAAAAAATATAGCATAAACTGTGCCTTGCAAAGTAAATTTTGGCTAGACAAAGTTTATTTTGCAAGGCTAGTAGTAATATTGAAAACTGGCAGGTGTTCAAAGCATAGCCTGTTTCTTAGAGACTGATTCCCTAGTCAGTCTACTGTATACTTAAATTGAACAAGTCCAAATACTGGCTCATCATCTTAGCAAGCAGAGTTACTCTTCTGCTGCTTACAAATCCTTTCTAAAGACATTTTCTTCTTAGGTAGAGTTAAAACACCTCTATATGGACTATTCCAGTGTTCATTCCCTGCTTGCTAAAAATGGCAACTTCTCAGCTTCCCTTCCTAGAGAAAAGCTGTGAATCACATTAAGAATTATTAGGCTGAATTGGTTTAGGTTTCACTGATATGACTTTTTTTGCTTTTATTTGTAGGTTCCAGTAATGTTAATCACCTAGCAATATATTTTCTGAGCAACTTTTCTATAGACAGATTTGCTTCTAACAAAAGCTTATGCTGAAAACAAATCAAGTAGACTCAGATGGCCTTGGTCAACAGAAGCACACTTTGGCTCAAGACCGTATGTAACAATGTTGATGTTAACCGTTTGCTACACAATCCTAGTAAGAAGCGGTCGTTGCGATTTTATTTTATTTTATTAATTATTTTATTTTACTTATTTATCTTACATTTAGCCTGAATGTAAGAATTTTATTATTTATTAATTCTTTTATTTATCTTAAATTTAGCCTGAATGTAAAAACTAGTGTCTATGTTCAAGCAACTTGATGAAGAAGGAAGGGATTACAGGAATAGAAAGAAACTGTGGGATGTGTACTAAATATATTTTCAGCTAAAGTCCAGGCAGCCTGAAAACAACTTATTTTATTACCTGGAGTTATCAGGCCATCCCAGATATATGTAGTTTTCTAATCATTTGCTTATCCAGCCTACTGATAATCTATTTGTCTAAGGAATTTCTAAACCTCTACCATATGTAGCAGAGTAGAAACAATGCCCTTTTTTGCAGTTATTTTTATTTTGTAGTTATTTTTTACACAGGAATAGCCAAGCTAAAGTCACAAGGGTTTCTTTGTATGTGGGAGTAGTTTTGTTTAATAGTCACTGAGGAAAAATACATGACATTTTACACTCTAAATACACTTTCCTGGGAAATGAGAATTGGCATGTAAAATTGTAGTCAAACCAGGACAGCAATGATGGAGCAACTAGAGAAACTGGAAACCTAATAAATCATTTTGATTAATAAAAAACATGCATGTTATAGACCATTAAGAGAAAAATAAAAATGAACCCCAAACTCCTCTGTATTTCTAACTGTGAGTTTGTGACTAAACCCAGCAAGAAAAAAGATTATAACTTAACAGAGGTCATCCATCATTCCTCTGTGCTGCTACTTTTCACCTCAGGACAAAACAACAAAAAATATTACTTTTGTAAGTGTCCAAACAGCCTCTCACCCCAGCTTTATTCGTCAACACTAATCACAGCAGACTGCATTTGAGAATCTCAAATAATTTTCTTTCCAAAAAAGCTTCATAAACTGTATTTGTTATAGGAGATTGTTCATGGGATAGGATTTGCCTATTTGCTGCACTAGAATAAAGAAATGCCCAACTTGAACTGAAAAATAGCATATAACAATTGCATATCTTTATTTCCAAGGAGCAATAAACAGTATTTTAGAAAGAAAGCATAGAAAGTTTACGAAAAAATGTATTCTGACGTGTTATACACAGCAAGAAAAGCACCATTTTTCATACACACGTCAGCCTTTTAGTAACACTCATTTCTAGGACAATTACTGAGGAAAGAAATTGTTCCTACCATTGGGCTTCGTCATAAGGAAGTTATGTTCTCCTAATTCCCCCTCCAGTGTATCCTCCTCTAAGTATCTCAGAGAACTTCCTTCCAAGGCCTGGGTCCTTTCTCCCGGATTGACACAGCCGGGGCCTAAACCGTGAAGTTTGGCCCTCGGCGCCGGTGAACGGTCAGTCCCTGTCCCCGCTCCTTCAGGGGCAGGCAGGGCCAGCCGGCCTGACTCGGGCCGAGCCTCCACAACACACGCGTTGCTGACCAGAAGTGACAGAAAATAGGCGCAAAGGGGACTCCATTTTGCTTCCAGTTTGTGACAGAGTGGAGCAGGCGTTCACCTTTCTGGGATGAAGCCGCCTCACCATCAGCCATGCCTTGGATGCACCGACACTTCAGTAATTAATTGTTACGGGCAAAAATTTACTGTCCGCAGCGGCAGAAAAGCTCACAGGGCCGCCCGGGGAAATCGGCAGAATCGCGACATGTCCCGGTGGCGGGAAGGGGCCAGGACAGAGACCGGGCGGGGCGCCCCGCGCGCGCCCCCTCAGGCGGCGCCCGCCCCTCGCGCTGCAACGGTCGCTCGAGGCCGGTTGGGCGCCTTAGCGGGAGCCGACAGGATCCTTCCCCCGGGATAAGGAAGGCCCGGCACAGACCCCTCTGGCTTGGCGGCTGGTACCTGGCCGCCTGTCCCCTCCTCCTGCCCCGGCAGCGCCGGCTTTCCCGCGGGCGGCTGAGGGAGCAGCTCGGGGCAGCGCCGCTTCTCCCGTCGGTGAGTGGTCGGGGCAGTGGCCTTCCTCGGGCAGTGAAGGGCCGGGAGAGAGCGGAGGAGAGCGAGCCCCTGGTTTCCCGTCACATCCCCGGAGTCGGGCCGTGTCCCCAGCGCCGCGGGGCAGCGCTTGGAGCCGGCTGCTGGCTCGGCCTTTCATCCCCAGCCCGCCTCCCCGCTGGGGCTGGGCCGGGTCTCCCACCCCAGGCCTCTTGCCCCAGGCCTGCCACCCGTGTGCTCCATGAGCAGAGGGGAAGAGGTGAAGCATCTCCCGGGGTGGCCACCTCGCCTGGGCCAAGGAGAGATTTTGGCACCTGTAGGGTCCTGCCGAGACACTGGGGCAGGGGACTCTGGGGGCAGTGAGATGGGGAGCACGAGCAGAGAGCACAGGCGTGGTTTGCTGCGTTATGGTGAGCCATGACCCATGCTGTCAAAAAAGATTATGGCTTGAGATCTACTTTATATGAGTAAGCTCTTGTGAATACCCAGACTTTTTGTTGTAACTGACTTGTAACAAACTCCCGAAGTGGATGTGGTCACATCAGCACAAGGATGCGTAGCTATTTCTGTGTGGAAGGTGAATAATGTACTAGTCTGTAAGTGTTATGTGTGATTTTCATAAAAAATGAAATACCTGTAACTGAAATAGCTAACTTTAAATGTGAATTTCAGACACCGGTTGAGAAGACAAGAGCCTCTGACTACTGGAAAACTGGTGAAATGCTGACAGCAGGGTGGAGAAAAAATTGTCAGAGTGTGCAACCCACTTATTTTGCTTTTCCTTGTCAGAAGTTATGGTATTTGCTTCAGAGACTGAACTGTCCAGATGATTTTCGTAAAATCTGGCTGACTACACTGCAGAAAGGAAATGAATGAAGGAGTGCAGGAGAGCAAGGCTAGGGAGGGTGGTTGGCTGCAATGCTGTGATATTAGTTGCAGTTGTAGAAAAAGTAATTAACGTGATCAGTTTGGCTTGTCTTCACTCCCGTTCCCAAACCCTGATTTACTTTGCATTGTTCACATTAAGCACATAATGGTTTCTTTGCAGGCCTGGTCTAAACAGTATGAATACAGACTGTACAGAATAGGACTTAAGCACGTAGAATAGAATCATAGAATAATTCAGATTGGAATGGCCTTGGGAGGTCACCTAGTCCAACAACCTCCTTGTAACCCCTTGGCATGGGACATGCAAGCCTACTGACATGTTGACTCCACCTTGCCATTTCTGTAAGACCATAAGTGGACTGATCTTCCCAAAAAGACACTGCATGGGGTCTAGGAAAAAGCTCAGTCAACTTGTTTTGCAGTTTAGGTGTGGTCACGTTCAGAATCTGCTAGCACTGGCGCCAAAAGCCTATCCATTTTCATTGTCTAAGAAGGCTGGGATCTCTACTTTTGTGCAATTTGCAAAAACAGTGTGAGTGTACCATGTGATGGAAAATCTGAAAACTAGAAAAATAGAGGAAATTCTTCAATTTTTTCAGTGTTGCTAAAATGTTACCTCAGACAGTGGGTTCATTGCGCTTCAAGAGGATGTGCTGCAAGTGGCACAAATCCAGAAAAGAAAAATGAGAATATTTAGAAGTGTCTGGAATGTATGATCTACAAGAAAATACTGAATACATAGGAAAATGGAAGACTGGATGAAACATCAATCTTCAATTATGTAAGGGGGCTTCTGACAGATAGAGAGAATAACTTAATGGTCCTGGAGGATAGGATGAGAAGTAACATGCTTAAATTGCCAGTTCCTCATGAAACGTAAACTTGTGAAGACTGAAATCTATGTTGGGGTGGTTGTGGAATTTCAGCTTGTGTTGACAAAAGCTTGCCAGGGATAATACAGGTATCATTTATCATACCATGGCCTAGGAAATGAGCAAGTGACCAAGTGAACACCAAGCAGCTCTGAATGCTTATCTTTGTCTTCCTAAATTCTTGGTCATTTTGTGTTGAGTCATGTGGACAATAGAGTTGAATCTAGCTGGACCAGAAAGATAGGGGCTTCAGAAGATGAGAAACAGGTTCCTATTTACCTTTGAAAGTGAGATGATAGATAAACCCTATTAAGAGTATTTTCACTAGCTGAAGTTAAATGCAAGCAATGGAACCAATACAGCCACAAGTTTCTATCAATCACATATTTATCTTCACTAAGAAGAAAGGTTTTCCAGCACAACTAGTGGGTGTTCCGTGCTGACCTGAGTATGACTGAGAAGTCTGAAAAAACACCATTGAGCACTGCTAGTGCCAGCTCTTTGCATTTTGTTTGGTGTTCTGTACATTGTAATTTCTAAATCTACAGTCTTACTTTGTTAAGGATGACAACCTGATGACGGTGTTTTCCTGCTCTGAAACAAGAAGAGATAGTTAAAATATCTGCCATAATAAATATTTTATAAAATATTGTGCATTTGCAAAACCATAAAAAATAAAGACTTAAGATAAGAGTTACTCTATGTATTTGTTTTAAAATCCAGTCCTTTGTTGTAGGGCAAAAAAAGATGGAGTATTTGCATAAACATTTGAGAACCAAAAAGTCCATGGCTTTAAGTAAATGAAAGCAAGTAGAAAAGCTGAATAGAGTTAAGACTGGTTCAGCAGAGGAGATCTTATATGGCTTGCAAACTAAAGATCATTCTCTTCAGCCAGGTACCTTAGATATAATCTGCAAAAGTAAGGCTTATATAAAAAGAAAAGTGTATTCTGAATCAAATGTGCCCTCAGTGCTAACTGAAAAGCACCACCAGGCTAGCACAACATCTTCTTTTGGTATAAATGTTGATCAAAATATTGCTCAAGAAGAGTGTTAAAATCCTGTGCCTGAGATAATTTGCAACAAAAATTCAGATGCAAAACAACTTTTAAATGCTGGTTGTTTAAAATACATACTTCATAAAAGATGTAATGATGCAAACATACCACCATCAGCACCAGTTACATTTTTGCCAAAGTCAGAGGTGACTGCCCCTTGATTACGAGAGAGAGTGCTTCTGTGGAGGCTGCAACTGCAAGTGATAGTACGGGTAAGAAAAATAACAGTGCTGTTACAATACTACAAAAATGTGAGCATAAAACATGGGACAAAATTCAGAATAGCTTTTTTTCTCTTGAATCTTTGAACTGCTCATGAAGTATCTTTTAGCACTTTGTACTGTATTGAGTCGTTCATATTTAATGGATATGAAAAACTATGCTTGCTTTAAGGGGAAACTTGCTAGGATGGAACAGACACTGAATTTCGTAGTTACCTTGTTCCGGTGCTGAGTGCTTTGAAAGTTACTGATCAAAGAAAATTAAAGTGTATATAGCCAATTCAGTTGTTTTCTCAATCATTTGAAAGGTATTTGTTATATGTGGTCCTAACTACTTTGTTTTGATTGTGTTTGCTTAATAGTAATCAGTATCTTAATGTTCTATTTGGAAAAAGATAAGTAAGTTTTTCACATTTCGCATTGTGATGGTAGCTCAGTTACGGTTCTAAATGAGTAGAAATT
The DNA here is from genome assembly GCA_028565335.1 of Limnodromus scolopaceus. Lineage (NCBI taxonomy): Eukaryota > Metazoa > Chordata > Aves > Charadriiformes > Scolopacidae > Limnodromus > Limnodromus scolopaceus. Next base: position 12,465,926 of record JAOXNO010000070.1, on the reverse strand, counting down.
CAAACTTTATTGGAGGCCAACGTCCTCAGCCTTCAGTTCATTGGCATTTACATTGTTCAGGGGTTGGTAGATAGGACAGCCCTGTCTGTTACTTCAGTAACTGCATCTGCTGCTGGTGCTACTCCTTGAGTGATGATCAGTGGAGTGAAACAGAAATACCCCGTTCTGCTAAGTTGTGGTGCAAAACACCTCTTGTAGAGTCATAAAAATACTTGTTAAATTTACATAGCATCACGGTCAAGTAATGAGTCAGGGATACTGTTCTTTTTGGCAAGATACAGTCTTCAAGTTGCAGGCACAAGATTCTTCCTTGACTACAAAGTATTACCTCATTAGAACAGCTGGAGAATAATTTCCTTTATGTCATTTTTCATTTTAATAAAAAGAGGGATAGGAGGAGAGACATTACATTTGTTGGTAGTAAGAAAGAGTGTTTCTAAAATGATGGTGGTTCTGACATGCCTCTGAGGCCGGCTTCTCAGCTGATAAGGCTTAAAGGATCATTAATCCTGGGCAGGGGTTTTCTGTGATATGCCAAAAAGCTCTTAGGTAAACGAGAGATGAGATGCACTGACACAGAATAGGGTAGCAAAAGCCTTAAGATATATCTCAGTGTTATTTCTGCAGAAAAAGCATTGCCTTCTTTTATTTGCTTGTCTCAATGTAGACAGCATATTGTTGTCACTGGAAAAAAAAAAAAAGAGGGTAAAATAAGTAATAAAGTTTAGTAATGAGGAAATTAATAGCAGCAGCCTCATCTTATTTCTGTCCCCCTATTCCCCATGCTTTTGCCTAAGTTTTTGGTTTCTGTGGGTTTTTTTCCACAAAATACTATGTCCCACCTCTATTTCAAGATCAAACTTCTGCAGCATATTTAAGGAGGAACATCAGTGATTTGAATAATACAGCTACTCCCTCCACTGCCTTCGCTTGTAATTATTTATATTGTAATATAGAAAGAAGTTTGAAAGGTTCATGGTGGGTTTTTGTTTTTTTTCCCCTCAGGGAGCACTGAGAGGAAGAGGGTAATCTCAATAAGCAAAGAAAATACCCAGTGTACATGTATTAAGATTTCCGATGAAATCAAGAAAAAGAGTATTTGTACAATGTCAAAAAAGGAAGAAAGTCTTTCAGGAAAGGTAACATGCAGTGACTTGAATGTTTGAATTGTTGTATATGTGTTTTTTAAAGCTGATTGGATCACCCTGTTTGTAACTTGAGGTATATTTATGTGGCAAACTGATGATTTAGATTAGCAATGTTGGTAACTGTCTTTCTAGAGAGAATACAAATGGATGCTCAAAGGGGAGAAAATACTGAAGTTATTTTGAATACATTCTCTACTTACCCAAAATTTAAAATATTTTGATTGCTATATAAGACAAAATTTACATATGAATACATCCAATTCTTGCATGTTTTAGGTGAAGTAACATTTGCTTTGTGAGTAGATCTGACTATAACTTTTTGAAGGTTTGTCAGACCACAAGTGTTCTCCTGCATTTGATAGTTTGCTTTAGACAATATGGACTTATGCTCCTTCCAGAAGACAGAAGCAGGAGGAATTACTCAGAGGGATGATGATTTCCTTTTCCATTTGTGGAGAATATCTGAAAATTCTCTAGTTCTTTTCCACTTTAGGGGAAAATTTCTTTATCAGCTGAACAAACTTCACTTGTTCATGAGTGCTCTCTGCTTGAAAGCAGAGATCTTGCCTCTCAGCAATTTTTGATCATCAGTCCTGTAGAAAGTAAAATCCTAAATTTTGTACATAGAGAAATTATAAACATTTTTTAAAAGTTTAAAGCTGTACTAGTGCACTAGTAGTGATTCATATAAACATACTAATTTTATCTCTTTGCATTTTAGAAGGGAGTTAAGTCCAATGGAGAGTGCCAAGGTACAAAATTCTATGTTTTGTATCTGCCAGAAATGCCATATAAACAATAGAAAATTGCCCTATTCTTCTGTAACTTAGCTAGATTTTAAATTTAGCACAGTGTTCATGTAGTCTTTTCAGTGTTCTTAAATTTTTACATTTGAAACACAACTTTTCTTTATTATAGATCAAACTTATGATTGGTGAGCAGATGGATATTTTAAATGATGACATCTTTAATCAAAAACTAGAAAGTTTAAGTAGAAGAGTTGAAAAAGTACAATGCAAAAAAAACCATGAAGAAATAGCTAAAGCATTCCTAGTAAGTTTCTTTGAATGACTGTGAATGTTTTGCACGTGTATCACATATGACTATTAGAGAAAGACCCCAAAAGTATGCAATCTTTACATCTTGTGTGACATAAAGATAAGTTAATAATAGTTCCGTTTTTAGCCTTTGTTCATGTTCATTGCAATTGTTTCACTGTCATAAGATACGTCACTGACTTCTCTTCGTATGATAATAATACATAACTTCCTCATTTCAGGTGAACTCTAAGTGTTTCTTAACCTGCGTTTCTTTTCTGTTGCAGAAGAAAGTATCAAAACTTGAGAGACATATTAATGCTGTGATAGCCTTCCAGGAGGAAGTGGCTGCTCATCAAGTATGATGCAGATGCATATATAGGCAGTAATGCGTAGTTGTAGACTAATAGGTGACTGTGGGTGTTTTACACTGAAACCTGGTAACTTTGCCAGCTAGGTTGCTGTTGCTTACATTAAGAACAGAAAAAATTATGTAGGGCTCTTAAGTTGATTGATCTTTTGGGAATTTGTTTTCAGTTTTAGACTACAACATAGTTCTTTTCAGTCATCATGATTAAGCAAACTCAAAATAATGGTGTAGACACTACATGTGTTGACAACCTTTGCTTTGATGCTGTCCTGTTGGAGAGCCATTGGAATTTTTCTAGTGAAGGGTCAGACCTCTTTATTCCAAAGTTAAAGCTTCTTACAGCATACTTGCCTCTTCAACTTACCTTTCATCAGCCATTTAGCTATAGTCCAGCAGTTGCACAGGGGCTATGGACTGCAAGTTGAAAACCACTTCCTTTTAGACAATGAAATTGAAAATATGATAAGGTAAATGAAAATGTCAGTAACATAGCTACTAATGCATGAACATTTTTAATGATATTGATACATGGGTACTAAAGTGATAAGATTACAAAACTTCTTTTTGTGGGGACATTTTATTGTTATGAAGAACAGGAATTTCTCATGTCCTTAGCATGTTTGTATTTTGTTGTGCTGAAATTCTTTTAGCTAATCTTATGGGAGAAGTTCTGTGAACTGTCAGCCTCCTGTTTCATGCTGACTGTATATTTAATGAAAAAATCTCACTTTTACACAAGTATGCTTGTTTAAAAGAAGTCTTTGGGGTCTTTTTGTTCTTTCACATCTGAAAGTATAAAAGAATTGCGTGTGACAAACATGCAGTCTTGTCTTTTTATTAAAGGCTTTACAAAACCAGTTTCATATCTTCTTGGCCTTTTCCCAAAAGTTTTCAACAAAGCATAAAACAGGATAAGGTTTAGTAAGATGCTTATAAGCCTCAATATTAAAGTAAGTGTTTGGGGTTTTTAAAAACAAGTTAAGCTCCAAGGAAAAAAAAAAAGTTGTTTGGTATTACAGTGGATTTAACATGATTTTCTTTTGTTGTTGTGCTTAAGTACACCTTAATTATTTTAGCACTTTTTGAAAATATGACCGGGTTTATACTGTACGTTTTATGACAATGCAGTATTTGTTTCCTCCTTTGTCAGACAATCCTTCCAAGTCCAGACTATGAAAAACCAGTACTAAACCAGCTTGGACCTTCTGCTTTCTGTCCCGATATCATAAATATACCAGTAAATTCCTCAAATACACTTTCGCTGTCACCTAACACTGGTTTCACTTCAGCATATGTTTCAGAATATATAAGGTATGTACCTAGAGTTGAATAGTAAAATTCTAGATAGTAGTTAATGTTCTTATATTGGTTTAAAGCATTTATAAGAAAATTAATTTACCATCCACACTATAAAATTGACTTATGAGCATGTATACGTTTCATTATGCCTGATGGCATCTATTGATGCTTTTGAGTATTGATGATCCTGCATCTGAGATAACAAAATGTATGTAAATAGATCTCAAAATGTACCTCAGTTGTGCAGTCTGAAATCATAAAATTGCCAGGTTTTGGGTAATGTGAGTAATTGATGGTCACAGTATAGAGAGCATAGAAATGTAGTACAGTTAATGTGTCCCCTTATTTTCCTAAAGTGAACAGAATAACTCTGCTGTTTTACTAAGACAGAAGCAAATAGGGTTTATTTGTATAAAAGACGCCTAGAATATGAATGTTCCTGATGCACAGCATATTCCACTGTTAGTAAAATGTAGCAATGCACAAGTTACTAAGTTGAGTGGTTTTAAATTTTTTTCTCTGTGCCGTAATTTATTAAGTGGTTTAGTAAAGTTAGGTTGCTGTGCCATTATTTTGTTATTTTAATTATATCTTAATCAATGAGTTCAACTTTTAATGGCTGATATATTTGTGTAGCTTTAATGCTTTTTTTTTTTTTTAAAAGAATTCATTCTTGTATATCTCCAAACAAGTTTTATCTATTTTTTGTTTTATCAGTTCTGATGAAGTCATACTGGTCTCCGTGGAAAATCAAAATTCAGCAACGGCAAAGAATTCAGGTATTGAAATTTAATGTTGAATCCATGCATGCTAATGAATTTACTACATTACATTAGAGAGTACATCTAGAATATTGCCAGCTACTCATGTTTTTTCTTTTTTAAAATGTCATTAAAATCCAGTTGTGATTCTGAAATGCTTACAGATGTGCCAGGTTTTTGTGTGGTTTTTTTTAATTGATACATTAGCATGCTTTCAGTTTATCAAGATGGCAATTCGTAGACTTGCGTTATTTTTAAAATGTTTCACTTAAAACAATTCAAAGTCCAGTATGAAGTGCAGTAATGAAAACTTTTAAACCTCCAACCCACTGTTCTACTATTACAACATTCTTTTTAGGGAATAGCATAGAAAGAGGAGGGGATTAATATAATTTTTTTAAAATCAAATTATTGGAACTTAATAGATACTTTAAAACAGCAGAAGCACTACATTTCTTTACCAAGCTTGACTCTGTCATATAAATAACGTAGTGGCAAAGTGAGCATTCTAAGCAGATCTTTCCTCATTCTGATCGCAGTTGCTGCTTAAAGGAAACAAGTATCACCCTTTAATCAAAAGTAGTATGCAGTAGGCTCTTTGCCCTCTCTACACATGTATTTTCTTCATTGCAATTGGACTAATTTACTGGGGAAAAAATTTCTAGAGAAATGCTAGCCCACAAAATCTTGAATAGGATCTCAGAATGCACACTTTCCCACACTGCTTCCTTACAGAGAGGTCTTCGATAGTTAGAACAGCTCTAAGACAATTCTGGGCAGGTTGAATTGACTTGCTAAATAGTTGCTTCTTCAACAGAGGCAATACTGAGCATTCTCAGTGAGTCTGTCATTCCCATAAGATTATTGTCCTGTGTGTTTCAGGAGGGGGGATTGATAATATTCTACTGTTTTAACAAGGATTAAAACGTATTATTGTCACAGTGTAAATTAAGACTTTTATCTAAAACACATTTACGTATTTTAAACTTCCGTGAAAATTGTGTTACAGCTATTCCAAATAACCAAATGTCTACTCAAGCAGAAATATCAGCAACAGTTCAGGTAAAAAAAAATAAACTAAGTATATTTTTCATGTTTTCTTCAAATAAAGCCAATCGTTGACTACATAGACTGCTTCAATATCCTGGCTTTTGATTTACTATTATAGGTGCTTAGATCTGGGTCAAACACACGAACACAGAATGTAGGTATGTGGACTGTCATACCTCTTGCTTTTATTATTGTTCTATCACCTTCTTAAAGGTGAATTTATAGGGAAAAGAATGAAGTGAAAAGTGATGTTGAAATGCCATGCTGCTTTTCCTTTGGAAATGGAGACTTTGTCTCCTGGATGATTGTATTGCATGGGAGCTACAGAAAGAGTTAAATTGCAGGGCACGGAAAGTTGAGCTGTTGGTCAGTCTTGAACTGTGTTAATTTTTTAAGCACTTATTCAGCTTTATTTATTCTTCATTTTTGGTAGAAGGTGAATATTTAAAGAAAAATTAAGTCTATGTCTCCCAGCATCGACAGCTCAGTCAAGCTTGCTTTTTGATCCCTTAAACAAAACTAAGCTAATGCTTTCCCATTTGAAAGGACACGTTTGTGTTAGTACATGTTGAGAATGCTTTTTGAGGAATTTTGATTCTGAGTACTCCGTTTCTGAAATTTTTTGATTGCTTGGGGAAAATAATCATAAATAATTGCAAAAATCCAAATCCTGAGGAGCATGTCTTTTACCATGGTAATCTATACATCCTCAGAGAAATGTAGAGATCGTGTTGGGACTGGAGTGATTTTCATAACTTCTTTCTTCCCAGTGTATTAAGCCAGTTCAGTTATATTGGTGACAGCAGCTCAGTCGATGGGAAGAAGTTAATGTTGGGATTTTTTCGATGGGTGCAGGGAGTAGATAAAACTTTGTTGGTGTAAATTTTTTTAAAAAACTGCTACAAAAACATCAAATTTCTGGATATATATTATGGCTGGTTCTATAACTTTGCATTTTTACATCAATTTTCTTTTGTTGTAAGAAACCTGAGTTAACAGATAGTGTTCCGTTCTGCTAGTTGTTAAGTAGTCTTGGAGATAAAAGAAAAGCCTTCCAATGAAATTCTGTATTTTTAATCAGAGTGAAATGAAGGAAAGAAAACGCAAAGTGATCGAACTAACAGAAGAAGAAAACCACAGCTGTAGCAAAGGTAAAAGAGAAAAATATTTTCGTTTACTTTTCAGTATCTCCCTAAACTTAATGCCTGAGATGTAACTGTGTAACTTAATGTAGGTAACTAAGGATGAGAGAGTTCAGTGGAATCATCAAACTGTATCTATTTCTGTATCGGGTTTACCTGACAAGGTTTTGGTAGTGGGGGGTGGCTTCTGTGAGAACAGATTTGGAGTTGGATCAGATGAGTCAGTTGGATCATGTTGGACAGAGCCATTTCTAGCCACCTCCAAAACAGACCTTCCACTGGCCAAAGCTGAGCCAATCAGTAATTCTGGTGGCGCCTTTGCAATAAAATATTTAAGAAAGGATAAAAAATACTACACAGCAGCTGTAAGAGGGAGAAGTGAGAAAAATGTGAGAGAAAAATCCCTGCAGACACCAAGGTCAGTGAGGAAGGAGAGGGAGGAGGTGCTCCAAGAGCTAGAGCAGAGATTTCCTGCAGCCTATCAAGGACCATGTCAGAGCAGATATCCACACTAGAGTCTAAGGAGGACCTCACCCCAGAGCTGGTGGATATGCCCTGAAGGAAGCTGCACCCATGGAGAGCCCACAGCTGGAGCAGGCTCCTGGCAGGAGCTGTGACCCATGGAGAGGAGCTCATGCAGGAACAGGTTTTGTGGCAGGACCTGTGGCCCAAGGGCAACTCATGCTGGAACAATCTGTTCCTCATGGACTGTACATGGAGAGGATCCATGTTGGAGCAGTTTGTGAAGGGCTGTATCCCGTGAGAGGGACCGCATGCTGGAGCAGGGAAACAGCATGAGGAGGAAGGAGCAGCAGATATTATTTAAAAGGCAATATTTAAAGAATTTGTCTTCTCGTAAGGGACGTGTTTACTGGCTACAGATTCTGTCTATTGCTGTCACAACCCCTACTTCTACAAGGAAAAGTTACTAGTTGATACTTGGTCACTAAAACAAGCTGTTACATGAACAGTCTGGTTAACTGCTTGGTAATAAAGCTAGTCACACCATGTGCTTGTAAAGGGCAGCATTGAATACAAACACAAGAGACTCCTGTTCTTCATCCAGCTAAGTGGAGACTTGTTCTCAGAATGATAGGAACCACCCAGATGTGTCTTACTCATTGCTTTCTTAGTTCCTCATGTTGAGGAAGTTCATGTTGAGGTAATAGATAGGGTTCTAAAGGTTTGGGAGAATCAGATTATAGAACTTTATAGAAGTATTTTATAGAGGTATTAAGATTGGTATGAAAGAAACATGAATAGAAATTTTTGTGTGCAAAAGTACCAGAAGAAAGAGCAAGAGAGAGAAAGAAACAGAAGGGGTCAAAAGATAGCATGGGTTGTTAGCAGAACTTAGCATTTCCTTGCCCACCACCTCTGTGCATGCATGTATGTGTGCAATGCCATTCAGCGCCCAGAGAGCGAGAAGACAAAGAACTGAAGCTGTAGATAAGACGACAGGAAGACAACAAGTAGAGCCATAGGAAACCTAGAAAAGGAAAAGGGAAGGCTGTAAAACTGACTCAGCAGTTTTGTTGAAGACTCACAAAGAGTGAAATAAGATACAGAAGCAAAAGATGACATTAACTTTCGTTTTTTAAAAGGGTATAAAAGACCAGTTCACTGTTAGCAGCAAAAGGAGTCCAGGAGATACACTGAGGATATGATCGCTGGTGTTCCCTCATCTGTTGTTGCACACAAGTAATCCCAACTGGACTGTTTAGATTCATATCTCAGTGGATGTGTTTATGTGAGTGCAAGCAGGCAGAGTCACCTTTTGCAGGAAGATAAATAAAATATTACCTTTACCTTCTGTATGGTCTGGCACTGAGTTTTCTTACACTGACGGCTACAAAAGGGTAAAGTTAAATTATACTCTATGAAAATGGAATGTTAAAATGTTACAAAACCATATGTTATTAGGTGGACTTGTTGGGACTAATGTAAAACCAAGTATGTCAGACAAGTTTTAAATTTGATTCTTGCTTAATGAGTTTCACATAAATATCACTGTGTTCCTATTTGCCTTTGTTTTGCTTGTTTATCCCTTGGACCTGGCTTAATCTCGAAATTCTGTCTGTGAACTTTCCTCCTCAAAGATGATCATGCATTTTAATTTTTGTCAGGGACAATTTAAAGAAACAAATCAGTAATGATGAAGTCGTAATTACAAGAATTCCCTCAATATTTCATGTGTTCTTTACTACATTTACAGGGTGGTTTTGCTGATCAATCTGAATTGGAAAACACTTGAAGAACAAATGTTAACCAGTGGGGGGGGGATCCTGAGCTATTTTAGGAATAGCGGATGTGTGGGTTGTGATGCCTACACCCCTAATAGTTACACAAATTAAGAATGGCTTTAGGATGAAGAGGAAACATTTGCAATCTCTTTAACTGCCCTTCTTTGTAACCATGTTTGAAGAACTTCTGTTGTAAGTTCCTAGTCTGGACATATAAAAGTTGTGTAAATACTCCTTGGCTCCTGTAATCTAAGTTGTACCTAAATGCAAGGGAAAAGAGAAAATTTGGTATCTTCCTCTACACTTGTTTGCAGGTAGTTAAGTACTGTGTCCGGTTTTGGGCCCCCTACCACAAGAAAGACATTGAGGGGCTGGAGCGGGTCCAGAGAAGGGCAACGAAGCTGGTGAGGGGTCTGGAGCACAA
>JAOXNO010000070.1:12429260-12446713 GCA_028565335.1 Limnodromus scolopaceus | reverse complement strand
GATAGTCAGTGATTGCTCACTCCTTAAGATATCTAGACAAGATCTGCTTTGTTCTTCCTGACCCTGTTTAGGACGCACAACTCTAAAGGCACAGCATTTTTTAATTCGCAGGAAATAGCAGGAGATACATCCATGAAAACGAAGCCATTTAAGTTTTCTGGTTCCTGACACTGAATTGAATCAATCTCAATGTAATTGTGCTGTCAGTGTGCAAATGCAGTATGTACACCAAGGCATCTGGCTGGAAGAGGCTAGTGACAAATTAAGATCCTCCTGTGGTGTTTCTATTTTGATGTTTTAACATTTATCGCAAACTAGTACCAGAGTGTCCGCACAGATTTTTACGGTAGCCTGGGAAATGCTGCAAGCACTCCACACAAGTGGCATTTCCTCAGGAAACCCATTCCCGTTCCGATAGCTACCCAGGCCTTTGTTTTGACTAAAGCTGGAAAAATATGACTTTTAAATATGACTTCTGGTAGCATCTGCTTCTTAAACAGACACTCCAGAAACCTCACAGCTCGCTGTGCAGCTCTGCAAACAATACTGCAATAAAAACCATACCGTATTATGACAGCAGGCACTCGTGTAATAGTAACACTGTGTTTTAAGAAAAAGCATTACTTGCTCAGGATACCATTCATTTGGATTTTGCCGTCCAAGTTCAATATATTATTTTTCAGCTCTGAGCACTATAAAATCCTTTCAGAGTTATTTTCATGACTATAAAATGCCTCTGAAGATGATAAAATCTAATACAAGGTGGTTATACAGTTTAAATTCATAATTGTTTAAAAGTAGCTAATGGCACAAAGCAGAGCGCAGGGGGCTTTATTTCTATAGTAATTTGATTTGTATGTAGCAGCTCTGAACTAAGTGGCATTGTCCACTGTCCCAGCTTTCTAAATATTCAAAGGAGCAGGGTAAGACAACCTGCTTTAGTGCTCAATTAATGACCTGCTTCAATGGAATAAATCAACCAGCCGGCTGAGAGATAACATCTGAGTTTGTACAGTTTTGCAATAAAAAGTTGTGGGTAACACATCATTTCACTCGGAGCGCAGTCTTGGAAACCAGACTATGGGATTCAAATCAGCTTCACTGAGTACAGTAAAGTATTTTCAGCAGACAATTTTTTTAATCCTAGAAGCCTGTACATACACCAAACCTCTTAGAGAAAGAAAGACACAGTTAAAAGCACCAATCAGAATAGCGGGCTGTTTTGGAAAGAGGAAGATTCAATTAAGAGCTAGATGTAAATAATGGAAGGCAAATTCTTTCTAGTCACAAAAATAAAAAGGAAATTTGAAAAGGATGCAACATTCATTACTCTAAAACTTTGTGCTGAAACTGCTTCAACTGAATGGAAACAGATAAATTCATGGTGTCTCTTTAATGATTTAATTGGGAATCTTGGACAACCACTTCTGAGGCAAAGCACACCTTGCCTGAAGTTATCCCCATGCATTAACAATGAGCTATTTGACTTCATGTACTTGACACAAAAGGACGACAGATTTTTCCCCCGGCCCTTTCCCTCATATCTAGCTGAACCCAGCCCATAGCTCCACCCTCCAAGCGTGGTCGTATTTGTAAACATACTCCCTGGCCAAGTCTGTCACAGGGCAGAAGATGAGCTGCGTAACACGGGCTTAGAACACGTATGGCAAGTTCCTGTGTAGTCTTACCCACATACACCAGCAACATGCCTAGTCAAGGCATTTTTGTTACAAAAAGGTACAAAGGGAGACTAGCGTGCCTAACAAAGTTACGTGCTTTCAATAAGCAAGTTGAAGACAACTATAGAAGAACAACTTCAATTTTATGAAGCAAAGAAACACCTGCCTGTTTGAGAGAAAAAGAGAATTAAGGAGACTTACATTGTCAATAGTTGAGATGAAGAGCAGCGCTGCTGAGGTTATGTGAAACACAATAATGAAAGCCAGAAGAATCAACATTCTTGATCAGTAGAGGCTTTAGTCGGAGATAAATCTGTTAAAAATAAGATCATGTATGAACAGTCTTTAAAAGCTGTCAATGGATCCACCTGTCGTTACGCTACTTCACTGTGGCTGTGAGCAGTGAAGGTCAGTGCGGGTGTATGTCAGAGCGGGGTGCTCTCGGGGCCAGGAACGCTGTACACAGTCTGCGTCCACAGCACACGTTCTTTCTCTAGAGATAAAAGATTTCACTTAATCAGTGTTTACATCAGCATAACAGCTTTCTGGTTGCTATATCTGATACATAACTAGTATCACTGGTGTTAAAATGAATCACAACTTGAAATGAAGCCAAGAGGTGCATTTTGCCACCTGCCAGCGGGATGGCTGTCGTGGGTAAATACACAGAGAAGCTTCTTTCTGTGAGCTTCTCCAGCAAGGATATAAATCTTTTTCATGGTGACTTTTAGAGAAGTACTTTTCAAATTATAGCCTCATTTGCATGTGATGCTAGATTTTCCACTGGCCATAGGAAGGTCTTGTGTCAATCATGCTGTCAAAGTTGGAAGAAACACAGATTTCAAAAGGATGCTTATAGAACAAAATTAAGTGCATCAAGAACTACCTCCTAGATTTAGTAACAGCTATGTTTTACCTTCAGTCTCATATAGGTTGTCCTTTTTTCATTTAGTTGCAAGTTTTATCCATTGATGAGTGACTTAGGGCTACCATTTTCTCCACTATATTGCTCTGACTGGTAGAGTTCATTAAACCCATTACTCATGTAATAATACAGTCACCTACTTTATGTTCAGTCACTTAACATTCTCCCTAATCTACCTATTATCTGCATACCTTACCTAACCCATTTATTACTATTCCAGACCTCAAATGAAAAAGAAAATAAAAATCTTATGTACAAAGGAACCACAAACTTCACTTAAACTGAAATCCCCAGGAAATCAGTGGGCACGACAACAAATAGGGAAAACTACGGTTACTATTACATAGAAATGTACAATTGCTTGGTATTATCCTTTTCGTCTTGTTGTATTAAAATGCTTGCTAATTAATATGCTATATTCTATACAGAATCTGCATTCTTGCAGATATTTTCTCCGCATTTAAAGTGCACGATTCTGTAGCATTATCTGCGTGTTATCACTCATCAGCCCATTAACACATGTTTTTCCACTTCCTTTGCTTTGGACACATTCTTTTCTGTCAAATGATCCTGTTCACATAACACAGCAAATATCCAGAAGAAAAGGCAGTTGTGATTTTTTTTAAGACTTCCATGATTTTTTTCATGTCTAACCCTCTCTTCCCTACTCCCATTTGCTAGAATCACGAACCACATGGAGAACTTAATCAAATAAAAGGACTACTTTGATAGCATTTTTAAAACACTTCCACTGCCACTCTCATCAGGCCAAAATGCAACTACTCTGCAAAACTTTCACAAAAAGATAACAGCACATAAACACGCTGAGTAGAGACCAGAAGTTCCAGACTAATCCTTTCCATCTACATTGCAGTATAGCGTTTCACTGCAGTACAGCTTTAGAACAAGCACAAAACAAAACAGTATTAAAGTGCTTTTGAGAAAATGAAAATTGATAGGCTAAGGTTATATCTGTATCTAATTGGAATGGCTGTATGGGAAAGCTAAGTCAAATCCTAAAGTAAGGAAAGCAGCTACTCAAGTTTTTTTATTCCTTCCCATTTTCTCACTGTTAAACTTTGCCTTCTCGGCCACAACAAAGAACAAAAGTGGTAATTTCCTCCAAAGAGCTGATTCTGGTGTATGACTCAAGATCCTCTGCATCTAGTTCTGCTTCTAGAAATGTCATTCATGGCTCTCTATCAAGCCTTTCTTGAATGAAAGGAAGGAAGGAAGGAAGAAGGAAAAGACGATATTTTGTGGTTTTGTACAATGCCACATCAAAATATTTTCATTGTGAAATGTACCAGTCTTCACACAGCACTCTCTTGGCCTGTGGTTGGGTTTTTTTCTGAGTTTCATTTCTTGCACAGATGGTATCTACACAGACAATAACTCAACAGTCGTCTGCCATATAAGGAGAGAGAATCAAATTGTACTCGGTATTATTTTAAGAATAACAATAGAATTTCATCTTATTACATGAAGCATCATAAAGTAAGAGAGACAGAAAAATGTAACCTAATTAAAACCAATCTTGCAAAATCAAGACTTGCCAGCACAGAAAAATCCACTTAATCTTCAATCAAGGGAATGTTTTTGTTTGCCTGCTTTCAGCCATAAACAGAAGTGTTTCAAACAGGATGGATAAACATGTATGGGTGATGAGGAGAAGATATTTTATGCTTTACCCAAATAAAGACAAGATTGAATGAGCTTTTTGTTTTGTCTTTACAAAAAAAAATAAAGGACAGTAAGAACAGTTTGATGTTTCTCTTCTGAAGAACCTTCATAACAGCCATTTTTAGACACTTCCTCCTGATTTGCTGGTAATGGCTCCTTTCATGAGCTGTTACATCTTCTGTGCTCACAGTGCTACAGCAACTGTACACAGATATGGAAATTAAATATGCTGGGGGAGAGGAAGAAACAGACCAATTCCAAGTAATTAATACCAGGAAAAATCAACAACTTGTTACTCAATCTGTGATGCCTGAGCGGGGATCCCAGACGTGCACAGAAAGATTTGTGGACTTCAATCACTACTGGCAGATTTCTCTTCCTATGGAGACCAAAAAGGAACGTCTCTGGTTCATCACAGCCTGTGCAAGGAGTCAGGAGGGGAGGAGGTTCTTTCCTCTGGGCACAGGAAGCAAGGAGAAGCTCCCTTCTTCCAAGATGCAGGCAGCAACAACGCAGAAGCTCCTACAGAATCTGCATCCCTCTCAAGGCAGAAATTCTGCACTTCATCTCTCAGGGTGGACTATTAGCAACCAGTCTTCCTCCACGCCGGACATTGCTGGAGTTTAAACATTTGTTTTGGAGACTCAAGATCCTTCTGCTCCCTCAGCAAGAAGATCTTCCATCCCCAGTTGTCTGAGGGCAGCCTACTTTGGTCGGCTAGCATCCTCTCCGAGCAGCAGGCAGTTCCTTTCCTCTCTCTATAAGCAATTTGGGTTAGAATAAAATCCTATCATCTCTTACATTTCATTTATGCACAAGAAAATATTGCTTAAAAGGGCTGTTAATAAGAACAGAAGCATTTTTAAATCACATAGATTTGGAAATCTAGAACTTTGTACCATTGCAATGAACAAGAATCTCCAAACTACATTAAGAAGATATTATAGAAATTATAGAATAGATAGATAGAATATAGATAGATATATAGAATAGATAGATAGAATAGATAGAATATAGAAATTATCAGATTCTTTTCTTTTACTCTGTTGGTTATAGATAACAATATTTGTATTGAAAAAAAATTTCCTAGGCAGAGCAATTTTTTACTTTCTATCATGTGAAGTGATACACACTATGCTCTCAAGTCAAGGCGTTTAAGATTTTTAAGTACACTGCCTTTAGGCATGGATGAAGACTGGCATGATGCAACAGATACTGTTCACCATTCCCCAAGGTAGTTTGAATTCTTTTAATAGTTTTTACACATATACACACAAAAAAAAAAAAGCTTTTTGAACACACTATAGTTGTCTTCTAGAGATGATGGAGCCACTATTCTCAGAAGTACATGATGAAAAAATGAGAGGCAACAGTCACAAGTTGCAACAAGGAATATTCCAATTGTGAAAAGTGTATTAATTATATACAATGAGCATGATTAAGCACTGGAACTGGGCCCAAGAGACTGTGGGATCACCATTCTTGGACATCTTCATAACTTGACTGAAGCAAGGCCCAGAGCACCCTGAACTAACTCCCCGGCTGAAGCAGGAGTCTGGGCTGGGGACCTCCAGAGGCCCCTTCCAGCTCTGCTCCACTGTCCATCTGTAGCTATTTCAGGAACCTCCCTCTACTAATCTCCAGCAAAGCTCTGACAAAAGAGAACGTAAAATTTGACTTAGCTCATCACATGTAAGATTAAAACCAGATTTGGGGTTATTGTAGGAATGACACTGGATGTCAACATGAATTCTTCAGTTGCAAGTCTCAGCCTTTAGTACCACTTTACAACGTATGTTGTGAGGCAGAAATGCAGAGGTGCAGCTGAGTTAGAAGTGCAGACTGCCACTCAATCCAGAAAGAATAAGTTACGAGAATCCTACTGAACACATCCAGATTTCCTGTAGTAATAAGGTTTCCCACAAATGGTGTGAAGTTGTAGGGTGGTTACACAAAACACATTGAAAACAAAAGGCCAGCTACATTAACAACAAAGATTTTTTTCAATTAGTGCAGAAGAACTGTTTCTGGGTAATATTCCAGTGCTACCTTATTTTTGGAGGACAAATGCAGCAGTCACACATATCTGTAATCTTTTCAGTAATGCAGACTATTGGAAGCAGTAATTTGCACTTTGATTATGAGAGCCTGATGTGCTTTACAAGAGGTGGCTAAGGAGGGCCTCTGCTACACTCCGCCAGACATGCAGAGGCAAGTACCTTTTTACAAGATAAAACAGCACGACAATCACAGAACTGCACAGTAAAAAAGGAATCCAGTCCAGGGTTCCCAACGTTTCTGTATTGTAGTAAGCAAACACGTTACCAAACTGGATTGCCTCCCTAACTCAAACTCCACACACCCCTGTAAAAAAAAGCCTCAGTTTATCTTTAAGATAAAGTTTATCTTTAATGTCCAGCAGTACGATGGAACATGCCTATTTGAAATTTTTCTGCTGTTTAGTACAGCAAGCAAGCAAAAAGCAAACTTCTGTCTCTGACAGTTCTTAGCAGAAGGTTTGTCGCGACTTCCCAGTCCAGGTGTCATCTCCACAACCCATGTTTTCAGTTCTTCCCACGCAGCTAAATTCTGCTGCCAGGCCATTTCTCATGTTTGTGCACACTTGATTTTTGCAACCAGAGAAACACGTACATAGTAGAGTATGTTTATCCTGTGCTCATCTGCATTCAGAAGGCTAAAGCTTGTCCTGCAGCATTGTCTGCCGCCCTCACTTCCTAACAGCAAGTCAGTTTTTTGTATCGCCTTCATCTGAGCCCACATACGAAGAAAATCTCAAGAGAGACAATCCTGGCTTATGCTGCTAGAAACACAGAGAAAACACGGCAGAACAGCTCCTGCTGTGCACAGACCCGGCTGGAGGTGTGCAGACTGCTCCTCACCCACCTTCCGTCTGCTAAAAAGGCACACCCAGAAGAAGGGGTAGAGGATCCTGCTAAACGAGTTACCGTACCTGCAGCTTTCTGCACCGAGATTTGTCATTGCAACTAGAACAGCAGGTCTTTGGGCCACCAATAAGCATTCAATTCAGCTGAACTTTCTTGAGGTCACTGGTGAAAACTGAATCAAAGCAAGCCTTCTTAATTATCAATTCCTCTCCCCCTTGGTGCTATAATTAAGTCTGCATATGTGAAGTTAGAAGAAAAAGCTTGTATACTGGTGGCATGAGAAGTCTGTCATCTTGTGATGCATCATAAGATGTTTGGATTTACATGATAATCACTTCGTTTTGCTCAGGGTTCTTGTGCCACATCTCATGGTGTCTCATGACAGAGAACTCAGGAGTTGGCTCATGTTTTTGCCTGTAACGTTGTCTCTAAACTTGCATAAAATTCCCTGGCTTATAAGGAACAGAGTGATACTTCTAACTTTTTTCCTTTTTTTCCTTTTTTTTTTTTTTCTTTTACCAAATACGCAGGGGTTCTGTGTTTCTTGTGTGATTCTCAGAACAGGAACCAAAAGTGAAGTAAGTTCAGGCAGTAGAGTTTCTCCCAAAGTAGCAAAAGCTTTGGGGATTTCAATAATCCTCTAATGCCTAAATATCAAACAACATAAAAGACAAGAAAATCAGGAAACCTAACACCAAGGGAATAATTATACCAGTTGAAACAACTTACTCCAATTTCATTATTCCTTCTGCCCGAGTTAATTTAACAGTTGGGAACACCAACATTAAAAGTTACAATTTACTGACTTATATTCCTTCAAACAAGGCAGATAATATCTAAACTCTTATACTTCCTATCTACCCTTTGCCCTTTCTGTGTTCTCCAAGGTGACTATTGCTCTGACCCCACTGACAACCCGTGGTATCTGGACATCAATCCATCATCTGAGTAACTTCCCCTGGATCACCCGTCTGTGGTTTTTCGTCGCTGCGGGGCTGAGGTGGCCACACGCCGGGCTGCAGGGCTGGCCTGACACAGGTGCCCAGCGCAGCAGCCCCTCCTCACCGTCCCCAGGGTGCCTGCGCTCCCCAGCGTGTTGCTGTGTACACACCCCAGCTGTGGCACATCTGGATCCTTTCCCGTCAGCTACAGAAGAATACTTCTCTCATGAAAGGAGAAGTCTGGAATGGACAAGCACATCCTTGTACCGTTCTTCCTTATTTTTTCCGGTGCCATCAACACATATTGGACAAGAAAAGAAAATACAACTAAAGCAACCTAGTCCTATTTTAGATGATGACTCAGGAGGTTTGCTTTAATGCACCAGCCTTTAAACATTTCATAGGACAGCAGTGCTAATCTTGAAGCTAACACTGCATGGAGATTTATAAACTGCATGCAGAGGCTTTGCTGCTGATAATCCCTGGAAAACGTATTGATAGTTCTCTGCTGCATGAAGTGAGCTGCTAGTGATTGAGCTCACAGGTGTACAAACTACATGGAAAATGAGTTTTCTCTTTTATTAAAATGTTATTTATAAGTGTAATTCAGTAATTAAAAATACAGGTCTACCAAGAGATGTGGAAGTCTCTGTATTTGTGCTCACATATTCTCTGTTTTCAGGGAATCCAATATATAGTAGAACTGGACCCTTGCTGACCTGTTTGTCATGTTCAGGTGTAGATTCAAACTCTGCCCTGTTTTCATGCTCAGGTACCACAGAGCTAACAGTCGATACAGAAACAGTACATCCTCTTTCAACCAGTGATCTCTTTAGCCAGCTCACAAACCCCCAGGAAGCGTTGGTTGGTTCTGACTAGACCTCTACAACACTGAATGGGAACCCAGGAGGGAAGTGTAAAATAAAAGTAACGGTCTACACGGCAGGCTGGCTCCCACCCCATTTGTCCTGGTATGAAGCTGAGCATAAAGAACAACGTACGCTCTTTGAGAATTAAAATTTCAGGCCACTGCTTGATGCTGGACTTGGCCAAATGTCCTGTTCAGCCCCTAGACACCACAGATGCCATCAGCATTTTTTGCTTAAGAGCAATCAGTTAATTGAAAACACACTCAAGCCAGTAGGTCTTTGTGCCACCTGTCTTATGTGGAAGGAAGAGAGCTTCTCACTTACAGTTCCAGCTGCTTTTCGAAGTCCTTCGTCACAAACTAAGGAACTCAGAAGGAAAAGAAACAATGTTCCCTGCATACACTCACTGTATGTAGGGAAAAAAAAATAAATCCACAGCAAAAATTGATTCACAGTATTTTCTATAGCTCTGTTTCAATTACAACATTTATGCTTTTTTAACTAAACTGCGGAAGATTAAAAGTATGATCACTCTGGCAGATCCAGATTTGTTGCTGCCCTTGCTGTGTTGAGACCCAGCAAACTCCAGCACAATTAAAGCAGTCCTCTCGATGTATTTTGATAGTGAAATACAGGGGCTTGGAGACAAACTGGCAAGATACGGTATGACCCAGTTTTTATCCAGCTTCTTTCAGAAAATCTTGCCTTGCAACCAAAGCCCCGAGGTGTGCACCAAGATTAATATAAATGTGCATCTATAGCTTAATAAAGCATTTTGTTATTAAGGTGGTTGGGTGTTTGTCCACCCTATTGGTACTGTGCAGGATGGCCTGAACAGCAGTAAACTGGAGTGAATAAGCTCATGTTCTTGGCCTACCTATCACCTATGTGTCAGGGGACACCGAAGCACCCTTTCAGCTCTCTCTGACTCTATTTCATAAACACTAAGTCTTAGCTCCTCCTCAGAAACCCTACCTGGTGACCAAAAGTAGACCAGACTGTGCTTACAGTTAGGCCTGACAGACCTTCCCTGGACTTCCTCTGTCCCTTCTCACCTTCTCCTCCTCATTAGATCTATGCTATGAAGCCAGAACTCCAAAGTTTGGGAAATTATATCCCTGCTATCCCATACATTTCCAAACAAAACCAAGAAAAAAAATGCAGCAAAAATATAAAGTGCTACCTTTGAGTACTGAGACCCAAAGGAGCTGATGTTTCTAATTTCTTAGGAATGCTTTTAATAAAGTTTTGACCTAGGGATGCCAGCGTTGCTGCCACTTCTGTAACTCTGTGGGTCATTTATTTGCAAGCAAGTTGGGGCTGGGTTTAGACTTGCCCTACCACTCCTTTCACTATGGCCCTCTGTGTGCGCTCAGTGGGAAGCCACTCTGCCATGAAGCCTTTGTGGGCAGACTGAGCAGAAGGGAACAGGCAGGATCTATGGGAAGACACAATCCCAATGCCCTGTCACAGGGTGGGGAAGTGGCACTTACAGGGAAAACGAGCCTTGTGACATCTTACCTGAAAATCCTAAACAACAGCCTCAAGCTTAAGAGATTCAAGACAGATGCATTCAAATACTCCAGCAAAACCTGGGAGAGAAGCAAAACAGCCACCATGTGCTGAGAAGACAATTTGCAGGTACAAAGGCCAGTGACCTACATCAACAGACCCTTGGCTACAGGCACATTTGAATAGTAGTCTTTAAGCCTTTACCTTTTCAAAAGTGTTCTTTAGAGGTTTCTGTCTGTTCAGCAGTCCTCCTCTAACAGCACAAACCAGCATCTTCCTCAGAAGTAAATCTTCTATATATTCTTTTTCCCTAAAGCACTTTTCCTTGTAACTGTGCTTTTACACTAATCATAAACTCAGATTTAACCTGTTCTATGTCTGCTTTTAAATCCCAACACAGCCCACAGCCATGTAAGGTAGGCTGCTTCCCTACTGAACAACACCTGAAATGCTTACAATTCCTCCCTAATTTCCATCATAGTTATTCCTCATGCCCTCCACCATCTGCTCACCCACCTTCAGTTTACGCTGAGAGTCACATGCCTTTGGAAAAATGCAACAAAACCTGGTAATGAAAGATATCCCATGGAAGCAATCTGTTCAAGAGATTAATTCTCAAAGGGCACAATTTGTTTGAGAAAACCCAGAAGTAATTTGAAAGAAGGAACTGCTTGTACTTTCTGGTTTCCTACAAAACATGAATCTATGCTCTGAACTTTCACAGTGGCATCTGCAAAACATGTTACAAAACATTTGTAACTCGAAGCATGTATGGGTAGAGCTTAACTGTATGCTTAGAAATTGAAAAAAGCACACATCTTTTCAGGCATTCAATGCATCCTTTCCTTTCAGCCAGTTTGCTTTTAAGTTGTGTACCGATACTTCAGAACAAACAAAGTTGTGGTATACATTAAAACCTTCTTAACAATCAAGCTGGTCTAAAAACACTAAAAGCTTGTTTTCCTAAGCTAAACAGGACAAGAACTTCTTGTCCTGAGTTGTTCATTTCCAAAGATGAAGACAAACTGGGGATACACTTGCTTGCAGGTCAGGGCAGCACATGGAAGGAAAAAGAACTGTGTAACCAAAAGATGAAAATAAATGGCTATTAATCACCTGTGAGCGCATTTAGGATGGAAACTAACTCTTAGAGCTGTCAGGTTCTGGAACAACCTTAAAATCACCACAGCAGGGGAAAAAAAAGACCTGCCTCTGCAAAATGGGGTTATGTGATCCAGTGATGGTGCTAGCAGGGGAGCAGACCTGGTGACCTGAGAGGTCCCTCCAGTTCTGCTCTCCTGTGAAGGTTATCCCAACAGTTTCTTTGAGGTCTCCATACAGTTTGCAACATGCTTTTGCATGATACCCATGCCCTTGGTGCTCTGCTGAATTCTCTCCTGTCTTTCAAAGACTTCAGGTAACGCTGGGAGCAAAGCCAACTGTCAACCTGTGCGGTGGAGCAATACAAGCAGGGATCATGGGACTGACGACACACAACCAGCTTTAAGGGAGGATTCATTTCTTAGGTGGGTGGTAAAGCTACAAAGAGCAAGTGAGGCCTGTTCGCCTCTTCTGAGGGTGACTTAAGGGCCACCGTGGCCTCCCAACACACAAGAGCAGTGGTCAGGAACAGCAGAGCTCTTTGCAGCCTGCTGGCACAGCCCTGCCTCTGGCCCGGGGAATCAGGCAGCCGTTTCATGGAGCTGGGACAATGGCAGTGGGGTGCACCAATGAGCTATTCAAGCCATGGGAAGCCTCCTGGGAACCTGCTTCTGAAACAAATAACTGAGCTGAGGTGTGGCCTGGCCTCACCCCTGCTCAATCACTGTGTGGTCACATTTTGGTGTCAAGGTTGTCCCTGTTCAATACCTCGTCAGGGCAGGGAGGGACAGACCAAGTACAATACTAAACCTTTTCATCAGCTTGACAGATTAAATGTGTCCTCAGTTTGATCCAATGAGAAGCAATAAAAAAGCACACCTGCAGCATTAACTCTAGACATTAACAGAGTTCTGGGAGCAAATCTCAGACTCTGAGCTCTACTGCCTACAGACTGCTGCTTATCCAAAGATTACTCCAGATACAACAGAACAGCTCGAGCGATTTATGCTGTTCCACCTAAATAACCAACAAACAAAGGCAGAAAAGGTTTGTCTTTGCAGACTGAAAGCAATGAGTTTAATTCAGTGGAAATGAAATCTGGTATTGTTTTAACTTTGGCAGATGCTCTATGGAAATTGCTACCAATTAAACGTGTTATACTCAGCGTTGAAAAATTTTCAAACTGCTTGTTTTGATTTGTCTTTGACTAGATCTGTATTGGGAAATTTTGGGTTTAGTTATTTCAGACTTTATACACCATCTATTAAGAGTGTGAAAATACATCTCTATTGACAGTGCAACAGTTGGCTACAAAATAAAAGGAGCAAACTCTTCCACTACTACTATTCTGTTTCACAGCAATACTGTAGCACAGGACGGGATTTACTACTCAGCATACCATCAGAATGTCATTTTTACATTCTAATTTGTAACTGGTACAATTAAAGTAAACATGAAAGGTTGCCATGTGAACGCTACCGGTTCAGGTGGACGATCTCCCACACTAGTTTCACTGCAGAGCTGAGCACCCCAATTCCACCATGGCTCCTCCATGGAAACATCCCAGCCACCTCCTGCTCCTTCCTGCCTCAGCTCTGCTCTGCCCCACGGCTCCACCTCCATCGGGCCGCCTGCCCGCATAGCGCTCCGGTCACCTCAGAGCCACATCCCCTCTTACTAGCCACAGGGCCAGGGAAAGGCCCCGTCAAGCGTGCTGGTATGCGATAAACGGGCAGGCTCCGCCAGCTCTCTCCAGCTCTTAGATTCTTCTTGCAGCCTCTAGACTTGGGTTTGTTTCTGCGTTTGAATTCAGTGGCTGGTTGGTGGCTCTCCTGGGCTGAGAGCCTTCGGCCTCAGAGTCCAGACGAGTCTGAGGAGTGACTGCAGAGACCGGCACAGGCAGCTCAACAGGGGTAGCTGGGGACTTTGGAAGGCTACCTTCTGCCTGGAAGAAAGCCATCATTTTGATGTATTTCAGGCCACTTAACACCTGCATTAAACACCTGAGGGAGCGTTCATACTGCCCACCTTGCTTGTTTGCGGCCTGCGCAATTCCGAACACAGCGTAGTGTTTAAGAATCAGTGATGTAAACCATAAATATATATCCTATAGCCATCTCTAAGGGGTGTTGTTTGAGTCAGTCCACTTTCTGCCCCACCTACAGACTCCTGTGAACATCTCTACACAGCCAGAGGGTTGTATTTTAAGGTCACACCCAAATTATAAGACTTCACCTGGCATGCACATACCACCATTAAACCTGCCCATGAAACTTCATAGGCAAAATAAAAAGGTGTAATTACATTTTCCCTGTTCAGTGAAGAAATAATAATTCCTTTGATGAATGATTTCAGACCATCAGGCTTTCTCTTGAATCCCACCCAGCAAGATCTATTTTCTAAAAATTAAGATGCTTATCTTCCTGATGAAGTCATAAGCATCACCTGACATACTGAGATATATTTTACAAAACTATATTCTCTCTAAAATACTAAAGCTTTCAACAAAAATAGTGAAGACTGAACCACCTCCTCACTGCCCCCCCACAGAGATCACTGGTTTGATTTGAGCATCCAAAAAACAAACCCTAACAAACACTGAACAGCTCCATGAATGGAATTCCTTAGTGCTGTGCTTATGTTTCCCCTGCTGTCCCTCTGAGACCAATCTGATTTCAATAAAAGCTGTGCGTTCCTTTCTACATTCCAATTTGGCTGTGCTGAAGTATCGCATGTTTTTTATATATCAAGTGTTTGGTACACTTCAGAGTAAATCTCATTCTTATTAGTTCCTGTATAACACAGTGCTTGTTCTGCTGGGTCTTCTTCCAACAGGAATAGGGCAGTATGACCTGGAAAGTACATCTTCTGCCAGATAGCAATATAAAAGATCTTGTCCCCAGAGACCTACTTATCTCTTTAATTAAAGACATTCTTGTACTGATTTATGTGGTGGTGTCGTGTCTTACATGATGCTCAAGACACAAATAGAACATGAAGCATAAGTGGTAAACCAAAACATACACAATCCACTGAGGTGAAAAAAGAAGAGTCTCCTTGTGCTGCTATCTCATTTTTAAATGGACAGGGAAACAGCATTATGAAAGGAGACAGACTACATCTAATATACTTAGCAAAAGTGCAGGAAGGTCTTGCTCCTCTAAATATCCATATGGGACTCATCAGTACAACATTCTTGTAACCACTGTAGGAACTGTAAATCCAAGATGGGAAACAACCTTGAGACAAACAAGACAACAAAAGAAAAGGCATGAATATGGAAGTAAGAGAAAGATACAAGGCAACTGTGAAGTGAGACATGCTAATAAATCAAGGGGTGAACTTTTCACTAACTGCAAGATGGTATAAGATGAAGGTAGAGGTGTTAATTTATTTTAAGCAATGTTGGTCAGAAACAATAACAACAGCATCTAAGAATTGAAACAGAATCCTTGTCGAAGAAGGTGATGTTGTAGCAGTCTCAGTCTTGACCTGCTCAGTCTGTTGAACAACTTCCTTTATTAACAAGGTTTTAAATCTGTGTAAGCAAATGGAATACAACTGTTTTTCCTCACTGGCAGACCTGCAGCATAATCAACACTGTTTGGGCACTTGTGATAGAAGTCTTTCCAGAGACCACAAATAAAGAATACACCACCAGTAGTGTCTTGTCTACTGATAGTATGCTGTTTCTATCTTAAATTATATCAACAGACTGTTTTCCTTCCCAAATGAGCATACTGACAAGAAACTGATCACCTCCTAAGAGTTTTCACGGCATTGTTGCATTTTGCCTTGAGTTGATGGCTATCAGCAGAATAATTCCTGGTTTCCTGGCTGGGCTGGCAGCTGACCTGGTAACGTCCATGTCAGCCACACAGCTGACGTGATAAAATCTGTACACATCGTTACTCAGCATGGAGGATGAATCTTCCCCCAGATCTGCCAATGGTCTATTCTCCAACTTTACCCTACGAGTTCACAGGACAGGGGACAGCAAGGCTTCTTTCTTTCAACATCTTTGAAGCAAAGGTCAAGTCCTTACATCTTGCACTGAATAAACTCACATCAGCTTCTGGTGAACATGTTTTCCATAGACCTTTGTTTCCACTCCCACTTTCATTTTACCAGTTGTGGTAAGTACCTATAACCCAACTGCGCTCCTTAGCATGGCATTTAATTTGTCACACAGCCTCTTACTAAAAAGTAGCTGGATTCCCCAGTAAACTGGAATTCACATTTCTCCCCTCACCGAAACTCCTCCTGCCCAGTACTGCCCCACCATTCGTGTGGGTTCCTGCCTGTCCACGTCTGCAGCCACCTGCCACCTCAGTCCTGGCAGTCCAGCCTCACAGTTCTTTTCCTGAACCACCCTACCCTGCCTGGACAGCAAAGCCTTCAAAACCCACAGCAGAGAGCAGGCCTGGATGGAAGAGTCATTACAGACTATTTTATTTGACGTCTTGAAAAAAACGTCTGCTCAGGCAGGCAAGAAGGCTTATTTTACATAGTTAACATACTGGCACTGTACGTACAGAGTCTGAAAGTAAGTAAAGTGCTACTTTTTTGATGGAGATTAGCCAACCATAGCTGTTTACTGCCAAAGTTCCTAAAGAAAACTGTAAGAAAACCAGGTGTGTATTTTACAGCTATTCGGTGGATTTCTTCACAGCCGTGTATCAAGTCAGAATATCCTTCTAAAATGCTCCACTGCAATAATTACTGATCATTTACATATTATTCCCAAGTGTTGGGAAAAAAAAGACCTCCCTGCACCACGTGAACAAAGTACTTCTGCCAAGAAATTAATGGAGAGGCCGAGCAGCAGGTTTCTTGGTGGCAGCACTGAGTGGGTAGGAGCAAGCCCTGGGTGCATCTGCTGAGGAAAGGAGAATGGGGCAACGTTCTGCCCGGAGATGTCCAAACAAGGAGCTGACCTCTAAAATACTCAATATTGCAAGCAACCCATGTTACTGAAAGCTGCCTGTCTGGTATCTGGCAAGTTGGACATTACAGCTAGAAAAAAAAAAAACAACCACGAGTCAGAAAGACAGAATGGCTTATTAAAACTGTAGTTTGACTCAAGTGGAAAAACGTTTAACGTTGGCAAAAACTCCATAAACCCAAGTCTGCACTGAATTATATATGTGTATTTTCCTTCCACTAGAGGGGGGTCGGCTGCCAAAAACAATCACGCGTTATCGTAGTATACGCAAACCCCGCGTAGAGTACGGGAACAAAATAAAAATAATTAAAAAAAAACAAACCAAACAGCAAAACTCTCCTGTGGAGGCAGCGAGCTTTCTGCCGGTTTGGCCCAGCCGCTGCGTCCCCCGCCATGAGCCCCCTTCTCCCGCCCCGTCCCGTCCCGCTCCGCTCCGGAGCGCCCAGGGGCCGGGGCCGCGGCTCCCCCGAGGGCGGCGGCGGCAGCTCCCCCCGCCCGCCCCGGGAGACGGCTCGGCACAGCGGCCGTCGAGGTACAGTTTGTAAACAAAACCTTTCTTTTTTAACCCCCCCGTTCCCCTTTTTTTTTTTTGCAGTTTCTTCCCCCTCTTGCTGACAAACCCACCCCCCGTCCCCCGCCCGGCCGGGGCTACTCACGGGCGCGGGGCCGGCGGGCAGCGGGTGCGACCGTCTGGCGGCGGCTGCCTCCCGCCCGCCCTCCTGCAGGAACGGTGTCAGAGCGGGCTGGGTGCGGAGAGAAAATAAGGCTCAGAAGTGCCCCTCGGCCGCCGGCAGTGTGTGAGTGTGTGTGTGTGACTGTGTGTGTGTGGAGTACGTTTTACATCACATTTTTTTGCGAAAGGAAGTGAACATGTATAATAGTTTATCTAATT
>JAOXNO010000070.1:12415226-12429050 GCA_028565335.1 Limnodromus scolopaceus | reverse complement strand
CCGGGCGGCGGTGGCTGAGGTGGCTGAGGCGGGAGCGGGCCGGGCGCCGGCCCTGTCAGAGCAGCGGCCGCTCCGTGCCCGGCGGCGGAGCCTGTGAGGCGGCGGAGGCTCGAGAGCCGCCTGCCACCCTCCTGTCACCGAGGGCTGGCGGGACGGTGCCAGCCCGGCGACGGGGCCAGGGGACGGCGGGGGGAGCCCCCACAGGAGCCGTCTGTGAGGAAGGGAGCCCCGGTGTTCTCCCCGAGCCCCGCGGGGACCCTGCGCCGTGCGGGCGGGGGGCGGCGGAGGGAAGGCGCCATTTCGAGGCGGCGGTGCCGGCCCCCGCGCTCCTGCCGCCGGAGATGGGGCAACCCCGCCCGCCGCCGCCGGCAACGCGCCTCTCCCGCCCCTCCGCGCCGGGGCCGGGGCCGGCGGTGCCGCGGAGGGTTCCTCCTCCCCCGGTGGAACGGGAAGAGCGGCGGCGCTGAGGGACGAGCCCGGGCCCGCCTGAAGCGGCGGCGAGGGCCGCGTTAAGGCAGAGCCTCCTCGGCAGGGAGCGCAGCGCCGGTGAGACTGGGTGGTTTTCGTCGAGTAGAAAAACTTGTGTGTGGAGAGCTGAGGAAATTGTGTTCAATAAGCCCGTCTCCGGGCAGCTGAGGTGAGCCCCAGGGTGACTGCTGGCACCTCAGGGCCCTCGCTCCTGAGGGGGCTCACTACCCACTATCGCTGCTAGCAAGCATCAGGGATAAGCTTGTGTCCGGCTTAGTTTTCACAAAATACATGGCAGAATAGTTGAAACAATGACCATCACCAACCGGGTGATGCTATTTATTCCTACTCACAAGCAGAACGAAGGCTGTAACTGAGCTTTTTGGCCTCCTTGCAGGTTTTCGTGTTGGTACAGCCTCCCTGCCTGCTCAGAGGGCCGCTGCGTATAAAGCTGGTGAGGAAATCTGGCCACTCTGGTGTGACTGTCGAGCTGGCTGTTTTATGTTTGTTTTCTTTTGTGTCTTACCTTCCCTTAAAGTTCTGCACAAGCTGCTGTTAACATTTGATTTGGATGCTACCTAAAAATCAACTAGACCGTGACTCTTTGGATTCAGACCGTACAGGCTAGTTTATGGGCAGTTTCCCAGTCCCAGAGATCACCTGTCTATCAGAACTGTAGTGCATTCCAGCACCATCCCTCCCTATTCCTAAAGTCTTCACACAAACAGCAACTAGTATGTTGAGCAAAACTCAACTCAAAATTAGTAGCGTGACCTCACTTCATTGCACCTTCACCCCTTCTGAAGTGCAGTGCTAGTGGCCGTGTATGGCTGCTAGGAATCTCATGCATTGCTAAAAAGCGAAATTATAGAAACGCTGAAAGAGTTGTTTTGACAGTCTAAGCACCACCAACTCTGCCAAACACTATAAGCAATTCAACCCAAGTAAATGGCATTTGGTGGCACGGTTATCCCTCTTATGGTGTCATTTTCATGCTGTTTGGTATTAGCTTTAGCTCTGTTAGATCTACCAACCGTCAAAAAAAATTTGTGTTCATAAATCACTTCAGAATCACACACACAAGAATATCCACTGCCATAAACAGCCTCTATTGTTCACTAAAACTTCAGGTTTCTTGGTAGGAGGGACTGGCAAAGACTTCTAGTGGCTATTTGCTTGGTACATCACTTATGTTCTGGTAATTGCCTTGTGGTTAGACTGGAATAGGAATTCAAAGTGGCTCTGAGGGAAGACGCTCATAGCTTTGGGGCTCAAGGAGCAGAAGTGAGAATCTTGGGAGTAGCAGCGGAGGAGGTGGCCCTGCTTATCGATTTCCAGGGATTTCAGGAAAGAAAGTGGCACCTCAGGTGGAGCCAACCACTGTCAGCATAAGCAGCCTGACTTCCACTGGGCCGAGGCGTTAGAGCTGGAGTCAATTAGAGCATTCCCCTCATACAGAGCTAAGTTGACCAGTGGAATTATGGTATGAAACGGAACACTTGATTTTCAAACAAAAGATGTTGTTGCTTACAATTTAAGAGACTAGAAAGAGGAAAACTGACTGTTCTACTTCATCATGTACTGCATTAAAGGCACTGCTTGCTAATAAGTGTATAATATTGTCCCTATAAGAAAACATTTACTGGTAAAAATAGTCTCCTTTCTCCTCCCTCAATTTATCTTACTTGTGTTTTTAATTGTTGTATAGTTGTCATCCATATTTTATCTTAGCTAGAAGCTAAGAATAAATATTTTTAAAGCAATATCAACATGCTGCCAGATGACTTCAGGCTTTTCCTGGAAACAAATTATCCAGGTTCTGCTTTTCAGACTTACATTGAACTGTGTTGGTGGTGGTTTGTTTTTTTTTAATGCAGTGCTAAGTGTCTGAAAGTGATGTTGACCTTTTTGGTGCCTCCTCCTTCACTCATGCGCATGAAGGGTGATGGTGTGAAGGAGGTGGCATACCCAAGTACCTCCTTCTGCCTTGGCAAGCTTATCTTGAGAGATATCTTGAGCCAGTTCACGCTGCTCATTTTGCCATATCTTAGACTGTACCATTGAAATTAGATGGAATTCATAAATGACCAGATGTATCTCTCCCACTTCCCACTATCAGCTGTTATACAGTGGACACAATTTGCCTGTATATTTGAGATAACCATTTTTTTTTCCAGTAGTTATAAACCCTTTTATACATGAGGAGCTTTCAGAGCAAGGTCTGAAAGAGCTGGCTGAGTAGCCATCATGACCAAGAGAGACTGTATAATCGAAGTACAGGCTCAAATGTTGATCTTACTGGCATAGGGGTGTGCACTGAATGTTGAAAGTTCAATGTGAAACAGCTCACAGACAATTTGCAGATATGTTAAATGAAGCACTGGTGTAAGTGTTTATCTCATTAATTTGTAATATAAGGAGTGGAAGAATAAGTTGGGGTTTTTTTCACATTTAGTAATTACATAGCTACAGTTTATGCTTTATCATGTATCTATCAAAATTAGCAAACAAGTTCAGTATTTACATAACTAGGTGGGATCAGGGCATGCTTTCTGCTGTGCAAGAAGAGGTTGTAAGTAAAAACATAGACTAACAAGATCTTTGGATTTATCTGAACAGGAATTGGAGAGAACCTGCAAGAAAGGAACTTCATGATTGCCAGTGACTACAAGAAAGCTAGTGCTGAACGGTAAGAGATTTTATCAATGAAAACGAGTTCAAATGTACGTTTGTATGGCTGTGCTGCCATCTTTATTATTGAATATATTGTTCTTAATCTGCTAGGAAGAGAGAGATGGATGTATATATTCTGTAAGCAAGATTTTGCTCATTGCCACTGATCAGGAAATAAGGCTCACAAGCTGAAAGCCCAAAGACTATGGACTTATGAAAAAAACCCCAGGACTACTTGAAGCCACAACTGATTTCAGTCTAAGGATCTGAACAAGAGTATAAAAGCCCTAATTTAGCAATCAGATAGGAAGCTGAAAACTCTTAACTTCCATAAGGCCTTCTAGACATAATGTATCAGTAGTAAAATAAATGGGACCAGAAGTTTAAATCACTCAGCTTTCCATTGTAATAAAATACCAATGTTATTTTTGCATTAAAAATAGCTTGTCTTTTTCATCAGTTTATGGAAAAGTTTTCTCTAATTTTTTAAGGGCAGTGTGAAGGGACAAATAATATACTTTCTATGACATATATGAACAGTATATTATGGATCTTTTTCATTTTCATCCATTTGGGTTTTTTTAAGTGTTTGCACATACAGATTGATAGAAAAGTCTAGGTTGGAAGATGCCTCTGGAGATCACTTGGCCCAACCGTCTACTAAAAGGAGGACCTTAGATTATGTTATCCAAGAGCTGTCTAGCTGAGTCTTGAGTATTACTAATATGGTAGATGCCACCACTGCTTTGGGCAACCTCACAGTTGTTTCTCACCGCAAAGACTTTTTTTTTTTTTTTTGTATTCAGGCAGAACTTCCCATGAAGCACTTTGTGACTGTTGCTTCTTGTCCTGTCACCGTGCATCCTTGTCTTCTCCTCTGTCTTTGTAACTATCTTTTAGTTTTCAGAAGACCATGATTAGATCCTTCCTGAAACTTCTCTTCCCTAGGCTGAACAAATCCAGTTCTTTCAAGCTTTCTTCAGAAGTCAAGTTCTCCAACCCTCTAATCATCTTAGTCACCCTCTGCTTGACCCTCTTCAATTTTTCAATGTTTCTCTCAAACTGGAAGGACCAAAACTGGACACAGTATTCCCTAGGTGGGATAAAAAGTGTCAAGTACAGTGGAATAACCATATCCTTTAGCCTACTGGCAACTCTTGCTAACACAGGCCATCATGTGGTAAACCTTTGCTGGAAGGGCATGCTGCTGGCTCATGTTCAACTTGCCCATCACAACCCCCAGGTCCTTTTCTGTAAAGCTGCTTCTAGACAGTTGGTGTGCAGCCTGTATTGTTTCTTGTGATTATTCAGTCCACATTGCAGGGTTTTGCACTTTTTGAACTTTATTTAACTTTATGCAGTTGCTGTAGATCCATTTCTGCATTCATTCAGGGTGCTTCTGATCAGCAGCCCTGCCACCTCGCTTATCAAACATGCCTCCCAGTTTGCTGTAGTCTGTCAACTTCTAGAGTGTGCACTCCATGCTATCATCCAGGTCATTAATAAAGACATTAAACAGCACTGGTCTCAATATTGTCCCCTGGAAGATGCCACAGGTCACCAGCTGCCAGCTGGACATTGCAGCACAGGCCACAAACCTTTCAGCCTGGCAATCCAGCCAATTTTCCAACCACTGTATTGTCCACTTCTCCAGTCTGTATCTCAGCCCCGTGGTGATAAGATCATTAATGAATCATCAGACTGTTTGAACGAGGCATGGGGTGGCTCTGGTGATGAAGGAGCCTTTCTCTTCCAATAGTTGTTTCTTTAATTCCTGGTTAGTTTTATTTTAGTTCCTATTGACTCCATTTCTTGTGTTTGAATATAGGATGGTTACCACTACTAGACTTGGTGACTTATGCATTATACCAGTAAACAGTAGCACATGGGCTCATATAAGGAATTTATATAAGGAGTTTGTATAAGAAGACCTAACAAACTTTATCTATTTTTGGGTTGATTTTGTATTACAAAGTTTTTAGTAAGACATTTCTAGTTTTGCGTCTGAATTAGAAGAATGGAAGTCTGAATAGAATGGCTTTATTTCACAAGCTTAGACCTGTTTCTTTTTCAGTACCAGCATATGGTTTATATATTCCTTAAAATATGAGGTGAGTTAAAGTCCCATAAGACAGTGAACTCTCACTCATCTATTCTTGCCTAATGTCAAAAATTAGACCCATTTGAAACATCTGATATTTTCCTTAGGATTTTCTTCCTGGTGATCGTTGTGTATAGATGAGTGAGAGAATAACCCTTTCATTGCAATTTGCGCATTATATATTTTTGGAAGTAGGTATCTAAAAAGTAGACTGTAGGTTGTTAGATTTCCCTTAGTTTCTGTTTTCCAGCAGGACAGATGCTGAATTACCCCAGTCATTGCTTCCTCTGGCTGCAAAACAACCCACTGTTTGAAAGTGAACGTACTCCTTTTTGAGCTCTGGTTTTTCCATATTAGTTTTTCACATGAAGAGGCAGTGGTTGCCAAATACTTAAAGAGAAGTAGAATGGACTTCAAAGCATTCTTAAAAGAGCACCAATAGAAGAAACCTCATGTGTTTCTTCCGTCAGTACCCACTAGATACAGTAGTATGGGGAAAATTAGCATGCAGCTTTAGGTGATTGAAAGGTCAATTTATATGTTTGACTTTTGTTAAAAAAAGAACAAACAACAAACAAACAAACAAAAAACCAGTCAAACTTTGTAATACTGCAAACAGTAAAACGTTCCCCACAATTTGTAGAGCTGTTGTCCACACAGCTTCCCATGCTGCAGCTCTTATCCTTCTGTTGTTTGTCACCTTTTCTTAACATAAGGTCTGACAAGCAAAAAAGCCTTGCAGAAATACTAAACTGAGAGTTATATTTTCTTAATTTAGAATTAAAAATTCTTACAGGAAATACGATAAAATAGGGCCTGGAGAGTTCAATGGTCACGTGAAACACAACAGTAAATTCTCAGCATTTGAAATTTTTGGAATCTGGAGCTGAGATTCCTAAACTGCTTGTCTGGGAAGCATCCATGCCTTATCATGTGGTGCACATGGTGTTAGGGACAGAGAGACAGGAATACCATTCAATTTACCATAAATATGTATTAAGTCTTTTGGAGCAAAATCCCACTCTTCTAACACTCAAAAAACCACTCAAAATGTTAACATTTCTTCCCCCCTGTGGACCTTAGCAAGTATGCTGTAGAGCAATTCCACTGTTGAACAGCTCTGTGAGGGGAGGAACAGAGAAAACAATGAGAAAGTAAAGAGTGAAATGGACTTTTCCTCTCTCAGGGCTCTTTAGAAGTCCATACATAGGGAGCTGCCATGCCCAATGTAGAACATCATTTCAATAGTCACCTTAAAAACCACTGAGGCACATCAAAGTTCTCACAGCATTGTCCCCCTTCTCCTTCCCCTTTGCAGGTGTCAGAAGGTTATTTGCTTTCATCCCCGAGAGCCCTGGTGTACTCATAAAAAGTGTTTCAGATCTTTACAAATCTTAGTGTGTCGTTGGTAAACAACCTTACTCACGTACCCCTTCCCACTCCAGCCTTGGTAACATTTCCTCCTCCCCCTCAAAGGAACATGATGAGATTAAGTAAGAGCTGCAGCTTCCCAGCAATCCTTAACTCCTTGAGAACTGAGCTCTGTGTTTAGGGTTGCTGAGCCTAGAAGGAGGTTGTAAGGAGTTCTGACAAACTTAAGGAATCTTGAGGGATCTGAAGACATTTCCTTTTTCTCATTCCCCGCTTCCATCTCAGTTAGCATACTTCTCCACTACCTCTTATTCCACTCTCATCCTCCAAACCAAAAGATGCACAAGTCAAAAAATATTGCTGAAAATGGATGTCTTCAAGTTAACTGTAGTGAGGCTTTGCTGAGACAAAAGGCTTTGCATAAACAGCACATCAGGGAGTATGTTCCATGGTTTATACAGCAAACATATACCGGATATATTAATCAAATTTTTTTTTTTCATCTGTGGAGATAACAATAAATGAAAAGAAAGAGCTTACCAGCTTACCCTTCTTTTCTTCCCCAGTCTTTTGTCTTCCTCACTCTTGTGTGCTGTCTTGGAAAATGCTTTTTTTTTTTTTGCATTAATGTTGTAATTACTTTAAGAAAACCAATAAAAAATTTTGGCAAAAACTAGCCAAGACAAACTGTAGTGCTGCCCCTGGAAATGTTATTACTGGACCAGACAAAGCTGTTTGCCAGTGCAGTGATCTCATTATGAGAACTTCTTAAAAGCAGTATTTCAAAAAATGATTGTGGATGGTGGTAGCAAAAGCATTGAGTCCTGGGGCCTCCTGGAGTCAGGAGGGTATTTTGATGGTGTTGGTTAGTGGGTCACATCTCTTTAGCCCATTTGCAGAGTTTTTCTATTAGGTTAAAAGTTTCACAGACAATGGTAAATTAAAAATTATCTCTGTAACTGGATCTAGCTTTTACAATTCTTTAAAGTTAGGATTTGACAACCCTAGCTTTGTTTGAAAAGGGGAAGGAAGTAAATTGGCAAGGACTAAAGGCAAGCTGCAACAAAAAATAAATCGTGGAGCCTCTGAAGTACAGTACAGTATGTGAAGGACTTAATACATTACAAATAAACCTGTACATTGCTTACCATCCTGCCAAAACAATTGCAATAGCAACCAAACCATCTAAACATATAGCTTTACATGTCAAATGCATAAGAAAACAACTTGTAACTGGTCACTCTGTTAGAGATATGAATGCAGGAGACTAAATCCTGTTATTAAGGAGGGGTAATAAGGACTTGCTCACAGAAAACTTACCATTGTTTGAAATCTGCAGGAGTGTGTGGTTAAAATGGCAGGAGTAGGATTTCCTTGTGCAAACAAAATCCAAAACAAGGTCAAAGTGCCCTACAAGAAGAAACTATTTTGAAAAGTAGCCACTTATACTGCTTAGAGAAGGAATAGATTTTGTCACTTTGGTTACTGACCTTGTCATCCCATAAAGCACAAATCTTTAATCATTAAGAGTGAATTAGAAAATATGCCGGTTTCCTCCCCAAAAAGAACTGCTCACTCTCAGCATATTTCAAATAACATCAAATATTTAGAATGTAAGGAATTAATAAATCACATTTTCATCTAATCTGTAGAGTAAAATAAGCTACTTAGCATTTTCATTTCTTACTAGTGTCCAAACACCCAAGGAGACTTACCCATTTGCAGCACAAGGTGAGTGACCAACAGCTCCACCAGTGAGGACCCTGTCTTTCTGTATGAATCTGTTCTGCAAAATACACATGTAAATAAAGAGCTCTAAACTCTGACCCATCTATACAATGGGTCTGCTGCCCTCCCCGTGGAGCAAACCACAGAATTCCTGCAGCTTTCTCATTTAAATAGCAAGCCTGCTGTGCGGATAAACTTCTCTCCATATAAATGTGTGCACATGTACACATGTACACTTCCAAATATGTACACGTAAAAATTCAAATCCAGGAACTGGGTCATCTGAAAAGAATTTTTGGATTAGCATGTTTTCTGAGGACTAGCACATGCTACAAAAGCTCTTATTTTGTACATCTTTGGAAATTCATCACCTTTGTTTATTGTTATGATATGTCTCCATGCCTGTAAGCGTTAGTTTCTTCTAAGGCTGCCTATTAGAAGAACACAATATTGCTATTCTTTCTGAATTCTTATGTAAGTGTAATGATCACTTAACTAAATCTCACAGGAAAAGCATTGCAGAAAAGAGAGAAAAACTCAGCCTCTACAGATTTTAGCACTTGCTGAAGTCAGTGGAATACGTGTTTAACTCTTCATGGGCACATTGGGGTGCTGCATGAGACACAGACGTGACAATGAACCAGATTCAGCTTGCAGATACACATTTTTAATATCATTGACTTAAGCAGATATTGCCACAGGCAGCATTTCGACCTGTGTACTCTTTAAGTGGAAATTGCCTTCATAGGGATGGCAAGTATTAATACTAAATGGGCACAGCATGAGCCTTGTCACTAATAAGAGCTAAGTTTTTAGTGAATCACAGGTGATTTTAATAAAAAACATAAATTAGAAGTATTAACAAATCTTACAAATTTTACATTTTAACTCCTACTACATGAATAGTGCATAAGGGTATCAGGAAACAGCAATGTGTTGTAACTCTTGCAACATTATTAGGAGTCTCAAGGCATTTAGTGTTTTCTCAAAGACAGTCACAGAAATATGAAAAAGCCTTTCACCCTCATATTAAAAAAAGGGGGAAGAAAATATATTTGCCATCTAAAGGAAGCCTAAAATTCAGTTTTTTGAAACCTATCAATTTTTTAAGCTAATGATAAAATGTATTGTGACCTGACTCAAGGTTTCTGAATGTAGGTACTTGCCAATACTAAGACATTATCATACACGTCTTTGTCCAAATAATACTAATAATTCCACAAAAATATTAATAATTCCACAAAGCAGGTGAAGCTGTATTGTAATAGCTAGAACCTATATATATGTATTCTAATTTCAAGTAAACTTTGGGGAGGAAGTAAATGTTGCAGCATTGCAGCAGACTGTAAAAATCAGGTTGCTCTAAAGGGAATGAACAAGAGATACTAATTAGTTCAAATCAAAAGACTGTTAATAAACAGAAGAAGATTTGAAGCTGAGAAGGAAAGAACTAATGAGAGAGTTAGGTCTGTCTGTCCTGGGCTTGTGGACCTGTGTGCAGCCCTCCTCCCTTTTCCCTGTGACCTGCTCCCTGTTTCCACAGGAAGGAAATACACACATGTAAATCCAAAGGAAATGAAAGTGTGCTCCACCAGGATGGCCAGTTCTCCAGGACTGACATCTGCCCTTCATTACAGGTCATGAATTAGTGGGGCAATTTGAACAGCATCATCGGGAGTAAACTCGACAGTGGTAGGATTTAGATCAAGAAGCAGGACTTTGTTGAAGGCAGGAGTAGCATTATAATTTTAAGTAGAAATTATTAAAGCTGTCTTTTTATTTTTAATTTATCAGAGGCAGTGTCATTAGGATGTTCAGGAAGTGAGATCAGACAGAGTATGGGATCTGTGCAAATAACTTTAATGTAACTGAAAGGACATCAGGTACATGCCTACAAAAGGTGGGGATAGCAACAGTTAAGGGCATAATCTGGTGGTTTGAGTTGAAGCAGAAAGATTTGAGTGCAATTGATGTGCGAGACTTGTGCAGTAGCTGTGTTTGGGACTTGACTTTTCAACCTGATCTGCACATAGTTGTGTTAAGAAAGGGGGAGATGTATTTGTCTAGCAAAGAGGAGAGCAAACTTAGCTAAGCTGAATTTCACCACTGATGGGAGGTGAAGTCTCCTCTGGAGCCAAGTGCACTTCTGGGAAAATTGTTTTTTCCTCCCTCCCCCCTGCCCTGTTCCAGGACTTGAACACTTGTAACTGTTCTCGTGCCAGACAAATGTCATCCACCACACAGTTGGATCCACTTCTTTGCTTCTTGCGTTTATCCTGCGATCAGTCTAGACTTGTCTAGCATTGCTTTGCATTCCTGGCAGTTTTAAGGAAACATATGTCTTGCTGGCTGCATGTGGGCTGCTCAGATTGAATGAGCTGTGGCTGGAGTGCCCAGGCTGACCTGTTTTCGGAAAACCACAGCAGCAGCATCTCTCTCCCTTTTAAGAATTCTGTCTAAACTGTGTTGTGTTCTTTTCTCTGTGGTTAAAACGTCATGTAGGATGCTGCTTACGATGCTATGTGTGGAAAAGTATATTCTCATATAACATCTAGCCTTGCAGTTCTTCCTCTCTCACTTAAACTGGACGGCTAATAGCTACTAAGATTCAAGGAGGGGCACCATGTATTGACAGAATCTGTACCTCATTTTTGTTCCCGTACAAAACTGTTTTGTAGGTGTGTATTCATAAAGATTTAATGGCAGATAAAATCCAAAATATTTCAGAAGGAAAGGAATAACAGGAGTTCATGTGAGGTTTTGAAATTCTTTTCCACATGAATTATGTAAATCACTTGGTTTTTTTAGCCTATAGAGTAACCAAAGGGGCCAAGTCCGTCTCTTGAACCTGTCCTGAAGATAAAAAGCTTGGTAAAAGGACACTTGCAGTAATGATTAGAAGCCTCAAAATCAGATGATGATGATGATGATTATACTTTGAGATTGGGCAGGTAACCAACCACCCCGCCTCCTGTGGAGCTCATTGAACAATGCAGAGTGTTTTGGAGTTTTCTTCTCTTCTATGATAAATTATTCTGTTGGCTAGAACACAAGTTCAAGGCTGCTGAGCCTTTTCTTGCTTTACTCTTCTCATAATCCTTAGCTCGTGACTTCACCTCTTACCTCTGAAATGGACTTTATACTTACCTGCCATCCAGACTTGTTACGAAGCTTCATTAGCACATGTATGAAGAAGTCTATGAGCATTTCAAGACAGTGGTTATGATTATTTCCATAGATCTGATAAGGTTCTTATTGTAGTATTTTTGCATTACTTTCATGGTGATCTGAGATATGCTTGCATCTGAAGAATGATACAGTCAGAAAAATGTTGGTAGGAAGACTACATAGGAGAGTTTTCACATTTCATTACGTCTTCACAAATCACTTTCAAATAGTTGTAGGCAGTCATCAGAATTCCTGTTAGCCTTCTTTTTGCCAGCCTAAACAAATACTCTCTTTGTAGGACATGTGCAAAGTTTCCTGCAGAGTACAGAATGAAAGCAGGAGGGAGAGAAGCAGCAGGAAAGCCAGATGAGAGTGTGGTGCCACAGTGGCTGCATCTGGTGAGTAGCACTGGCCCACCTGCAAGGGAGAGGTGCATGACGCTGTGCTGTCTACGGCTCACCAGGGGGGATCAGGTGTTGACCCTGCCAAGATGTTTCTTAGCAATGACTGTTTTTAATAATCTAAGGATGTATTTATGTCGATCCTTCCCTATTTGGTCAGGTTTTCGACACAAGTAAGTGAATCCTTATATAGATATCAGGAAGCTGAAAATTCTAAAAATGACAGCTATTCTTAAATTTGAATAGTATGTGTCTAACCATTCTCTACTATTTTTACTTGAATGTGTTCACATGTGCAGATTACCCTAGGAATAAAGATCTGTGAGCCTACAGGGCCCTGGAGACCTCTATGTGAAGAAAAGAATATACGATATAAATTCTATCAGTCATGATAATTTACATTTTTGTATAACCTACAGTTCGTTTTAGGAATGAAGAAACAATGGCCCTCAATAGCACAAGAGCAACAAGATTATCTTTCCCCAAGTTATGTCTAAATTAATCATTTAAAGCTATGTGTTTTTTTATGTACGTAATAGTATGCATTTGGAAATTGTTCCCTGTGGCTCAGGGCCATATGTGAGCATGAACGCACTAGAGGAAAGTTACACATGAGCTGTGTGGCTTGGTCTCTTTTTAGCTGAAGCTGTCACTGCATCAATGTGCAAGAATATTTCAGTCTTAGTAAAGTTTACAGATTTTAATTGCTCTTGCTTTGTCCCTATGCCAGTATGGTTGGCAATACATATAATTTGGTAAATGAAAGTGTCTACCCTAATCTAAGAGGGTTTTGAGAGCAGAGCAAAATTATTTGCTCAAACACAGCACAAAGCAAAGGGAAGTTAAGAATATAGGTGAGATAGTATACTGGAATTGACCTGATACCAAGGGATATATAAATAATATAAACTAAACTAATATAAACTGTAGGTTATTTTTCCAGTATGTTCTAGTGATAAACTTACAGAAACACTTTTAATGATGTTTTGGCGTGGAACTGTCTTTACTCCTTGAATCTCACAACAATCAATGTGAAAGGTGCAATGGAACAAGTAGAGCTCATAAGTCCAGCTGGTTTTGTTGGAAAACACTGACAAATCTGTTCCTCTATGCTCTAATAAACTTTCATTTACCAAGAGCACAGCCCTAAATGTTATTCAATAGTTTTTCTTCCTATACACCCATAATTTTTGACTGCAAACTGTCCATCTGCCATTTTGTTTAAAGAGCAAACAGTGGCACAGTCTGCAATGTAATATGTGTTTAGTTTAAATTCACAGGAAGGGTGTTGAACTTCTTTAGGACCTCTCATACTCAACCTTTGGTTGATAACAGTAATCCATCTTTGAGGAGATTTACTGCTTAGCAAACATGTTTCAGTACATTAATGATCTACGAAGTATGAAGTCACTAAATGCATAGACAAGATCTCTAGCCACTCACAGTAGGGCCTGTAAGAGT
This sequence comes from Limnodromus scolopaceus, assembly GCA_028565335.1. Taxonomy (NCBI): domain Eukaryota; kingdom Metazoa; phylum Chordata; class Aves; order Charadriiformes; family Scolopacidae; genus Limnodromus; species Limnodromus scolopaceus. The sequence continues at coordinate 12,415,679 of JAOXNO010000070.1, read as the reverse complement.
TGGACTTTTAGATGAGTATAAAGGAATGCCTTTGGTAAAGAAACATGTACAAATCTATGTTAAGTTTTTAATTGCTTGCAGTGCACTTCCATGGTAACCTTTATCCACCAACAGGTCTGTTCAAGAAGCTCTTTATTTGTTTATCTGGTGCATCTATTATATTCATAGAATTTTCCCCCTTCGTGCTGGAGGGGTGCAAGGAGAGGAGAGCACAGAGCAGTTTCTTTCTTGATAGCAAGGCTGCATATCACCTAGTCTGCTGTTGTGCCTGCCAACTGCTGTCAGATAGACTGCATTGTTAGCAGAAGTTGGAAAAGAATAATGGAATCATAGAATCATCTGGGCCGGCAGGGACCTTCAAAGGTCATCCAGTCCGACCCCCCTGCAGTCAGCAGGGACACCCCCAACTAGACCAGGTTGCCCAGGGCCTCGTCGAGCCTCACCTTGAATGTC
>JAOXNO010000070.1:12337466-12415126 GCA_028565335.1 Limnodromus scolopaceus | reverse complement strand
TTCATCAGCCAGTTCTTTCAGGACTCTGGGATGTATTTCATCAGGTCCCATGGACTTGTATATCTTCAGATTCCTTAAATGATCACGTACCATGTCTTCAGTTACAGTGGGATGAACTTTGTCACCTGGGTCCTCAACTTGTGGGCCATCAACACGAGAGCTAGGAGGAAAGGGGTTAAAGATTAGACAATACAGAGAATAAATAATAAAGTGGGACATTAAATATAATTTTTTTCCCCAGTAATTTCCACTTTCTGCCTTTGTACTAGAGAAATGAAAATAGAGAATGTTTTTGACATCTCACATTATCCATCTCCTCCTTTATTCCACTGAAGGAGATAAGGCTGGTCTGCATACACAGACTGAAAGGAAGAGTACTGCTGGAAAAATCAGACTGTGTTGGCACTCAATCTGGTCATTAATAGTGCAATAAATATAAGAATTTAAAATATTTGGGTATCATATTGTGAAATGCCTGATTTTAGCAATGCTATTAAGGTACTACCAGTTATACTACAGTTACTACTACGACAGCTCATTTAACCTTCAAAAGGCCAAAGTTCTTCCCATTCCAAAGCTGAAGAGGTTATATCACTTTCAAAGCTTTGGCTATTTTGTAATACTTATTTTAGAACTGTGGATATTACTATTAATAGAATAATCTATTAATAGAATCATCATTTCTGAGTCCAGTGAAGCAATAAACATCAGTGATGTTTTGTGACAGTGAGTCAGCTATGCACTGCTGAAAGGTGTTACTTTTTCCAGCTCTGAATTTGTCACCTCTTATGAAGTAAATATTCAGTAAATATTCAGTACTCATAATGCAAGAAATATTTCTGAATTACATTAACTATGTAATTCACTGGTTTATTTGCTTTTATTCCGTAATGTCTTGTTCATCTTTTGATGAGCTAAAGAGACTCATTCTTTTCAAGTGTCCTCATTCAAGATGTTTCCTGTGCCTTGATTTTTGTTATCTATCTCTACATTTCTTCTTCCTGAGAGCTTTTCCTAGGTAAAAAAAATTTGGACTCAAATGACTGTGTGGAGTCTTTCAGTTTCAAAAAGCCAATAACCTTAAAAAGGGATGAGCTGGGGTTTTTTCCTCTCTCCTGAACTAGCAGCAGGTTTTCACGCAGATACAATGTGTACCTGCTTGAGAGCCAGGCACTTAATCCAAATAGGGATTTTTCTTTTTAAATCTTCTACCTATTACTAAAGCATTCTCTTCCTTCTAGTTTCCTCCTTAAAACAAACAAAACTGTTTTGCCTGGAAACTCTGCAGAGCAATGACCACTTTATACATACCTCTACCAGTTAGTACTGTCTGTGAATTGGCATCTTCATAGTGAACCTAAAGTTACTAACCTTTGTCAAAGATCTTTGGGCCCTTTGAGCAGACACACCGTAGGTAACAGGATTGGATCTTGCTTTGATTCTGGATTTTCTGTCACTTGTAGACCGTCTCCACATCCCTAGCAGATCCTTGGATTTTCTTCAAATCTTATTCTCCGTTTTTTTGTAATGTTTTCTCTTTCTAGTTAATTGGCATACTTTTCAGTGCTGCTGGTGTACTGTGGGTGAATGTAATCGGAAATTCACACATTTGCCAGTCTCCACTGGCTATTCTGCAGTATCATAATGTATTTCTCTTTCTTTGTGAATTTAAATTGAATCTTATCATCAAGGTCTGGATAAGCTTGCTTTTATTATCTCCCTGGAAACGTGCAAAGACTTTTCAAGTGGTGTTTTGTGAAAGAGCTAGAAGTGTTAATTGTAACAGTTTCAAAAGATTCGGGCTGTGATAAAACATCTTTGTCCAACCTAGAGTACTAGTTAGCTACTTCTGTATTTTGTAATATTAGTTTTGTTGGGCTGGTGCAGTATCTATCTTTCTGATTCTTTTTTCTTCAGCAAGTAATATTAATATCAACAAGTGTCTCTGCAGCAAAGATAGGAATTTCTAGATCTTTTATCAGTGGTGCCTGAAAAAGTAAATTTTCTGTAAGCTAGAGACGGAGCTGTAACTTTTACAGCTGTATCTAGGGTAACTGAAGCAGTTAATTGTAGTACAGAGAAGGATCAATGATAGCATACAAGATGGGCTATTTAAGTTAGCTCTGGACCTGGGATACTGGGTACTTGGTATTTGAAATTTGAGCAGGTGATGTTCCTATGCCATCAGGGTACCCCAGCTGTGTAGTATAAATCTATCTGGGCACATTTAGGAGAGTTAAAGGCTGGGAGGAAGAGAATATTGATGTCTGTAGCCTGAGTTGATCAGAGGAATTTTGGTAAAGTGAGTAGATGTTTTTTTGTGGGTTGTTTTTTGTGGGGTTTTTTTTTGTTTTGCTTTCTGTTTGTCTCATATGGTGAATAGTAGGAAGGCAGGAATATGATGATGTTCTATTATATGTGAAGCGTGTGTGATGTGTGCTTGTTCATATATTCTGAAGTAGATATTTCCTTTCCTCTGATTAGGAAAAAGATCATCCCAAACATGATGGATGCTTTCCAAACAAGTGATGAAAGAACTGCATTCAGAAGCTTTTTCATCTGTGAGGCCAGGCATCTTCAGTATTGTGATAGCATGGCTGGTTTTTGTGTTTATGTTCTACTCATCGCATAATTCACCAAAGTCAAGTTGGAAGTTTCGCGTCTGTCATCTTCTCTCAATGTTTGTGATGCAGTATGGTGCGAAAAAACTGTTTTTTAACTGTTAGGGGAAGTACCCTGACTTCTCCCTGAAAGAATCTACTTTATAACACAATTAGGGTATTTAAAAACAGTTATAGGCACATATAAATTCACACTTGCAGAGGAATGAGAGGGTGGAGAAGCTACACCTTGAACAAATACACGTCGTATACTATTAATTTCTGGAGACCTTTGTTGTTTGGCTTGAGGCAATAGAGAACAGTGTCTAAACGTGTCTAGAGTCCATAGCATCATTAAGAAGTGTCTGGTGTTTAGAAGGATGGTGGCAAGCAATCCCCAAAAATATTGTACTTGAAAAAATTCCCCTTAAAGGAGGAGAATAGAATATTTTCTGTCTATCTGGAACCTCTGCAAGGCTGTGGTCCCTGAAATTCTGCTTTTTCCCAGGATTGGGTTGTTGGTTGGTTGATTCTCTAGCTGAAAGGAAGGGAGGGAATATTCTTTGCTGTCATTTAGATGACAAAATGAATTTTGATGAAAAGTAGATGCTCTTTCCATATTTCCCCAATTGTTCTGGTTTTTTTTCCTCCTCACAAACAGGACAAATTAGCTTGTTTCCTTGCTATCCCACAACCTTGTAGGACTGCTCCAGTCCCAGTGCAGTGCTGCTTTCCAGAAGGTGTTGGAAGGTAAAGGTCTTGTCCTTAAAAGCCTTTTATGTATGTGGAAGCTATTGTAGTTAGCAGATCAAAACAGGCTCTAGTTGTTGTGAAAATATAGACCTAACAACACTTTGTAGGTGCAAATGGTTGTGGCTTTGGTGGGATGTAGCAACAATCTGTAATCAGCACTGAAATTGCTTGAGTTCAAAAGCTGTATGGGATTTCTGAACTGTTCCTGAAAGAATACGTGAAGTCTGTTGGGATGAGTCATTTACCCAATGTGTTCTCATCTGAGTTTCCCCATTAGTCTCATCCATTGATGTTGTCTTGGGTTTCTTCATTTGGTTCAGGGTGGTGTTGCAGAAGCTCCTGGGGAGCTTTTTGCCACGTCTTAAGAAAACATTGCATGGGCTCTCAGTTTCCAAACTTCCATTTCTAGGTGTATTTCTCTGCTCTGTTTTAACAAGCTTTGTCTGGTTTGAGCACAGTATGAGCTGAAAGGAGACTGGGTTTTGTGTGTCCATTCCTCCCAGTGGGTCCCTGGTCAGAGTTGCTGCCATCTGGGCACGTGTCTAAGGCTGCGGTACCTGTTCTGCCAGCCTCTGAGAGGCTGCTGTCCTAGAGAGCTACCTCCAGTCGTCATCCCAAAGGGGGTCAGTTCCTCTCTCTCCTCACCCACGTCCCCTTTCGTTAGCCACGTGACCAACTTCTATTCAAGCTCTGATGTGGTTTAGGCAGAAGCTAATGCTGCCCATTCAATAAAGAAGCTCTGCTGACTTTTTTTTTTAAGGATCTAATTAGAATTAAATGTAGCTGTTACTTTCCCTTCACTATGAACAGGTTTGACTCAACCCATTAAGAGCAGCTTTCTCTTTTAGCCCCAGAAGGGCACAAATATGAAAGATCCTGTAGCAGCATTCAGTTTTTTCATATATTCTCTTTCCTTACATGCTCTGGCTCCCTTTTGAAACAGGTTGTTTCCCTGTGTGGGAAGAGCAGAATTCATTCTAGTCAATGTGTTAGAAAGACAGTACTGAAGTTCAAAAAGACCTGAAGTCTTTGAGAACTTTGAGTCTTTTATGTTACTGAAGTCTACTGAATGAACCATATCAAGCAGTTCATTCACCTTTCATTGGATGCTTATTTCATAGCCTCTTAAATTATAATTGAAAAAAAATCCTGTATTTTTTCCTCATTATTTCTTTATTAATTATGCACAAACTTGCTGCCACCATAGTGACTTATTCCCCCAATTTCTCAATACATTTCCAAGAATAATACATAGCTATCCTCATTTAATTGCAAGAATATTTTTTCAGTTCCTCTTGTGTTTAACCTGTAACATTTGTCTAACTCCCCTTCCTCTCAGGCTTGCATGAATTAGTTGTGAGCAAAGCACTGCTCAGAGCTGCTGAGACAGCCTGGATGAGCGCCCCGAGACTAGCTCTGTGGACAGCCCGAGCATCTCCCTGCCTCGCTTGCGCAGCCAGGCAGCAGCCTCAGAGTAAACAAGGGGTGAAAAGGCACCTGCAGCCCTGGGGTAGATATGGAAGAACAGGAGAAAGCCAGTCCACTGAGCCGCACAACACTACTCACTTTCTCCAGTGGGGCTTTACTATAAACAAGGAGCTTCTACTCGCTAGGGCTGCTATCACCACTTTAAAAATCAGCTTCATCTTTGGAGTTAGCTGCACTTGCTGCTTGCTTCAGGCACTAACTTACTTGATCCAAACATGCACAGCAAGAGCTCTTATCTCTTTCTTGCAAACCACAAGATACAGCAGCACGCTTTGGGCTGAAAAAGTTAAACTGACACTGTGCAGTATGTTAGCAAGGTGCACTTGCAAATAATTACTTACACCTGACAACAAAAATTACTTTGGTTACCACAGTAACTCAAAAGTACAATAACTTTAAAACTTACTAAAAGATTACAAGGAGAACTTAATAAAAAGGGAAAAAAATGCTTTAAAGAAAACATTTTTTCCCATAAATAAGATTCCAGCTGTGAGTGAGGGCTGTTGTGAAGTTCTGAATCCAGATTCATGTGCATTTTAAATACCATAAACTGCTCATCACATTCTGTACAAGATGATTCACTTCTTCCAACCGCTTCAATGTTGCACATATGGAATCTGTTGTATACTGTCAGCCAGTACTGCACTGTTTCATCCCTTGTGTATATAAACCATGCTGAGTCTTTCAGCCCTTCCTGTAATATCCTTACTTCTGCAGTTGGCCTCTCAGGAGAGAGAAGACAAGGCTTTTTGATGCTTTATTTTGTAATCCAAATATGGGATCTAATAATATATATAATATATTGAACTTTATTGTAGTAGCTACTACAAGGGCACAGAGGATTACGTGATGCTGTGTTAACCTGGTCAGTTTGACCTCGGAATGCTTAACTTGCAGTCCTAAAATTGTGTTGACTTTTGAGATTGCAGGTTCTGGGTTATCTTTTCTCTTTTGTTAAGTCTAACAAGATTATATTTTAGCGTCTTAATCCCCTGCAAGTTTTGATGGTCATATTTGTAGAAGATAAAAGCTTCTTCCTCTTCTGCCTTAACCTTTTACATGTTTGGTAAATGGGATTAAAGCTTTTACTTGCATCAAAACAAAAGTTTAAAGTAATCAACTGTCAATAAACCTGTTGGCAGTTGTTCCAAAATACTCATGATAGTTTATAGATTGCTGTGGCTGATTGGCAGCGCTCCCTGAATTCCTCAAGAGGGTGGAATTGGAACCAGACCTAGTGGGTGTGTCGCGAGGAATGAGGGGGTCGTGTGGATGTGCATCTTCTCATTTCTTCTGACTTTTAACCTGGAACTGCAGCAACCTCTCATTTTTATTCAAACCTTTGGATGCTGCGGTCTTCAGGTGCTTTTTTGTGTGTGTCTGTACTCTGTTAGCAGCACCAGCTTTCAGATTAAGCCTGGTTTTCATATTTTCTGCGTGACTAGCTGTTGCAATCGCCTTCCTTTGGCTTATGTTTGTGACAAATTAAGCATTCCAAACTTCTTGTAGCTTTGTCCAAACAGGGAAGTCGCAAATACGCGCCGTAAATTAAGGCACAGCGTAACGAAACAACTCTGGAATCACTTGAATTGAAAACACTGGGGACTGATTGAATGCCTTGAAGAGGCAGTGCTGGAGAGTCGTTCCCTCACCCTCTTCCCTCCCATGCACCTAAAACCAGCCTGACGGGTGAGAAACAGGCTTTCTGCTGTGGTTTTCTGGCCTGCTTTGATAGTGCCTGCAGCTCTGCCAGGTGCAAGGTGTGGCTGCCTGGGAGCTGGGCTGCCTTGTGCCGAGGTGTTTGTCTTCCCTGGGAAACCTGCGCTTACCAACCTAGAGCAAGGAAGGTTGAGCTTAGACATTGTGCTCAAGGAAGCCCACCTGTGGTAAAAGCAGCCCCGTCTGCTGCCACGGAGGGGTATCAGTTAATACTGAATAATTAGACCCATAATAGAAAAATAAGTATTTGTTCCTTTGGAATGTCACTTTCTTTTCTCCTAGTGGCCAAGTATAAAAGTAGTAGGCTCCACTAGAATCTGAGGGAACAACACTCTCTACCCTTGCAAAAGCAGAATTGTTATTCTGTGGACTTCCTATATTCTCACTGTTTTCTGCATTTTCAGAACAAGTAGTGATGTATTGTTGGGTTTAAAAATAAAATGTCCCACAGTGATAGTCCGCCCCAAAGGCCTCATTTGACAGGTTCATGCCCATTAGTACAGCCAGCTGAAAGCAATTCTGCTGTATTTAACCCTGTGCTAAAGTACTGTGGCAGCTTTACTGTTGAACAGAATATTTGCATGTGTCAGTAGATATTGGAATGCAAACTCTTATTTCATAAACAAATTTAATTTTGATATAAACAAGATTCCATGTTTTGTTGTGTTAATGGGCTTAAGGACAGCAAACATTGTAATTTGTTTTTCTTTTTGTCATCTTGGCTTGTTTGTGTCCTGTCTCCCCCTTGGCCTTTCCTTTCTTCTCTCACAGAAGATAGTATTACATGAGACTCAAAGTTTTCATTTAAGAAAAGAAAAGCAATCTTGTCTGGCTTTTCAGAAACATGAGGAAACCAGCATTATAGGTTCATTCAGTAGGTAAAGACATATAAAACAACTTAGAAATTACTTTACGTAATGTGAAGAACTGCAGGGGCCTATTTCTTTTGAAATCTTCCAGAATGCAGTGTTGTCTTTCAGATCTTGAACTTGCAGTGGAATACTAATATGAGCTCTTCTGGAGAATTTTCCTAATGGCTTTACCTAAAATGACTACTTTACATAAAATACATAAGGGAAAATACTGACTTGTCAAAATTTAAATCATTCTGTGGGAAACAATAATTTTCTTGGGGTTTTTGACTAGGAAGGCTTCTTCTCAGTTGAACAAGAGATCTTCCACTGTGTGTACCCCTTCTCATTGAATTTGGCTGTCCTTAAGTCTCTGCTCACAGTTCTGCTGGCAGCCTTGCCCGGTAACTTGTATCAGGTTTTTATTCTTTCCTACTGAAGTTGTTTCTTATCTGTGTTCATCGTGCTTCAGGACAGAACTGGGACTGACTGTATGTAGTCTGCTTGGGCAACTCCCCTGGTTGAAATTCCTGTGCTGCCTTTCCTAGTGTATGCCAGGTATCTGTCCTGGGAACTGTTTGCCAGCTATCTGGTGGTTGAATAGAGACAGGCCAGGGATAAAGCTCCTGTTCTGAACTGATCAATCCAATTAATGTTTTATCTTTACCTCTGAGCAGCCTGTCTCTGAGGCCGTTTACCCTTCTAGGTTGGATCAGGTATACATGTTTGTTTCCTTTCCTGTCCTTCATGTAAAAGGAAAAAAAAAAGCTTAGTGACACCTGTTTCATCTCCATAGAGAAAAGGGTACTCAAATCATGTGACATCTGATGTAAAACCTTTTCCCTCTCTGAAATGATCATGATTCCCACCACCAGTCCAGTCTTATGGAATTCAGTCGGATGCTATCAGAGTTTATTCTGTGCTTCTGGGCTCCATCACAGGAACAGAGGCCTGAATGTGCAGACTCTTTTTTTTCTTCTTTTTTTTTTTCTTTATGAACTTAAACTAGCACAAAAAAAGGTGATAGCTAGTATTGTTTTTCTGTTAATTGAAGTTATGTAGTAGAATATGTTCAATAATGTAGGACTGTCTGATACTTTCTGGCCTTCCAAGACAGACGCAATCTGTTGGAATAGTTTAACTTTCTGTCAGGAGGACCTGCCAATGAGCTGTTTTATACATTTCAACATTTCCATTTTGCAGTTTTCCATAAGACGCTGAATTTTTTCCCCTCTTTCTTGGATAAGTCTAAGTCACACACTTGAAATGAAACCAAAGCTAGGGAAGATGAAAAGCTGACTGGAGCAGGAATGTCTGCTTTCAGTTTGTTGCTTCCCGTCTGATCATGACATTTGAATCAGAGCTGGGTTAAAGATAACAGCAGTCACACAAATCAGTGTTTGGTGTAGCTATGTCTGCTTACCCCCCTTTGAATAAGGGACCACTATAAACTCTGTCTTTTAGGGCATTTTAGTACAGTGAAGACCTTTTGGTTGCCAAGGTCATAGTTCTTTTTCTACTTTTTTCCTGGTTTGAATCAAGCAAAGAATGAGTAAGTTTTGCGTAGTTCTCACTAAAATTCACAGACTAAGTGTTTTATTTTTCTGGGGAAATGATGATGGTGAAGATATTAGTCCGAAAGAAAAAAAAGTCAGTCTCAGTAGGAGAATACAAATTTATTATACTGAAAAAATAGGCTTAAGAAAAAAGACCTATTTTATGATTATTTGGTGTTAAAAATTCCATTGATTTGCTTAGCAAGATTCTTCTACTGCACTGTAAAGTGTTTGTAATCAGGGAACACTTGGGAGGAGATTCTAAAGGGAAGTTTGTTTACCATAGAGTGAGACTGCTTAAAAACACTATTTCCACACTCCTCCCCCCAGGTTGTAGGAATCTTTCTTGTAGGATAACTTTAAGAAAAAGTGAATTTGGGTTCTGTGATGCTTGGCAGGATGTGAGTATAACTTGCTAAAGGCACATGAATAGGACTAAATGCAACATACAGTCCTCTCTAGGTGTATGGGAAGACACTTGGTTCACTAATTCTACTGTTTCAGTACTTTCTTTGACAATGGATTTAACAGTTCCAAAACTTAGAATGAAAGAGGAATTTGGCTGTAAAATTCTACTTTCAGAAGCTTTCTACTTCTGCAGGGTAAGCTTATGCTTATATACAAAAATCAGCCTGCCCTGCTTGCTTTTGGGCAAATCCTTGCAGCTCTTCTCCAATCACTGTGACTAGGAGGAGTTTAACTCATGCTCTTGAATTGTTGCATTTGAACACCTACTGGCTGCAAATCAAAAGTTTTGTAGTGATAACCACAACCAGCTTTCACTATATACATAAAGCCTTGATAAACAAAAAGGCTTTTTTTTTTTTTTTATTGGAAGAGGAGAACAGAACTTGGCTCCTTTTCATTGTGTGACAATACACAGTAAGTTGTCCTAAGTGGATCTATGTTAAAAAAATCATCAAGGCCAAAGCCAGCTGTCTTTCAGCTTCTGAGGCACATCAATAAATGTTAGGCTATCAGATTGGTTGCAGGATTGCCAGGAGTCCTTTCTGCTTAAATTCCAAGTGGCTTTCTTATATAGTACATCCTCATATTTGGGCTGAAATGTGAGCGGGTGTGCCAAAGTGTTGATGACTTTCTTATCTTTTCACACAATGGCCTCCAAATATATGAATTAATGAGGCTTGAGCATTACTCATGGTGCATTCTCAGGACATCACATATGGTATTATGCTTTTTTCTAAGCAGCATAAGCTTTTTGTTACCCTGATCTCCATGAGAATTAATAGAACTTTGAAGAGTGAGCATCCTCAACCATTCAGGTGTGGATGCGAAGGAATAAGTAATGATCTTGTCAGATGCAGCACAAAAATAAAATTATGTAGAACAGGACTCCTGCTGTTTCTTTTTACCTGCATGTTTTTTGTTGTTCTAGCCACTTGTTTGAATTTTCTATAATGGCACATGTGTCTTGGTAGTTATTTTGCAGTAACAGAGACGTCATAATTTCCAGAACCTCAGCTTTCACTTAAGTATGTAGTAGATTTTTCACTGCTTCTTTCCAGTATTATAAAGCAGAAGAGAATGTGAATATTTTTTTCAGTTCAGTGTAAGGACAGTGAACTAAAAGACACGATGATAACACAACTTGTTATTTTCTTCTTCTTTCTATTGAGGAAATTGCTTCATGTATTTTTATCTTTGGCTGAAACTGATTTTCAGTGTTGAAAACTTACTCTGGTAGAAAGTTAGGACATGGCATTAATTTAAACAGTCTCTAGTGTCAAGACTTAGTGTGTTTGAAATGAAAGCCTTGCCAGCTTCAGCTATGATAGTTTTAGTATCACTGAGTTGGAGAAGGTGAAATAATAAAGGACAGTGTTTGAGTGCTGGACCAGTAAGTTTTTCTGTCAGGCAGGTGATGCAGCCAGACTCTTCCACCCTCCTGATTTTCTAATAAAAGGTTGTTGGAATTCCTACTTCTATTTTACTGCTGTAAAGGAGAAAAGTGAAGGTTGAGTTTGTTCAGTTCAATGGGTTGGCCACTGGCCATGTGGCCCCCATGGGGCTGAAATGCCAAGAGGGTTTCAGTTGATCCCAGTTGCTACTATGAAGCAATTTAAATTTAAAAGACAAGTGAAATCAGATGTTTAACTGTAAGTATCCTGCTGTGCAGTGCACAGGGCTACCTCTTCCTGCTTGTTGGTAACTATTAAGTGTCCTGTCAGGTGGTAGCAGTAAACAAAAAGTAAAAGCAGTAAACAAAAGGGTAATGTATACCTAAATACAAACTGTAGAACACCATTAATTAGCAATAACCTTTGAATAATGTTAAAAGAAGACATCTAAATTAAGTCATTATTTAGACAGTATCATAGAGAATAAAAAAGTTGTCTTTATATCTCTTTAACCCAATTGGCTCCTGAAGTACTCTCATACTTCTCCCATTTGTAGTCTTTGGTAGTGTCCAGCTCTTTCAGGTCAAGTTCTCCAACTTGCCAAAGTCAGTGACTGGCACCTGTCTGTGTTGCAAAGGCAGTGTTTGGTTTAAATAGTCCTTCATCAGTCACACACTGGCTTAAACAGCAGGTATGCAATTCCTGAAGGAGGGAACAGCATTATCAAGACTCTTACTGGCTGGTTTCTAGGTAATAACTTCATAGCAAAAATTCTCTGTAATTACAGGAGAGCGGAGTACTTCCTCGTTGCTTGCCAAAGCTTCCATAAAACATTTCCCTCAAACTTAATACAGGTATTTGTTCAAAAACTAAGCTTAATTTGAACCCACAGTAGAGAAGCTTAAGCCATGTGTAGCAGTGCCACCTAGTGTAGTCTGTCAGTCCTTGATTTTCAGGGTTAACAGAATTTTACTCCTGTTGTATCTTGAATCTATAATTGTTTGGAAAGCAAACAGTACCTTTTTGTTGCAGAAAGTGTTAAAGATTATTCTCAAGAAATCTGGGCCAGGATATTTTCTTGCATAAAACAAACTCTTACCTGATAGCTGCTTCTTTGCAGAATTAATGGCAAAATATTCTGAAGTAATCCATGCGCAACAGGCTATTCCCTTTTTGTCATGTTTAGCTTTTAAAGTGAAACGGACGGGTAGGATGGAGCAGGGATTGGACAGTGCTCTTGTTCAAGAAATACCAGCTTGATAGTGTGGATATTTATTGAGGAACGATAATATTTTCTAAAATTATTCCTAGACTAAAGTAGCATTTATTATGACCCAAACTGGTAGAATTTTGCCTGCCAATCTACATATAACTTGATTTGGGAAGCGGAGGAGTAGAAGTAAGGATTAGATTACAGACCTCAAACAATAAATGGTTCATGCTGGGTGAGAATTCTGAAAAGAAATAAGTTTAAACTTGCTGTGGCTCTTGGGCTAAGAGTTATAAATTACAACAGTTTCCTAACAGCTGCTATTGCTGTTAAGTTTTGGCTCCTAGCTGGCTATGAATAGCCCACACAAGTCTGAAAGTTGTTATTATGTCAAATAAACAAAGCCATGGAGTGGGTTTTTATTTTCACTGTAATACCCCTGAAGAGTGACTAATGAAATCTAGAGAAGTTTATCTGGATTTTCACCAGTTTAAAAAAAACCACAGATTTAGTTCTGTGTTCTTCTAACCAAGAGGAAGTTTGTCACTGCAGCTGGAGCTGCTGGGAATTGCATGTTTTTTCTAGATTCCCAAAGGAAGCACTGTCAGCCAAAGTTAGAAATGGCAGGAGGACAAAAAGCAAAAGGCACAACTGCTAGGTTTATACTTACATAGGGATTGTGCTGCTTGGCCTTCCCACTTAGCTGCTCAAACTCTTCTCCAGTTAAGAATTAGAATCATAGAATCATCTGGGCCGGAAGGGACCTTCAAAGGTCATCTAGTCTGCCCCCCCCTGCAGTCAGCAGGGACACCCCCAACTAGACTAGACTGCCCAGGGCTTCATCGAGCCTCACCTTGAATGTCTCCAGGGAAGGGGCCTCAACCACCTCCCTGGGCAACCTGCTCCAGTGCTCCACCACCCTCATTGTATTGTCTATTAATTGTTTATCTAATACTGTCTAGTTCAGTACACAGAGACAATTTTGAGGCCACCTGTGGAACATGAAAAGTTCTGTCTTGAGTTCAGGTGTGCAGATAGGCCATCTTTATCTGCTGATCCCAGACATGAGGAGGAGAGAACTATGCCAAACTCTGCCAACTGGCTCTTTGAAGGAGAAATTTCTGTGAAAGGATGCTCCTGAGTGGAGAGTTTATAGCATATTGATCCTCAGCATCTTAGGATGTTGTGCTGTGTGAACAGCAAACTGCTCAAAGATATCTCCAGATAATACTGCCCTTGAGTCCTTTCTTCAAAGTGAAAATGAGATTGTGACTACTCCAGTGCCAAAGCCCAACATCACTGATATAGACATGGTGAAAACTAGGTGACCAGGTATAACCAACACTGCCTTGTACATGAAGATTTTGCATGTTTCTCAAGAAAATAAGACTGTGGACTTGAAAATTTGGGCACCTCCTAAACTGTCTTTATTCTTAAAATATTTGTCTCAGCATCTATTCACAGTACCTCTCTACCCACAATGGTTTCCTAATATTATTGGCCCCCCCCAAAAGTAATTAAGTAAATTAGGAACATAGTCATCTAATAGATAATCTAGTATTTGTCTTACCTGTTCTAATACACAACAGATTTTGAGTTCAGTCCCTCACAATTGAGATAAGAGTTCACCATCAACAGCAGAGCAGTACATACTGTTCTTGGCTTCACAACAAAAGAATCCAAAAGTAATTCAGCAGTTGCTTCAGCTCAGAAGTCAACTAATCAAAGCAGGTATGACTACCTGAGCATGCTGCTGCTGCAGCAGCTGCTGGATTATTTCACTGCTGCTGACCCCATTGTGTGCTGGAAACTGCAGAACCATCTTGAAATGTTGTCTTAAGAATGCACAAGACTGTACTGTGTTTCTTTGTCTTGTGTTTTGGGTTCTCTTGTTTTACTGACAGATTCCTTAAATGTTTGTATGTCACTTCACATTTCCTAAATATTGTAGTCACTGTGCCTTGCAGAGAGTACTAAATGCTCCTTATGTAAATTAGATTTCTATGGGACTCCCCAAGTGTTTGCTGTTCCCACAGCATCTTATCTTCCCCCTTCCCTCTTACATAAGACAGTGTTTGAAATATGCATGTCACTCCCCATCACCCACTTTCCATTCTTTCAAAAAGTCCTCCTGATATAACTTGGTCTTGCACGTGCCTCAGTATGATTTCTGTTAGTTTGACCTAATTTGGAGCTTGGTTTCTAGAGCACTTTGAGGAAGAAGGCCTTATCTCCAGAACTTTGAGCTGCATTGCCCCGCAAAGGGGATTATTGTTTTGGCCATTATCAGTGAAGAGAATGGGCAGTGTTTCTGACAGCTGAGTTCAGTATTTCACTTATATCTATATAAGGGGGTTTTATTAGTAGTTCTAATGCAGTCCATTAACAGCAGTTTTGAAAGCCCTGGTGTGGAAGAGCACCCAGGTAGCTTCAAGTTTTTGTAGCCTAAGTTGTTGTTGTTGGTTTTTTTTTTTAAGTATGTAATATGTATTAAGATATTAATGGCCTTATAGTGGTGATCCTGAGCAAGTGTTATCAATGGCAGGAGTATTTCAGTGTGCTTCCTTTCACTGATAAACAACTGATGGCTTTGAAGATCAAGGTCTTCAGGAGAAATCTGAAGCATACAGAAGAAGGGAGACATTTGCTTGTTGGTAAATGTGAATTATCTTACTCTGATTTTGCTCACTGATAGAGTGAGGAGTAATGGCTTATAGAGAAAATCAGGTGATCTAGTTCCTTCCATTCTTCTCTGTTAATATGGTTCTGTGATGAGTCAGTTTTATCACCAACTACTAGAGGAACATTTCAGGGGACTCCTTGTTCAAATGTTGGTGTTGCATCACAGGCTTTTTTCATCCTTCCCCTGGGTTATGCAATAAGTTCTGAAAGGGCAGCAGAGGGCGAGAATCCTAATAGCAAGGAATTCCCAACACTATAGCAGCCAACCTGGTTTGTTTTGGTGCCACACTCTGCACTAGATCCTTCTGCAGACCCCCTCAGGGTATTCTTCTGCCACAGTCAGCAAAGACAATGAGCTTTGGAAGATGGTTGCTTGAAACCCCATCTCACACCTTTGCTTTTATTCTCAAGAGGCAACCACATCAAATGGTAAATGTACTTACATGGTGCTTTTTAGATTCAGGGTAGATTTGTGGACTGACCTATACATTAAGAAGTATGTGTTATGGCCAGGGAGAAACAAAACAAAACTCAACAGTAAGTACAAGTTGGGCAGTCTCCCAAGAGAGTCCAAAATTATGACTGGTGCTTACTGTTTCTCAGGGGGCTTGCATCACCAGCAGCAGGACACTGTACAAATCGCTGTAAGGTGGCCTTGGGCTGAGGGCTCCAGTGAAGATTTCACCTGGTGAAGTCTAACCAAAATATTTATTTTAATATTTTGTAATATTGGAAAGCCTCCATGGGAACCTAGCAGGAAACTTGTGATTTGAAAAATTACCAGGTTGTTGGGGGTTGCTAAAAGCTGGAAAAGAAGTTGGTTGTTTGCATCCTTCCAGATGAGCATTCTCTGGCCGTTTGTTCCTGGCTGATGGATTGGGTTTTGTGGCTCTTTTCCTTTGTTCTGCTGGTTTAAGTGAAAGAAAAATACTGCTGGAATCTTATCAACAATTGTAGGCCTTGATTATTTTTAAGGATTTTTAAAGAGCAAGTTCAGATAATGTGTGGACATGAAGGTGGAGTGTGGCTGGGGTAGAGCCGAATTGGAGTGGAGCTGAATCTTTGAGGCAGTGACGAGCTTTAAATAGGGAGTGTGTGTGGAGCTGGAACTTTGCCATGTGCAGTATGAATGGGAGTGTTTTGAAACGGGTCATCCTCACCAAAGGAGGGAACAGTTAAATTCTCACTACAAATGCGGCAATGCTGTAGAAAAGCAAATTGGCTATGTCTACTTAACAAATGTGTCTGAGTATTTCATAGATAAGAAATTTCCCCTCATGGTCCTCTGTATGAAGTGCAACATTTAGTGTAGCTGTTATTGTCCAATAAGTAAAGTGAATGGTTGTTTGAGGCTATAGTCGTTTATTGATTTTTATATTTTTATAAATGTACATTAAAAGGTTATACATGTTTATGTTTTTGGAAAAGGGAAACAACTTTGTTCTGCTCTTGTGTGAACCAATTTTTTGCCTTCTGAAAAATCTCATTCATTAGCTCAGATATTCAGATTAAGGAATTAAAGGTTTTGATGGACTTCTTTTTGTTCTAGTTAAAATGTTAAAGGAAGCAGTGAGAAGAACAGTAGATCACACTGAATATGAACACAACTACAAGAGAGTCTCAAACTAATTCCCTATTTAACTTCCTTATGATTTCTGTATGAAACTGGGAAGGGGATTTTCTGGAATAAAATTGCTTCCCATTCAAAAAAAAAAAATCATTCTGCAAACAGCAGGTTTTTTTTTTGTCTTAAAGATGCTGACCTCTACTGCGCTTTGATAGATTAGATTAGATGACAATTAATTTTGTTCAGTCCATGCCATACTTTATTCTGTCATAATATAGTATCTCAAAGCTGCTCGAAACTGTTAATAAAAAGAATAGACACAATATCCCTTGCACTTTAAGTGGTTAAGGTTTTATACCAAATAAGGATGGAAAAATCTTTGAAGCTGAAGACCAGAGTTTGTTCTCAGACTTGTAAGCAACAGAAATTCAATTAGAAAACTTGACTGACATGTACAGCAAAAGACAAATATTCTCTGCCTAACTACAGCAGAAATGGGCATAAACAAAAGGAGGCAGTGCCAGTCCCTAGAATGCACCTCTTTCCTTTGGCCACATTTTTTTCCTCTGGCTGATGCTTTGATTAGAAAAGGTTATAATAGGACCTCCTGCTGACTTCAGAGGGAGCTGCCACAATTCCTGTCCTTGGCTGATCTCCTCTTGCCCCAGTTTAGCTGTGACTAAACCATTTGACTGCTTAAATTTTTCAGAGTGATTCTTGCTATGACATTGATACTAGAACTGTGGATAAACTTAGCTGTGTATTGGCTTGAGCATCAGTATTGTCTAGACATAAAAAATAAGAGAGCAGAATGAGGTAAAGCTGGATAATTCCTCCCTCTGAGCTGCTTTCTTTCTGTGATAGTGGAGTCAGTGTTAAACTGCCTAACTTGGGCATGGCTGTGCTTTGATTTATATTTTTTTTTTTTTTTTGGCATTACCATATCTATAGTCACAGCATCTTTCTTTGAGATGCTGCTATGCATTCCAGCTGGGTATAATTTACCATTTAGATTTTTAGCTAAACTTAGCAGCCCTAGAGGCTTTAGAGTTTGAAGATTTCTTTTTTTTTTTTTTTTCTTAATTAAAGAATTGCGATGCCAGGCAAGCAGTGTTTTCCCAGGCTGGCTGCTGCTGATGCAAAGTGGCGCGCTCAGTTTGCACACAGCATAGGGTAATGGCACGCTGAGGGAATTGCACAATTCAATGGCAGAGACTGAGGAGCACCTTGATTATTAGTCATCTGTGTAATGGGAACTATTTGAAATCTTGGCTGCTAGTGTAAGGAATTGCTTAAAAAAAAAACAAAAAAAAAAAAAAAAAAAAAAAAAAAAACACCAAAGCCACCCTTGGCCCCCCCCCCCAGAAAAATACCACCTCCACACAGAGAAACCCAGATGTGATATCTTAAGTTGAAGGCCCGGTACCCATTTTCATTAGAAGCATAGGTGGCAACATCTAACACTTGTAGCTACAGTGATGTCACC
Source organism: Limnodromus scolopaceus (assembly GCA_028565335.1). NCBI lineage: Eukaryota > Metazoa > Chordata > Aves > Charadriiformes > Scolopacidae > Limnodromus > Limnodromus scolopaceus. Next base: position 12,397,355 of record JAOXNO010000070.1, on the reverse strand, counting down.
TTTATTGATAGAGTAGACAATCTGAAAGTGTTTTGCCTGCTCTATCATAAATGGGTAACACAACTGCATCTCCACTTTGTTTATTACTCCAAGTATGGAAGTCAACACAGTTCAGACTTGTGAAAAACATTCAAAGTTTTGCATTCTGTACAAAAGGGTTTAAAATGAAATCTGCTGCTTCCTAAAAGCAGCCTATCCTAGTTTCCTCTACAGCAAACAGTCCAGAGAAGTGGAAGCCAAGCCAGTATTACTATGTGGGGAAAAGAGGGAGAAATCTAAGTAACAGCAATACACATGCAGGGTTTTCACAGATGTTTCTCATAGGTATCATGTGACTAAAGCACCAAGTTCAATGTAGAGTCTTAATCATTAAGAAATACTGATGCACAATCCCTCTGTGAAGGAGGTGTTAGCTCATGTACTGGAAAATACACAGTCCAGACACTGGATAGTATAGCAGGGATGGAAATTAATTCCACTGTTTATTCTGACATCTTAGCCATAGCACAGCCTCCTATCAGTAGAAACTTTTCTAGAAAAGTGCAACTTTGTCAAAATGTGCACAAAATCTAGAGTAAAGGAGAAAAGAAATGAAAAATAATGGGAAAAGTACACACACAAGTATTTGCCTTGGTTTGCATGTGTTGACAGTGTTTTTATCCTACAAGAGGTGGGTAAATGTTGAGTGTTAAGAGACAATCTCTGGTTGTTCTGAAGTTGGGTCAGTTCTCCTTAGATCTTCACTGGGCCACTTACTTGCCTCTCCTCTTACAGGAGATGGGGAGCATTTCTTTGGAAGTTGATTTTAATTTTCATGAAAAAAACAATAGGATTTTGACTCAAACTTTCTGCTGCAGTGCTAGAGAGGCATGAAATCAACATGGTTAGAACTTACAGGAAACATGATCAAGTGCAGGGATAGAAGTAAGCTCCAGCATTGATGAATTCAGATTTTCATACCTTTAGTTTTCTTACCATACATCATTGAAAAAACTGGCAAGACAGATTAGGAGGTGGGAGAGGGTGTCCTCTTGATGTGTATAACATGTCAGAAATCTTGCTACAGGTGAAGTTACCAGCATTTTAAAAAGCAAGCAAAACTATATAGAAATGTATGTTATAAGTGAGATTTCCCTAAATCACAAATAGGATGCATGTTTGTTAATGATGAAAATTAATCCAGTAAAGGTGACTAAGCTAGTAGAGTGCTTTCCTGAATGCCCTCATTTGCCTTTTTGAGTAAGTTGTGGAGAAGCAGCAGGAAGATCTTCTGAATGTTAGATAAATCTACAACAGACTAGAGCAGACAAGTAACTTAACGGGGGTTCATTCTTTTGCCTTGCAATATTTCTGGACAATGTGGCTGGGTAAGTTTGGGAATTTTCACAACTTTTTTGTTTGTTTGTTTTTTTAGATAGTGAAGTTCCTCTAACATGATTCTACTCAAGCTCTGCATTTTAAAATGCAAGTAGTTCATGGCTTTTAAGAACATATGTAATGCAATAACAAAATGCTTCTGTCTTCATGTGTACTTAAGGAAGTAATAGCAAAGTAACTCTGAGGTTTTGAACTTGGACTTTTATTTCTGTTTATTGTTGTAAGTTGTCCAGCCAGTGAATAGTTTAAGTTCATTATGCTGATGTATGGGATGTGTTGAGAAACTCTTGATGTTTTTGAAACTAGGGCCTGAGTACTTCTCAGATTTCATCATCACTTTCCAGGAGAGAGCAGTGGCAACGAATTATACAGAAAATTACTAGTAGCCTGTTGTTCAATCTGAATGCATTCAAGTTCCAACAGCACTGATACTGCTGGATTTCAATCCATGTTTCTGTTTCACAGCAATGCTGTCACCTGTGCTAATTATTCTGAGAGCACTCAGTCTGGGCCAGTTGAGATCACTAACAGATTTTAATATGTTAACACAAAACCAATGTTCATTCAGTGTTCAAATGACCTAGGAGATGGGGGAAATAAAAGATAACTTAGCAGTAACTAGTCTCCATTGCACAGCAGCCTTGAAAATCAAGCTAGATTTTTAACTGAGGCGATTGAGGGTTTGTTTGGTTTGGGGCCTTTTTTTTGAGGGGAGGGAAGCAGAGGGTCTTATTTTACTCTGCTCACATCTTAAAAGAATAAAAACTATAGCTGATCACAGAAACAAATGGTTCATGTTACAGTATTAAGTCTTTTTTTTTTTTTTCCAGTTCACTATTAAGGTCTATACTTAAAATGAGATTTGCATGTCCTGGGAAAGAGGAAAATGTAGGAACTGCAGTACAACTGCATCTTTACAGTCTTAGTTCCACTTTGCATGTTTACAATTCTGTGTGATGGGGCTGAGCACTAAAGCCTCAAGCTAAAAGGTTATGTTCCACTTCTCTGTGGGTGTGGAGGGATCTCGATTGCCAAGGCAAGCAGCTAGGACTTAGTAATGGTAACTTACAGGGGATCACTGGTAGAACAGGGACGGTGCCAATTAGATTCATGCACTCAAGATTGTTTTGCAATTGAGTCATTGCCTGAGCCCTCTGATTTAGGCTAGAAGAGTTTGGCTGGACTTTATGAAAATTTAAAAATGTGCTGTCCTGTTGCCTTGCAAAACCCCAGGAAAACTTTGCTTAAAGACACATGCAATTGGAAGTGTGCCAATGAATGAAACAATATGAAAGACTGTCTGAAATGGAAACAGGGAGCCTACTGTATATGTACAACTGTCCAGAAGTCTTGTTACCAGAAATACTCACTACTAGACAGTTTCTGACAAGTCCTGCCTGCTTTACAGCCTGCATACTCTTTTATGAAGTATCTCATGTATAGTGTTTGGACATCCCCCATTTTCCTGTGTAAGCAGGACGATGGAAGCTGATGATACCCCTCATAGGAAATGTTACCAGAAGTGCCTCAATTGCATTAAGCATTTAAATGTTTTATCTGATTTAAAAATGAAATTTAAATATAAATAATACCATATTCTTCAGCAGAAAGAAGCTGTGATAGAACTAGTAATTTAAAATAAATCCAGTTGCCTAGAGTCTGTGCAAATGCAAAGTCCAGGGCCTATGGTAACATATTAGAACATATTATTTCTGTCACCCAAAATGGTCAAATTCTGCCTCCGTGCTCTCTTCTCCTATGAAAAAAAAAAATCGAACTTTGACAAACTGCTTCCATATCTTAATTTTAGCTTTAAATACTCAATTAAATTTAAAAATTGATTTTTTGACAGAACACTTAAATTCAGGAGCTAAAAGGAATGGGTGGATTTGCTTTCATTAGCATAGTAAATTACATTTTCATTTCTGTACTTCTTTACTATCTCTCACGTTTTATAGTTCAAGTAAAACTTTTATTAGCTTAATGTAATCAAGGCAGCACATTTAGTATACAGTAATTTCTTCTGGATGATATGTGCTTCAGTGAACTAGTCAGTGGTGACTAGTTCCTCTGCTAGATTCCTTTGCTGCTGGCTTTCTGTTGCTGTTGTCGAGCAAGAAGAAAAATAAGGCAGTGGTTTAGATACCGAAGTCTTCAGAGAATAGCAAATGGAGGATGTGCAGGAGTGTCCAAGTAGGAACTGAGGGTAGAGGCCAGAGAAAAAGCTCCAAAAGCAACTGAGCTGGTAACTGAGAACACACTAAAGCCCTAAATAAATCATTCTTGGCTTGTTACCTAAATGGGACTCTGAACTGCAACTTTTAAAAACTTAATGCTTTAAACATCGATTTATCAATCTTAGAGTGCATTGTCAAAAAAGACATTCATAACCTGCATTTGGTTGAATTTTCCTTTACAACATGCCAGTGAAAACAAATTGCGGTGCAGTGAGATAAAACCCCTAAACTCATCACTCCCTCTCATTAAGATTAATTAGTTGCCATCAGAAACATCAGAGGACAATGTGCATAGGCTCACTTAAGTCTCTAGGGCACACAGGAAGATTAGTGGCATATATTATGTGTAATAACTTTCATTGAGCAAGAAAGAATGTTCTTTTCTTTATCGGAACAGTGATCCGCCCCCTTTCTTTGTGATCTCTCTCCATGGACTCTTAAGCAGTTTCTTCCATCAGTCCTGTTTCACCTCCACTAAGGAAATAATGAGTCTCATTCCTGTCTCTTCTAGCATGTAGTTGTAGCAGATCTCATGTTACAGCCAGGAGCTAGATCACATTTTTCCAGTAACTTTAAAATCCATCCATTAGTGTGCATCCAGTGCTTTTGGACTATCAAAGGTGGAAGCTGCTATGTACCAGCAAGATTCCAGTCAATTTCTTAGGAGGCAACTAAAGATTTTTTTTTTTTTTAAATGGTTCATGATTTTAAATGGTCAGTGGAACAAACTGTTGCATATTCTTTCTGTCTCTTGCCAGGTTCATTCAGTATAAAACTACTGCTTTGAATAAGTCCTCCAGATGCTTAGTTAAGGGAATAGAAATGATAAATACTCAAACTTCAGATTTATGTTCCTCTTCATAAATAAGCTAGTAAGTAGCTTTAGATGTACTCTTCTACAAAGCCATATGACTACATAAGATATGTGTTCTTCTGCAATCTAAATATGGTTGCATACAAAAACAAATTTTCATTATCAAATAGAAGCACTATGAGATCTTAGAACAGACTTAACCTGTGAATAAGGGAAAAGCAACTAGCTGTGGAACTTTCAATGACGGATCAAAATTTACTTCTGTCACTTTCAAATACAAGCTTTTTTGTAGATTCTAATTAAACACAGCAGAATCGTCCCTGACATCTCATAAAAGCTGATAGTGCTACTATAGGTGACTCATCATTTAATACAAGATGTACTGTTAAGAATAGTATTTAGGTTAGTAGGCAATACACTTAAATATTGTGGCTGTGTATATTGTATTGTTGAATTCTAAGTGGCTTTATTTCTTTTTTTAAAAAATTTGTTCATGTTCTTGACCTAACTACAGTTATTTTGTTCACTAAAATGATCCTTTACTATGTAAACACTAGTAATGGCTCTTAGATGAAAGGGGGGGAAAAAACCCCCAGATGTACAAAATATTATCAAAGCTGTAAATATTTCATGAAAGGAAGATAAGGTTCAACTAAAGTTGTTAAGGAACCAAGCCGTAATAGCATTAAAAATACATAACTGTATATATTCTAGTATGACAGCACCTGAAGCATTCACTTTGTAGGGAGTAGCTTGTCAGTAGTGGATGTGGAACTGCAATGTGTGAATGAAGTCAGGTGGAAGAAGGCATCCTGACTGAAGTGATCTTTGACTTGCTGGATTGGGGGTATTTTTTGACCAAGAAAAAAGGAAAAAACTTTTAGTTGAATGAAGCACACTCATATTTATGGGATTAGAGATATGGATGTTATATATATTATATGTATTATATATATGATATTATATATGGATATAGAGATATTAGCGATACAGCCTCTTCAGGTTATCTAGTCCAAACTTTTATGTGAAGCAGGGCAATTGTTGTCATTAGATCAGATCAACTGTGGCAGAGACCAAAGATGGAGATGTTTCTCCTTGCCCTCCAGAGGAGAAAAAACGGCCTTGCTTGAGCAGGGGTGTTAGACCAGGTGACCTCCAGAGGTTCTTGCCAACCTCAACTGTTCTGTGATGGGGGAAAGTGGAACACACCTTAATTGAAAACTCCTTCCCTTAAATGTTATGGAGGGAACAGACGTCCACCACCAAGTGTATCATCTGTATGGTTAATGTTGCATCATGACCTCTCTGAAGGTATAATGACATACTATAATGTGTTCAGTTAGACTAGGTAAAGTAGTGTTGCTTATGAGGTGTGACTGATAGGGCTGTATGAGCCTTGAAGAATGTTATCTATCTTGAAGATCACTTAAAGTAAAAGAATATACAAAGACAGAGTGTAAAGTCAGAAAATCACCCAGGCATAGAAAATGTTGGTGTCACCCAAGCTGGAAACAAAAACGAGGGGAAGAAATGGATGTTGCCTGAAGTGAAGAGAGTGGTACCTTTGGCTCCAAGCAACCTCAGCAGAGCTAACTCTACTTCCACAGTAATGGGAGGTTATTTCTGAAAGCCAAAACTTGAGATCTGGTACAACTACATTACATGTTCTCCTACATCTGCTCCTGGGACATGACTCACAAAGGTCTTGAGACAGCTGGGAGAACTGAGCTGTTTCAAGTATGTTCTGTGTCTGTCTTGTTGTTTTGTTTTTGATAACTTTTTTTATTTCCTATTTTGTAATCAGGAATGTAACCCTCTGCTTTGCTAGACTAAACTTATTTGCCTTTTTGGATGCGTCTAGCATTAATGATAGCTTCACACAATTGTGCCAAGTATAAAGCATCTTGTCTTTTTCCCAAAATAGCTTTATTTAATATAGTGTAATAGAAAACTTGATTCCAGAAAAGGTTCAGGAAGCTAATTCAGGGTGACTTTCCCACCAAGTGGGAGAATGAAGGTTGGTTTAATAGCTAATATAACAAAGGGTGGAATACGAGAGAGAAATATCAGCCAGTAAATGTTCTCTCACAAGGACCAGGCAGAATAGAATTCCGCTGACGGCCATTTCATGTATTTCATACACTCCAATTTGTGCTACACTGTGTAAACCCTGGGTCTGGCAAGGGAGTGCAGAAGGAGAGTAGTTGTTTCTGGTTTTTTATTTCCAAAGACTTTTCAGTAGACCATGCAATACCTTTGCCTGGTCTTCTAAAACACTGTAGGAAGGTGAATTCCACCCTTTAAAGACTAAATAAAAGAGAATTGTCTGGAAAAGCCTGGTTGGAGGAGTAAAAGGTACACTCATTTCTTGGGCTGAGTGAACCAGCCCAGGAAATAATCCTGTTCTTCCGTCAGCACTGTAGGTATGTGGACAAGTGTTTATACCCCTGTATGGTGGATTTCCATGTAATGTCTATTAATGATACCTCAAGGCAAGATTAAACAGGAGTAGTCTGGAGAGTGGCGAAGAGGATGCTTAAAGAGGATTATTTTCATCTTCCTTCTCTTCCCTTCTCGCTTATTAAGTTTTTTGCTTATCCTCTAATTTCAAGGCATGTCTCAGTGGATAAAACCTGCTGTGGAAAATAAGCAAACATGCTTACTGTTTGCCTGCAGTAGTGCATTCAGTGGTGCTTATCACATCCATCTGGGCACCCAGTTTTGTTTTTTCCTCATTAGACTGAATGTATCCTTTCAAAATTAAATATGGGCACCCCACAGGAATGCAAATCTCTGCTACATATTTGGGCTGTGGGAGGGTTATCCCTGTGGCGGGAACCAATGTAGATAAGACTGGAGTGAGTTTCAAAGCATAGACGAAGCACATGAGATTCTGAGATGTGCTTAGATGCAATGAATCTTAATTTTTCTTTTTCTGAGGCACAACCCTTCTATAAGCAGAGATAATTGAGTAAAATATATCAGCAGATATAGGAATCTGTTCCTAGCTTTCTGGATAAGACTTCGTATTCTTGATTGCAAGCAAACCTGATGTTAAATGTGATAGACTTCTCAGTGTAAAAGGAAAGCCCATGGGCTATAGATGGAAATCCTGAATCCCAGCATGATAGTAAGAGGCAGTGGGACAGCGCATGGAATAAATGACACTGGGAACACCATGCATAGGCAGCTGAGTCCTGGCCTTAGTGCTAGGTTTGAATATTGCCTTAGCTTGTGATGCTGCTTTGAGTTTACAAAGACAGTAGAGTCACTCTGGAAGTAAAACCAAGTGTATTTGCTCTTTATTACTGGAAACATTGGGTGATGTGTCTGTTTGTCATTTCATAGGTTTTCCTGTAAGTCTTGCATTTGATCTGTTAAGTGCTTTTGGTTTATGTGGGTAGAGCTTCTTTATGACCAGAAAGAATACAGCAGTTAGCCTGGAGTTGGACCCTGCTCTTCTAGGTTCCTCTTGAGATGTCTGTGGAGATCCTGACTCAATGCTTATGTGTTTGTTCTTTTCTGTTAAAACCAGCTGTCCCTGCACTTTTTCTGCCAATGCAAATCCTGATGTACAGGGAGCAGCAATCAGTAATTTAAGGGGATCCAAAGCAAGAAGTTAAGACTGCAGAAGCATTAGGTTATAGGATTTGTCAATAAAGGTAGTCCAGCCATCAGAACACGTCAGCGTAGACTACAGAAGAGCTTTATTTGGTTATCTAATGTGTGTATGCATCATTCTACTACTGACAGTGCTACCTAGAGGCTAATTTTGATTTAAGGTTCTTAAAGTGGAAGAAGAAAAGATCTAGGAGGTTGGTTTGCTTGATAGACTATGGTTAAATGATATGCTGTTAGGATTTGCATAGGAGTATATAGGTAATGTGCTAATGCAGATTGCTTTGCCTGAAACCTTCTCGTGCTATGTACTAACTTACTGTCCCATCATGCTGTTAGCAAGCGTGCAGGAATTTTAAGGGTATGCCATGTTTCTCACCTAACTACTGTGTATCTAGCAAGGGTCAGCTTTTGTGAGCAGCTTTTATCAAAGGGAATACATTTAAGGGTAAATTTACTCACAATGGCTGGGTAAGCAGGAAAAAGGAGAAGACCCTTGTTAAGTAAAGGGTAACTTCAGACATGCCAAGATTTGTGAGGCTTCGGGTCTGAAAGACACAAGCAGACCCCAAATAGTACAAGGGGGTGGCTTCATTATACGGTTAGTGTGTAAGAATTGGTTTTTGTAAGCACAATCTAGGGACCATCTATAATACTGCTTTGACAAACTGGACACCTCATTTTAGGGTTTTACGTGTTAGCAAAAGCAATTCTACTTAAAATACATCTAGATGCAGTCACACTGCTGCTTCTCCTGGATGATGACATCCAAGGGGCACAGATATCCACTGCTACTTGGCAGAAAGTCAACCCTGACATCTGGGAGATGGGGCAGTTCTATCAGCAAATGCAGACAGTGCTCTGTTCAGCAAGTGGCTTGCTTGATCTGGCTGCTGGGAGGGCAGACCTGGCAGGTTCCTAACCAGCTCCCCGCTGAAGCACAAACCTGTTCTTTGCCGGGCCTCTGCCTTTCACCTGTAAGCATGACCTGGCAGCAGTCCTGTGGGCAGAGCTGGAGGGGAAGGCAGAGGACATCCCAAGCCCAGGCCTTGGGAGATGTGGAAAACTGCCAGGTTCTCACTGCTGCTGGCTCACTGGTGAGTCATGGCTGGATGTTGTCCTCAGGCTGGCAAGGCTGCAAGCTGTTCCAGTTTGGTCTGAGGGCAGCCCCCAGTAGAGAATTACTTTAAGGGCAAAGACTACTGATTTATTTCTTCCTTTTTATAAGCTTTTAATGCTCTGTGTGTTCAGGGCTTCCTTTTTATTTTTAGCTCTAGTTCTCTTGGTGTAAGGAAAATATTTATTCTCTGCCTGATTTCCATCTCGTGAATAGCATCATCTTTTGTAATAAAATTAATATCCAGTTATAAATTAAGATAATACTTGGATAATAGTTAACAGGAAGAGTACTATTCTTTCTGAAATGAGTAATATTTCAGGAGTTTCTTTTATTTGGGGGTATAGAACAAGTTAATGTCAGGTGTGAAAAGAACAACACTTGGTTTAACCCATTTAGCTGTGTCTTTCCTAAAAATAACCAGATGTTAACACACATGGCATAATAGTCATAAACTTGAGTCTAACCTGAAGATCCTGTTTGAGTGAGAGTTATGAGGGGGGCGTTTCTAGCATTAGCCATTAATACTTTGTAGGTTAATATCGACAGTCAAAGCAGGCTTAGGACCTACAAAGGCTTTCTGAAATAGAATTTGGACAGTGTGAACCAGGACAGGGGAGGAGAAGCTTCAGTTCTTCCCATAATGCTGAGCTGTATTAATTGCCGCAAGGTATAAGGCTCCATGATCTTTAATAAAACTAACACAAGCAGTGATCGGTTAGATGTGTAACTCCTGCAGAGGAATGCACATATAGCAAACCTAAGGAGAATGGATGTTTTTGCTTGTATTTCTTCAGAGGAATGCAGACTTAAAAAGGATTTTTAAAGTGTTAAATAGCAAAATCTAGGTTTAATTTTTCTTTTGCTGAAAGCCTTTAACAGAAGACTGAAGAACTTGTCTCATAAGGCTGTGATCCTTGGTGTAGACTGACTAATGCTGCTAGTGCTTGCTGCTTGTCTTCTAAATTAATAATATGAAATATCTTTGTTCAAAAGGTTCTAATATCCTTTATAGATGGAACCTTAACCAGTGCTGCAAAGGGAAAGCCAGAGCAGAAGCCTCCTGGGGTGTCAAGCATGTATATTAGGTGCTAAATGGTCAGCATGCAGTCTGAGCACATCATTTCAGGACAACTGAGGCTTAGCTCTCCTTTTATATTGTTGAAGGCAGGTTATAATTAATTTAAAAGAACCTGATGCTTTGGTAGCAGAGTTAGCCTTATGGGTGTGCCTTTCAGTACCTGAGCAGGTAAGCTTTTCTCCTGTGCTCATGGCAGTGTGAAACAACTTAAAGCACATAGTCACCCCCTGTCACTTTCTAACCCTGTGATATTCATTGTTTTGCACTAAATGAAGCTTGCATTAAGCATGTGCTCATTCCTTGTGGCTGTCTGCATTAATTCATGACAGTGCCACTGAGTTTCAGAGGAGGTCCTGACCATAGAAATGAGGAGGAGATAGGTACGTGCACACCTATGCTATGTCTTCAGCTATATGAGCATATTTTTTTCTAAACAGTCCATTCATATTTTCTTTATACTTTTTTTTTTAAAATGAAATTTAAAGCATACAATGAGATCACCTTTGTGGCTTAAAAGTAGAAATTCTGGGAGAGTTCTGTAGAAATCAAATGGGATGGCATGATTTTACTGGTGTGTGTATATATATAACGGAATATCTTTTGTCCCCTCTGTCTGAGACAGAATTAAGTTGCTGAAATAATAAAAACTTTAAAATCTTCAATGAAACACATTATGCAATGTTTCATGAGAGAAGTGGGATGCTTACTAAAAAGTAGATAATACTAATAAAGAATGAGTGAGGATTGGCAGGTGTAATATTTCATTGTATGTTAGCTCAGTTTAAATCCTATAAATCCTGTTTTTATTCTACTGAAAGAAAATTCTTTTAAAATATGTCTGACGGTTGTCTCTTTTTCTCTAGCCAACAGATGACAAGCAGCTCTTGGAATTTCCCTGTGCAGTGCTAGAAATTTTTATGTTACTAAGTTCTTGTTTAGCTTACTCAACCTGCAAAATAACCTGAATCTCACTGTGTAAAAGTAATCTAATAGCATAGCTGTTGTCCATTTGAAGTTAAGCTCTAAATAATAATTGAATGCAAAGGCGGGGAGATAAAATATGTAGAAGGCAATCAAAGAAAGCAAAATAACAGGGCACAGAACCTTTTGCACCCTTCTGTGTGCAAACTAGTTTAATGGGTAGGCAGTGAGACTTCTCCCTGGTGTGTGACAGTCAATTAGAAATTCCCACGTATGATGGTGTTGGAATGGTAAGTTGCTCAGTCTCAACTAACTGCAGTCTCTGGGAAAAGAAGAGGAGTCATCCATTCAGGAAAAGGAAACTTCATTCTTTTTTTGATTTGTAATTGCTTTTGTTTTTAACTAGTGGTAGCTGTTAACATCAGTGTCCTCAGGCCCTGATAGTCCATTAAAGAGAGCTCAGTGGAATGGCTAAAATAGAACTGCAGCTGGGAGGGGTGTGTGGCAAGACCAGGAGGACTGCCAAACATCATGTAATATCATTAGCATGGCAGCTTCTAAAACAGACCCTTCAAAACAAATTTTAGCCCTCATTATAAATCAGAAGTGGAAATGTGGACAAATGAGGGCTTCTGTTTTGCTTTTCAACTCAAAGTATCATCCCAGAAATTCAGTGGCTCATATTTAGGGGACTTCTTCCTAACAATTTACACTTTTGTCCCAACAAAAGTAATTTGACATTCTTTCCTCTTGAAGTATACCGCATGCAATACAGCTGAGCTATGTAAGTTTTAAAGACAACAATGTTGGCCTGTGAAATTCAGCTTGATAGTATTAAAACCATGAAACTACCTGCAAAAAACTTTTTCCTCCTCCATCTTTACTCAGTTCTAAATTACAAGACAGCCAAGAAAGTATTCCCAAGAGCTCTTCTTAAAGTATGAGTCATTTACAAAACCTGTTTTAACTTTAGCAGATTTAGAATAACTTTTGAGACTATGCAGCTGCAAAAGAACATATTATAATGGTTCATATAATGTGGGTTTGTGTGGGTTTTTTTTAATCTTGCATGTGCATCTTACGTATTTGAGGAGTGAGAAAGCAATACTGTGTCCACTTTACCTGGGAATCGGCATTGGAGTACTTGTATTTATTACTGCAGGAAGCCAAATACTAAGAAAACTAAAATCAGAAAATTGTGGTTTTATTTTATGCAGGATAGTAATTAGATGTTTTATGCTGTTTCAGGCTTAAGTTTTTCACTCTACGGTAAACTTGATTCCTGAGGGTACCTGTAAGCACAGAAAGGAATTAGGTCTCCAGAGGTCTTCTGAATGCTTGAGTTCTAATAAACAGCCAACTTTCAGCTTTACAGTGATCAGCTATTTGAAAATTAATCTTTTCCTAGCAAAGAACCATCCTAAATGTTTCCCAGTTTAACTGTTATATAAATATTTGCATTTCTTCAATGATGTGTGTTCAAATTTACATAGTGTTGTTTTGATTACTTAATGTAATCATGGAATTTACATAAATGTGCATGAAAAGCAGTGCAGCTTAATTTCCTCCTCTCACTGTAGTTCCAGTTAAGCATAGTATGTTGCCTGGTCTTATGTGACTTACAGTATGGAGGCAGGACTTATAGGCTGCTCTTCATCTGTGTCTGTTTGGATTATTTATTGTTAATCAGCTCTCTTTGTAGAGTGCAATGTACTGATCTATGATTTTGGTGTGTCAGTATTAAAATCTCATCAAAATTAAATAGCATGAAAACACCTTTTCAAAAAAAAAAGCCAAAAACTGCAATGGAGAGTGGTCATCTGAGAGACTGGAACTTGTTAGAATTTACAGTAGGGAAGAATTGTACTTCCTGGTATTAAGATGGCAATTGGGTTATAAAGGATGGGATAAATTTACGTGAGTACAGTTTACCCAGGCAGAATCATTCCATTAGGATGTACTGACTGAAGCTTTATTGAAAACTTGAAGTATCTAGGTTGCAACTTAGAAGATATTTTGGGGATCTGTTGAACCCAGGGCTGTGGTCTGTGGTGATAGCTATGCCAGTGGTACAATAAGGGGTCAAATAGTAAATCTTGAATTTCAACAGCTAAAGTTTTGGGTCCATCTCTAAACTTGCATTTATTTCCTGCTGACAGCAACAGCAGAAAACTCTACTTTGGCTGTAGTATCTTTAAAGCAGGAACTGTAACTAGTGTCCAGAGGCAGGCGCTCTGTCCTGCAAGTGTTATTTACGTGGGTTTCATGCAGCTTTACTAGGGAAGGTGGGTGGAGGTTTTTTTGTGAACATGGTAGATGTTGTGCTGTACTCCTATGTTTTCAAAATAGGAATAATATAAAGGGAATGTACAATTAGTCCATGGAATTTGTATGCTATCCGCTTTCCTTCTTAAGCCTGTGAAGACAGATAAAAGGCTTTTCTAAACTATCAATGGATTTGTTTGCCAGATGCTTTCCAGATGAGTACAGTGAGGGTGGAGGAAGGAGGACTTCTGGCTCAACACAACTCCTTTACTTCCTTTCATATTTCTTTCAAAACAAACTTTCGTTTGTCTTTTAAGGAACAGGGAAGAAAAAAAAAAAAAAACAAAAACAAACCTTGGCAAGTAGAAGACTTTTTAGGGGGAAGATTAGTTTGAGTAGTATTATATAGAAACATTGGGCATCTTTAGTCCTAGAGAGATGGAGGAGATTCCTTAAGGCTTTTCTAGATTTTTCAGAAGAACTTTGTTTGTAAAATAAATGGGTGTTAGCTTTGCTAATGTTGGGGAATGTTCTGTATGTGAGAAGTCTGAAAATAATAAAATTGGCATTTTAATTACTCGAATCATTTTTTCACCCCCTGTGTCCAGTATGTAAGAGGCCACTTTTTCAGTGCACTATGGGAAGCAAAAATGGAAACAAGCTACTACTTTGTTTTCTGTTTACACCCTGGCATTTCTAAACAAGAGAAGAATGCAGAACAAGTGTAGAAGAGATTATTTCCTCCTCGTTTTGCAAGAAATAACAAATGGGAAGTTTGATTTGGTAATAATATGATTTATAAGAAATATTCAGAATAATTAGAAATGCCTAGAAATGTCATACATTGTAAACCTCTCTACCCAATATAAATCCAAGACTGTTTCTTTCTGTGGAAAGAAATGTCACTCACATGTCTGTGTGTGACAAACTGATTCAGCATTTGGACTACTGATGAACTATAGCACATAAATCATGAGGACTGAAGGGTCCAATGTGTAAAGGAGCAGTTAAAGAAGCAATTGACTGTTCATTCTTGTCATTGCTGAAAGTGGGGCACACTTAAACAAACCATCTCATTCTTGTATGAAGCTTGTTCACAGATTTAGTGCTGAAGGCCTTTAACAATGATAGAATAGGACTTTCTATCACAAAGATGACCCCCCCCGTGGCTATGGTTCTAGAGCCTATTGCATCCAAAAACCAATATTCAGCAGTTGGGCAGGCAGACTTTATAAGCAGTGACTGGTTGGTTGATAACTAACATCAACAAAACTTGTTTGTCAGGGATTCTCACTCGTGTCATTTCCTTCTGCTCACAAGGGAAAGATAAATGTTTCTTTTAAAATAAAAAATAAATACAATTGTACTTTGTATGATTAGCCAACTATACTTCAGCTTCAACATACCTACGGAAGTGCTTTAAAACTGGCATTCAACTGGAACTATAAAGTTTTATAAGTTTGGTGCAGCCTGATAGTTTTGCTGTGAGGAAGGAGGCAAAAAAAATTCAAGTGTTGGTTCCCCTTCAACGTAATTACTATAAGTCTTTCCAAAGGACAGACTTGTTCTTCTTTGGTGGCCTGGGAAAGAACTGTAAAACATCTCAACATGAAGAATCATGGGCTAAGACCATAACCTGCTGTTTATTGTACAGAAGTGGGCAAGTGAGGGATCAGAGTGGACATAATAAAGCACATACAGTTTTGCAGTGAGAATGCTTAGCATAACTATATACCACAGACTGAACTGCAGGTCTGGAATATCTCATTGTCAGTGCCTAAGTCTGAAAAATCAGTATATTTATGCTGTAGCTAATGATGTTCATTGTAATTCTTTCACTTCATTACTGAGACAAGCTGAAAAGCAAAGGTCACAATTTGCTTAAGCTACCATTGCTGAATTCATCAGGCAGGAAGGAAATGCCTTGTGCAAGAAAGAATGTAATAGTTACCATCCAAATTCTCTGTTTTATCATCTACTTGTGTATATCATAAAATGATGTTGATTCCTGTAACTTCTTCTCTGAACATCTTCCCCTGTCCCTGTATGACCAGTATGCTCCCCCACACCTCTGTCCTTTACAGCGTGTTCCAAATTACTCTTCCCACTTGGTGAGATCTGTTCCTTTCCCACCACTTGTCCTTCAGAAGTAGCAGTGTACTTGTTTAAGTCTGGTTTCAGAAACTCCAGTGTGTTTTTGTTTTTCAAATGACACCTTAAGATTTCATTTGAAAAAGATTACCATTGAAAAATGAAAGTTGTCTGAACTTGGAATGAAGAGGGGGGAAAAAAAAAAAACAAACAACAAAATACTTATTGCTGAGCTCTAATTTCTGGATTGTTCTTGGAAAACAATTTTGTATAAACACAGTGCTACTGGTGCAGGATTTCATTTGTTTCAGTTTAGCGCATATTTTATTTGCTGGGTTGGATTTTTTCATTTCAAATTATTTTGGAGGGTCTTTTTGTGGTTACTCACAAAGCTGAGAATGTTGTAAAGTAACTTTCCCAAACACACCCCAAGAGGAATGGTGAGAATAGGTGCTCTTCCTGGGGCCTGATAGGGTAACAGCATGCTTGTTAGCTCATGCTGCAATTACAGTCTTCCTTGGCTTCTCGAGAGTATCTGCAGCTGGGTCAGGAATCACATTATGGGATAAAGCCTTCTCCCTCACAGTTACATCTAGCAGAGTCTTCCTCTGACAAGCAGAAGTGCCAAACCAAGAACTACCTGGTGTAAAAGGAGAAACTCTGAGGAACACCACGAGCTCCCTTTCTGGCTTTTTAATGCCTACAGGAATGCAGAGAAGCAAAGAGAGCCTAATCCATCAAAACTGATAAAAGCAGATAGGAAGACAGGTTTGGAGCTCTCCTGGGCTACTTAAGCCTTCATGCTTCTTTGGGAAGTTGATGGGAAATTATCAGGAAAATGACTGTTCACTGCAGTCCTTTCAGGTTGTGGTTGTTGGTTTTTTTGGGGGGCTCCTTCTAAATCAAACAATCTTGGCTCAGAAACAAAAACTGTAAGGATAAAATGTAGAGCAGCTCTAACAAAGTGTCAGTGTGTGCTAGGGAGGGTGGTGGTGGTATGGGGAAGAGGATACATGGCATGATTCTGATTAAGTACCTTCTAGGCAGGTACCTAGATCTGAAGGAAATCATTCATTCCAGAGGATGCATTCAGGCAACCCAGCACTGAGTTATTTGACCAGTTGTTACCACTGTGCTATGGTTCATTGATTGTATGCATTTATTCTGGGTGCAGGAGATGCCAGATTGATCCTTGCCCAGCAACCTAACCAAGGAATTAGAGGGAGCAGGAGGAAGGTACGGTACCAGCCTGTAAAACTCTTCATGTTGCCCAGCTCCTTACCTAACAGTTCTTGTGTTATTCAGTATTGACTTCAACAGAGTGAATTCCCCATGAGTTATGAAGTGTTATACCAAAAATCCAGATAGACTAGATCTAATACATTTCCCTAGTTTAAAAAAAAAAAAGCTGTCCTCTCAGGGGAAGAGATTATGTTGCTGGATGCCTTTTGCCTGTGTTAAATCTATATCGTTTTGTCCTCTTTTCTTGCACTCTCAGAATCATTTAGGTTGGAGAAGACCTTTAAGATCATCAAGTCCAACTGGCAAATCCACCACCACTAAAACATGTCCCTAACACATCTACACATCTTTTTAAATACATCCAGGGATGGAGATTCCACCACTTCCCTGGGCAGCCTGTTCCAATGCTTGATAGCTCTTTTGGTGAAGAATTTTTTCCCTGATATCCAATCTAAACCTCCCCTGGGGCAACTTGAAGTTGTTTCATCTTGTCCTATTTTGTCCTTGGGAGAAGAAGCCAACCCCCACCTTTCTACAACCTCCTTTCAGTTAGTTCGGGTCTACCCTCAGCCTCCTTTTCTCCATATTGAACAATCCCAACTCCTTCAGCTGCTCCTCATAAGACTTGTGCTCTAGACCCTTCACCAGCCTTGTTGCCCTTCTCTGGACATGCTCTAGCACCTCAGGGTCTCTTGTAGTGAGGGGCCTACCTCATATTTGTAGTTGTTCGTGTTTTCGTTTTGGTGTTTTGTTTTGGGTTTTTTTGGAAGCTTGTCCTAAAGCCCTGCATATTGCTTTGCTCAGAAAAACAAAGTCTGTCACTGTCTTAGCAGTTGTTCCCCCTTCCCCTCGTCTGTGCCTTGAGTGTTCCCTAGCCAGAGCGCCCTGCCTCTGCTTTGCTCAAGGTATTCAACATCTTGTCACCAGGCTCAGGGCTGTGTGCCAGGGGACTCTGAGAGACTATGACAGACCTAAATACAACATGATGGCCTTAAGTAGGTAAATCTGGCTGTATAAACTCTGTTGTAAATGTTGTCATGCCGAGGATAGTGTTGCTGCTGCTCTTGGAATATGAAAGATAAATCAACATGGTGGAGCTATCTGCTAGCAATAAATCACAGTGCTTAAATGTTTATGTATAGAACTTGTGGAGCTCTCCAATGCATAGCAATAATTTAACTGCCCCTGGGGAGAACCAGGTAGCATTTCTTTTGCATAAGTACTTTCAGTTGGGGTACAAAAAATAATGTCTCATTTAGAGCTGTCTGCCTGGCATGTCTGTCAACTTCCCTGCACAAACTGCAGATGAAGAAAACCTAATATTTTTTCCACCCACCCTTGGATGACCCATTTAGCAGCAAAGCCTTGTACATCACTTGCAGGTTAACAGACAAGCCAAACCCGCTCAGCAGTCTACCCTGGCACTTAACTTTGCTGCTAGGCCATATTATTCCTAAACTTTTTTTTGTATAGAGTTGTGACTTCAGAAAAGCACCATTGTTTGCTTAGGCACTTACTGTCTGTTCAGCGTTCAGGCCACAGGAAACCTCAGCTATGCCAAAAATCTTTAATGAAGTGTTCAGAGAATATTTTTAAGAGGCCATCTAGCTGTAAACCTGTATTCTCTCTGCTCAGACTAACAAACATGAGGAGAAATATATGAACTTGTATTTTTATTGGGCAAATCAATCCATTCATACTCAGTCATGCACTAAGTAACTTACACGGGTGAACTCGTCTTTTTTTCCAGTACGCTTTAGGAATAATTTCAGCTTTAAGTTTCTGGAAGAGGGAGAAATATTTTTGTGATGTGTGGTACAGGGCATCCATTAGTATTAGTCATAAAACTTTCTCTGTTTTGAACATGGGTTATATGTCACTTAATTTCCATAACACCCCTGAGCCCACATAGCTTGAGGTGGTACTTTCTAGTTACAGAATTCAGCTGGAAAGCCAATAGCTTTTTACAACCTGCTGCCTTCATAGGAGTATGTATGTCTCTGCAGACACTGCAGGGGCTGTGCTGTGCAGACAGCATGTCTGATGCTGGCGTCCAGCAGCTTCTTCCCTGGGTCTGTTTGAAATGTATTGCCCCGGATGAAGCGGAGGCATGGTGGTGGTGCCTTTCTTCTGGGTTAGAAAGGTGAAGTGGGGACACTGAGCCTGAGCAATCAGGAAGCAGCGACTGTGGGAAGAGAAGAGTGCGTGTGTGTTGTAGCTTCCAAGGAGAGAGGGCAGGGCAGGGTCCTCGGGTAAGGGAGCTGCAGTGGCACAGACTAGAGCTTGCTCGAGGCAGGTAAGAACAAGCAACTGCAATTTCAGCAGCCAGTTCAACCAAACTAGATTGAACCAGTAAGAGCGCAAAACCCCAGTTCTGCAATGGCCGCACGTGTAACTGAGCTTTCTCAGTGGCTCCTTGCTGTTCATGCTGTGAGGCTCTCTGAAGCTCTACCAAGACTGTGCGCGGGGAGCTCCATGACCCCCAAACCCTGCAAGGAAAGCAGTTTCTGTTCCTTCCTTCAAAGGGTCTGAGGTAGGATGTGTAGCAGTCAACACTAGTTCCATTCTTGACTGAAAATCCATTCCCTGAGAGGTGTGTGTTTGGGGTACATAGCTGATGCTGACAATTTAGAAGTAAGTGACATTCATAACAAGTCTCAGCCACGGCTAGAACTGTTAAACTGCCAATGCTAAAGCAATTGTCATGGTATCTGAAGTAGCTAACCAAGACAGCTGGTTTCCTGACTAAAAAAAGTTGTCCCTCTCAGTACTGTCATGGTTCACTCTAATATGTACTCTGCTACAGGAGGATGACAAGAGGTTTCTTGTTGAAATCCCTGCAGATCTGATGCATTATGCAAAAGTTTATCAGCGTATGTCTCCAGACACTGGTAATACCACTATTCCCACTTGGAGCCATCAGCAGTAGAGAAGCAAGAATTGCTGTGCTCTTCCAAATGAGGTTTTTCTTGGTGTCTCTTCACCAGCCACTTTCTGTACCTTTGCATAATTCTGCAATGGTGGTTACAGTAGACCTTCGCATAGTGGAATTGTGTAAAAAAAAAAAAAAAAAAAAAAAAAAAAACAATGGGGGACCTGTCAGTCAGTGCAGATCCCTGTAATATTCTGCATAGTGCTGTGTGATGCTACTCAGCGTTCATGTTGACAGGCTACCAAGGGACCTGTAGCTCAGCTTAACAGTATGGCTAGATTGCTCATAAGACAGGCAAGCTCCAAAACCACCAAATGGCAGATGCCAAGGAAATGATTAGTGTATGCAAATATGCTTTTTAGCCAGTTAGCCAATGTATCCTGCAATATAGTAAAGTATGTGTAACACATAAGGACGGTTGTGGGTAGTTGAATTTGAATTCCACCTGCTGGGTTTGGCCAACCAGCTATTGTTGGGCCATTGATGCATCAGCCTTGCGGTTGCTGCCTCTCGTGTTCCCTTAATAAAGGATGTCTGGCTGAGCTCTGCAGCTGGCCCTTTCCTTGTTCCAGGGTCCATTCCTAATCCCACTCCTTTGAAGAGCGGAATCTGGGGCCAGTGAAAAACAGCAGGACTGCTTCTGCCAATTATGAGTTAGGATGTTCAAGGTCTAGAAGATGCTGATGCTGGAGGAGAGAGTGGCCAACAGGACGGATAGTTGCAGTATTGCTGGATGCTTTTGTTGCAGTCTGATGGAGGTAATGCAGTAACCATAGTAGCATGGAGCTCCGTTTTGGCTATAAAACATGTACAAAATCCCTGGTTAACATTTCATCAGTTCAGTCCATGGGCTGAAGTCACAGCAGCATCTGCAGTGCGGAAGTATCACAAACTGCCTGGACACAGGGCTGGATTACAGCTCCCTCAGGATCGAGCAGCAGCCCAGTCTTTCCCTGAGAGATTCAGGAGTGTCGGTGTGTTAGATCCCTGTGCTTCTCTGCAGCATATGCAAATGAATACAATGGATGCAAATAAAACTCCTGAGTTCATTTTCATGTTTACCTTGTTTTCCTGTATGGTGTGTTTGTAAATGTTTGCTAGTTAAACAAAGCCGGTACTGTGCAGGAGCATTAGGGGATCACATACGCATTTCTGGCATGGTGTCAGGCACTCAGAGCCAGAGCTGAGACAGTTATAGGTGGAGCTGTCTGAGATAGCTGCGAGTACAAGTTTCACAGACTTCTGTCAGAACACTGCCTGCAGGGCAAAGATGTGATACAGGGGGATGAATACACTCTTCTCTTTGTTGCATGTTTGTAATAACATGACTGTGTGTGTTTCTGAAGCTGAGCTTATAAAACACTGTTGCTCTTCCTCCCACGGTGCCTTAACTGCACTGTGGCATACGAAGTGCCTAGACATTTAGCCTGAGCTGTGCTATATCAGATGCCCGTTCAATAAACGCTTTTCCTTCTTGCATGCTAAAGCAAAGGACCAAACCAGGATGCATAGGCCACAAGGAGTGCTTTGCAGGGTGCTGCTGACCTGGACGATTGGCAGTGTGTGGGATGGCTCTTGTGACTGTAGCTGAAGCGTGGTTTGGTGCATCAGCCTGTGCTGCTCAGTGCCCCACGTTGTCACTGCACCCTGCTCCTGCTGTGCCAGCACCATTTGGCTGTGAAATACCCATGTTGGACTTTTAGACTCTAGAGAATAGGGACCCACTCACACTTGTTGTCCACCACCTTCCTGACCGTGCTTTGTGTGTTGCCCTCCGGTCTGGAGGTTATTTTCACCACTATCTTTTGTTTGTTTAAAAGCTGGGTTTTTTGTGCTGAATTTTCTTATGAATGTTTGTTTCACAACATTAAGAAATTTCCCACCAGAAGACAACCTCTGCCTTACTTATTGAGACATATTTCCTTCATTTTTTTCCACTTTAAAAATTCCATTCAATGTTGTAGGCTTTGGTGATAGTAATACAACAGTAAATGCCTTTAGAAAAAGACAAAACCAAAAAGACAATAAACAAAACTGATTGGGAGTTTCATATATATATATATGAAGAGAGAGAGAATAGGTCTGCTTCACATTAAATCCACCAGATCAGCATGGGTATTTTATATAAGCTTGAATTTCTTTGCATTGGCGACCAATGAAGGATTGCTTTGGTGTTTATAAATCCTGAGAGAAAATCCAAACAAAAGTTCAAACCACTGTGTTGTCTCCTCTACTTATTTGTCTAATATGGATACAGGAATGTTATCTGTGTTTTTAAAAATAAAAATGTAAGAGATCAAAGGACATCATAGGAAGACTGGATAAACATTTATGGATTCCATTTGAAAAATAACTAGAGCTATGAAGTCCAAAGAGTTAGGGATGGTCTTTCCTTCACCAAATAATGCTTAGACTAGTCTGACCTGTATCTTATTCTCCTGACTAACTTTTAATAGAAGGTTTGTTTTACAGCATGGTTTTCAGCAGCCCTGAGGCCAGAGAACAGATCTGAACTGGTAATGCGTGTAATAAGGAGCCAGCAGTTATTTTATGACTTGAGGAGAGCAAGCATGTTCTTACATGATGTGGGATCATAATTCAGTGATACTGAAATTTCTACTAATTCTCTAATATTTCAAAGCATTTTGCATTGGAAGAAAGGTCTGCTGTTTTACATACTCTACAAATTTTGATTCTTTATTGCACAGTAAAGCATTATTTATTCTTGTTGATTATTTTTCATTGTTGGAATTTGTGCCTTTAAGAATTTAATCCCTTGTTTTAAAACAGAAGCCTATAATCTACTTGAGACAGGTTTCCTTCTTAAAAAAAGAATTTTGGGGGAAGAAATGCAGAAATAAGAAGAAAATTTCATGGTAGCTTGTAAACTACTTTGGTGTCAGAATCCGGCTCCAGAGCCTTTTGCTTTTGTTTGTCACTAATATATCTACTTCTACTATGTTGCAATTCTCCTGTTCTCATGAACCTCTTCTATTGAATGTGTTGCCCTCTATGATTTCTCACAATGATGGAAGAAAATGAGACGAAACCATTGTGTGTAGTGACAAGCATGTGTCATAGCTGCTTGTGGGTTAAAAACTCAATCATCTAACAGAAAATTCAAGGAGCCAGCAGTTTGAAAGCTCATCTCTGCTGTATGTAGTTTAGATGCATGCTCTTTGCCATTATTTCCAAAAGATGTCAGGAGTTGTGTTGCATTAGGGAAATACGTGATCATAACGCTTTAAATTCATACCTGTAACTTTGGGTGGGTGGGTGGAAATTCCCAGAAAATCCTTTTTGGTCTGTAGATCTGTTGTATTGACCATCCTATCATGGGGCTCACGCCGTCTGCAGTCATTAACTGTTCCAGGGGACTTGCTGATTCTGAGCTTTAGAATGGCCCGCTAAAATGGACAGGAACTAAACTAAATGTGGCTAGAGGGCTGCACAGCTTAAGGAGTTGCATACAAGAGGTGGAGGCAGTGTAAGGTCACCCAGGAGATGTACAGGGACACTGTCCAAGCATGAGGGGATGGTCAGAAAAGCCAAAATCTTGCAGGGGACATGAAGAGCTACAAGAAGAGCATCTACAAGTGTATTGGCAACAAAAGGAAGACTAAGGAAAATGTGGACCTACTGGCTGAATGGGGCAGAGGACTTTGACAGCAGTATGGAAAAGGTTGAGATACTCAGTGCCTCTTTACCCTTGGTCTTTACTGGTAAGGTATGTCCTGAAATCCCAGATTCTTGAGACCAATGGGAAGGTCTGGAGTAAGGAAGACTTTTATTCTTAGTAGAGGATGATCAGATGAAAATAGAGGAAATTCTATTTAAACTTGAGAAATTACTTTTTTTACTGTGAGAGTTATCTAGCACTGGAACAGGCTACTTGGAGAGGTTGTGGGGTCTCCATCCTTAGTAACATTCAAAACCTGACTGGACATGGCACTGAGCAATGTGCTCTGGTTGGCCCTGCTCTGACCAAGGGGGTGGCTAGACTAGATGATCTCCAGAGGTCCCCTCCAACATCGGCTCTTCTGTGATATCAGTGTTGCTGAAGCAGCTGCAGAGTGAAGACCTGAAGGTCTTACTCCAACCTCATATCTTTAGATTGGATATTGCAGAGGTCTAGTCAGCACATAAACTTACCCAAGACAGTAGTTACTTACCAAACTTTTGACATATATTCATCACTTGATTTGGGGTTTCTTATTACATCTGTGGGCCTGCACGCACTCTAAGCAAATACAGAACTGGACATTCCTTGACTTTTGGTAAAAATGGAAATGCCAAAATGCACAAATAGAAGGGAAGGGAAAAAAGCAGGTGTTGAGAGATGCCTCTCATGCTATCCGCCTTAGTAAAATTAAAATACAGTAATGTTATGAAAAGGTGCGATTGTGCAACTGTATTACTGAACTGTAGTGGTATTTAAATGCAAATTCCAGAACGCAGCACTCTTTTGTCTCCATAGTTAATATTCCTTGTCTCCTTTTATTCACAGCTTAATATCCTGTGCTGAAAGCGAATGCCAAGTCTTACCCGGGTGAATAGGCATATTGCAAAGATTTGTCATATGAGCACCATCACGTATATTGACTGGGGCATCATCTGTAAATTCAGTGTCACAAGGTGTTTAATCCATACATAACGAATTCTGCTTCCTTTCTGTGATTTTAAATGGAAAAAAAAAAAGGAATAAACTACCAGTATATTTGGGTAAAATAAGGTACCTTCACTGTAATCAGTAACCTCGTGGCACTGAACTAGGAATATTGTCAGTGAAGATACTTAGATCCGTTGTTTTCTTACTCTGTTTGGAGGTTCAGTCCATAAATTTTTATGAGCTATAGTTTAGATAATGTTAGGAAATAGCTTGTCTGGAACTAAAATTATCTCATTGTTTAAAACAGGCAGGGACAGGTTTCAATCTTTTCTGCTTTAGTCTATTTGCTATAAAAAAGATCTTATCTTTCAAGTATTATGGAACTGCATGTTAAATTTCTGGTTTTATACATGGAAATGTAGTAGGTCTTGCTTATTGGTGTCTGTGGCTGCGTGTGAGTACAATAATTAATGATTTAGTTCAAAAGAAGAGACATCTATGGGGAAAAAGGCTGAAAGAATGTTTATATTCTGTTGGGGTTTTTTTAAGAGATTCTCATGTTTATCTGGGTGAGCATCTTTATGATTGTTAGAAACGTGTTTCCTTTGACGTATTCTCATCACAACCAGGATTAACTGCATTCTGGAGGCTGAGTGTAATTCATTTACACAGTAAATCAGTGGCAGAACAAGACTACAATCCAGATTTTCTGCATTATCCATCTACCTTGACTTCTTAGAAGCAAATGGTGACTTATTTCTAGTCTTTTGGATTTATATATGTTTATAGCCTAAGTTCCTAAAAGGACCCTAAGTCTCCTCCTTTCTGGGAGCCTAAAGAAAATTGTTTACTCTTACAAAGAGGATGTATACTATCAGCAAACTGAAATGTGCTGCATACATGGATACCACTAGTGAAAGATGAGCACTTTCTTCACTGAGTTTTTTCCAGTAGGATAATAAACAATATCGTCTAGTCAGTTATGGTTGGGGGAAAAAGGTGGTTTTTGTACAGTATTGTTATTTTTGCAGTACTCAGTAAAAATTTATTCTTGCTGATGGTAGCTGTGTCTCAGGGAATTATTGTTATCATGCAAAACGATGCTCTCAAAGAACAGTACTAACTGTCAGAGATCCGTGGTTTTAGGCAGTCGCTCCTGGTAGGAGTTCACGCTGTGTTCAAACAAGTTCAGTGGTGTTTGCACTGACAACGTACCAAGTGCGTACTCCACCCAAAAGCAGAGCCGAGGTCTTAGAGGGAGCGCTGCTGAACAAAGGCACAGTCAAGAAGGAGCTGGAGTTTGTGATGTTCAGAACTATTGTTCAGCCCCACCATCTCCATCCCAAAGGCCCCAAATTTTCAAATTTGGTTCAGGCTGACTTTTCACTGGTGTTGATTGTTTTCAAACAAAGATGATTTTTTTTCCTTTTTTTCTTCTTCTCTCAAGAACTGTTAAAAGAATTCAGCTCTCTTAAAAGTACCCCCCTTCTGCTATATATCTCTTAATTGAGTTCTTGGCATAAGGAGGGGAGAAACTATTTCTAGCTATTAGAGTGGCTGTGTGAACTGGGAAAGCCTCCAACTTCTCGAAATATGTCTAAAGGCTTCAAGAAGATCCAAATTTCCAAATAATTTTTACTTCTTTGCTTGGTCAGCTGTCAGAATTTGATAAATAGGGTGGGACTATTGTCAATATTTAACAGCTCAACACAAATATTATTCTTCATACACTGTAAAAATAGTATATGAAATGCAAATCAAGTACTTTATTCTACGGGTTGGTAGTAACAGAAACAAGTGATAAAATCTCCCTTGCCTCCATACAAAGGCATAGAGAGGGAGGAAAATGTTACCAGTGGTAACAGCCTTCCCTGCTGGGAAACAAAACAGCGAGATTCCTCAGTCCTCCCACCTAAAGTCATGTCCCAGGGAGAGTTCTGTGATAGAAGTTTGTTGTGAAGTGCTTCTGAGTAATAAACAGCAAGGTATGACTATTAATTCAAACCAGATTACCAGTGAAGTCTTCAGTAACCGAGCTCCTCCTGTCTCCAGCAGTTCATCACCAGAACCCCATGAACTGCTCTGCAGTTATATATTGCAATACAAACAAATTATTTCTGAAACTTTCCCTGTATTTGTAGAAATTCCTCCCGAAAAGCCACCATTTGGCATGGGCTTGCTGGATGGAGCAGCCTGCCCTGTCCAGAGGCACGTGCAACATGCCTGTGGCGTGACCCTCACTTAGAAAAATCAAGATGCAGCGTAGTCAGTGTGAGAGGGGTTTGGTGAGTCTCAGAAGTAGGCCTGGAGGTCACTTCCCAACCCTGTGTTCCAAAATGATTTCCCATTATTTTAAACCTTTAGAAACATGTCACTATGTAAATGGTTTGACACACTAGCTAGGAGATACTACTTTTTTTTAACTGAAGGAGAGAAAGGGAGTGTAAGGTGGCTGAGGCCCAGCCCCCCTCAGCACGCACTGAGGTGAGCTGGCAGGGAGGTCTCGGCACCTCTCGGCTTGGAGGCCTCGGCAGCGTTTCTTCTATTGGTCGCTAGATTAAGCCACCACCCACACAAAACAAAGGCTAAGGAACAGAGCCAGTTTAGTCAGGAGACTTTCAAATCTAGCATTGTTTCAGATTTGGTTTTGGTCCAGCATAAAATGTGTTTTCTGTGTTCCTGGAGCTGCCCCACAGAGAGGACCCTGAGGTAGCAGGAAACAGCTCAGTTACTAGAGCTGTAGTTTGCCAGTTTCTCTGAAAATGAATGTGAGTAAATC
Organism: Limnodromus scolopaceus; assembly: GCA_028565335.1. Lineage (NCBI taxonomy): Eukaryota > Metazoa > Chordata > Aves > Charadriiformes > Scolopacidae > Limnodromus > Limnodromus scolopaceus. The sequence goes on along the minus strand of JAOXNO010000070.1, from coordinate 12,370,272 downwards.
TGGGAAAGAAATGCAAATAACAGTAAAACATCATTTTGTCCAACATAGTCAGACTGCTTTACCACTAATTAAAACTAGTTCTTCCTTAAACCCTTTACTAGGATTACTGCATTGTTCATGTGTTTCAACGCTCGTCCAGATAAATCAGATTTCCAAGCCTATTCCATCCTTCTCCTTTCCACCAGACAGAATAGTGCTGCACTGAGAACTAGAAAGTTGAGCAATCTTGACTTACAGACTGAAGGACAGTTTCAGTGCACTTCAAGCACGTGATGTTCCTGTATGCAGGTTCTCTTCCCACTTTGTCTTTACCTTTCTCATTAGTCACAATAGACCAATGGTACTTTCTTTGCTTATGAAATCCTTTGAGATCTAATGGTAGATAGCGCATATTTCTAAATAGCTAAGACCTTTCAGACTTAGGCAAATATCACACCAGTCACAAATCAAATTAAAAAGAGGTAGAGATGAAAAGATTCCCTCTCAATTATTACAGGCTACACGTGTACCTGAAGTGGTTGCACTGAAATTGCCCTTCAGCTTCTGTGAATCAATGTTTTTCAGCTGCCTCTAATTCCAAATGCCAAATCTAGCATTGCGAGACAGGAGGAGAGAGGTAAGGATGAGAGAAGCTTTTAAACTGGACTTTTCCAGACAAGGGCTGAAACACAGATGGCATGTTATCCTGAACGGTTCAACAGAATCAGTACAGTACAGGATTTAAGTACTGCATTTCAGTCTAATGTTTTCTCTAGTTAGTAACTCACACATGTCTTGCAATATTTGCCTGGTTACTTAAGTGTGGTCTGATTCTGTTAAAATAAATCTACTAAGTCTATTTGAATTAGTAGCAGCTACAGCTGAGAACAAGAGGTATGTTAGTGATTTTCATTAGTTTATTTCTATGGGACTGCATTATTTGAGAAAACAGAATAATAATGATTCCCTTCGGGAAACATTTGCAACCTTTGCAATTTCTGTATCATGCACTCTGATATCAAAGGTTACTTTTCAAATGAAGCCAATGAGCCGTGGAGTGCTGGGGAAGACCTTGCGCATGTCCATGCACTTCTTGTCAATGAAGAAGGAGTTTGTCTTCACAGAAATGTCATGTTCCAGGTTTGATTTGTCGAGGATCAGCATCTGCAGAGTATCCTGGGCTTCTTGCAAGTGCCGCTTTAAGGTCTGTAAGGTGTCATCTATAGTGTAAACTTCAGTGACAAGCCTGAAAAAAGAGAAGGGGACAGGTTGCTCAAATAACTTTAGCAGTCCCTCACCACACAACATTTTTATTAGCGGAGAGGTCATGCTTTCAGGCAGGATTTGAACAGCTGTCTTGGACTGGATCAATATGAAACCTATTTGCCAAACTAGCTTGTATAGCACCTATGAAAAGTGGTGGCTTCTTGCTCATGTTGACCTTCAGTAGCAGATTAAGCCACTCTGCTCTGATATATTTTTCCAATTGTTATCTTCTTCACCTGCAGCCTCTTATTTGCCTAGTGTGTCTTGGGCTGTGCTGAGCACAGGGTCCTATAGGATATGTTTGGGATGGATGTTACTGCAGAGTGTTGGTGTAGTTCATGACAGCTTAAACTTGTGCAGCAGGATGTGCTAAACAGTCTAGATTTGGCCCAGAAGCACGTTAGTCAGAACAAGAATCACTTCCCAGAATAACCATTGAGCATGGAGCTCTGAAATCAAGATGTTCTGTGAGCTGCTATCAATCACTTTTCTTCCAGTGGCTTATCAATGGAGATGTGGCAAATCTTGTATAGTCACTGACCTAGTAAACTCTCTTTAATACTGTCAAATTTGTGTTTTGTCTAATGTGCTATTAATTGCTCAGTGCATTATAGAATATAAGAAATATTGATTTTATTTTTTTTTTTTTTCTAGAACTAACCTTAATTTGTTTTGGGATAGTCCCAGTTGTTTCAGCACAGAAAAACTAGACTTTATTAATTTGTTTTCTGTCTAATCCCTTCAACTACAAAGCTGGCAGCACACACAGAGAACAAGTGCCAAAATCAGCACTTCCCTTTAAATAAACAGCAAACTCAGATAACATTTACATGTTACAAAGAAGTAGTTCATTTGATATTTTCTTTCCCTATTAGAGTGGAGCTATTGGGCTGAATTCCTTCTTGCTTTAAACCATATGAGAGAAATACACAAAGCAAGTTATATAAAAGCAAAGAATCCATTAAAAGTGAATTAGTAAAATGGTTTTATGTTCTCAGATAGGATTTTGTCTCTAGGAAAATACATTTTATTTGAGATATGAGCTCAGCCAAAAACTCTGATAGGGAAAAAAAAGTCCCAATTCAAATACCCTGTCAGAATTTCTATTTCTAATTGCAGTTATGATGAACATAACATTTAATGATTTGGATCAGGTAAAGCATTCAAAATAACGTGGTCTAGATTAGGGATCTATGGTAGAGGAAAATTCATATGCATTTGAGAAAGGAGAACAGGATATGCTAATTATTGTCAGTATAACTACATCTAGTAAGCAGTGTACTTGTATAAACATTTTGGTTAAAATATTAGAAATCATATTAGACTGACAGAAGACTTTGATGTATGTAAAGCGTAAAATACTTCCAACTAGCTGTGCAACAGCTTGTGAAGCTCTCATGTAACCTAGAAGCTAGTAGGAGTTTGATTCAGAACCAGTAGGTACTTCTTGGTTTTAAGTATGTCACATTAATGTCTTTTCCCTTTAATTAAAGAAGATATTCAAAGGTATTCTGACGTTCCAGTGTTTTTAAATGAAGCTTCCAAACTTTTTTAGGCAGGACCCTTTAGAACATTAACAGCATCACTGGTAATTGTGGGAGGAAGTGATAAAGTGATATGCTTCAGCATATTTTTGATCTTAAATCAAACAACTTTTATATCTTGAATACATGCAATCCTGCTGACTGGACTGATATCAATCATAATGCCGTAGACACTTTTGTGGAAGAGATCTTCAGGGAGGAATTAGGGAGAGGACAAGACTCGGTATAAGACTGGAGCTGTGTATTAACATTTAAGGCCATCTTGTTACAGTTTTGGTTTTTTAATATAATGCTGATACTAGCTTACTTGCATACCTCATTGATGGTGTGGTGGTAGCTGAAGTGGCAAATGATCTGCTCCCATAGTAAATGTAACTGCTAAGTGAATGCTACAGTGCAATCAGAGGTTTTTCTGGTTTCTCAGAGCTGAATTCCTGCATCTAGAACAGGTGGGACTTAGGTGATACGAGCAGCTATGTGAATAAAACTGTCTAAAAGGATATAAATGAACTTAGATCCAAAACAATATTTTGTGACAGAATGGATCTGGAGAGCAGTGTGAAGCTGAAGAAATCTAATACACAGATACGCCAAAGGAAATGTCAAATCTGATTAAGGAGGTATGAGGCTGAGGAAAAAAGGTATATTGCATTCTGCAATTTATGGTTTAAGAATTTGGAAAAAGTTAAAAAATGCCAGTACAATAAACTATGATTTATTGTCCCTTCCTTGTTTGAATAGAAGCTTTTTGAACTGATAAAAAGCTGTTCAGGAAAAAACAATATAAATACTCAGTTTAAAGCATTATGTACTTCATTAATCTCGTTGTATGTTAACCTGTTCTATAAGGTGGGATTTTGCTAGAGACAAAAATAAAAGGGGAGAGTTTTCTAATTTTATGAAAAAAATATGCAAAATTTTCTTACTGGACTGAGAAATTCAGCTACGGGAGGAACCCTGGTGCAGTATTTCTTGAGAAACACCCTTTCAAATATTTTGAAGACAGTATTTTAAATAAGATATACTCGGTAGGATTCTTTTGGAACGCTGACGTGTTCCAACTGTATTGGAGGAAGTTAAATGGAATTAAAATTCAGAAGACCCTTCTTCAGTCATTAGGGAAGGGAGGCCAGTGTCTTGGACATCTTCCTGTCTATCCAGAAAGACACAATACACACTGTCCAATGGGTTATAGCACAGGGATCACCAAGCTAATGCCAACATGTGCTGTGAAGCCCCCATAGCTATACAACCAAAATGTAAGCCAAATGAGCTAACCTGTACAAAGATGACACTGGAGTCACTATGTAGCTGAAAAGTAGCTGAGGCAGTAAAAGATGTTGCCTCATTCTTATTTGCAATTAACTTTTTAAGAAGCTTGACCATTAGATAGGCTTTTTGCATCAAAGGACAGAATTTTGTTTGGGATAACAACATGTTTCTAAAATTAGGTATTTCCTGAAGTGAAATCTTGTGTTTCATAAGGAATGGAGTTAAAATAAATTCCGAAGCCCCAACTTGGACATAAGAGTGAATTCCAAAAATGTATCAGCCACCAACAAGCAATTCAGCTCTCAAGGCAACTACACACATTGAACATTAGATGTTTTCACCCATTATTTCAACATAATTACTTGGATTTTACTACTTTCTTCCAGAATTTGTATTGCAATGTAATGAATGCAATTCCCATCTTATCAAACTGGTTCACACTGTCATTAAATTTCCTGTTCTTGAGCGGCTGATGAAGGAAGGGATGAAGTAGTCTGGCCTTTACTTACTGAAGCTGAGGGGCATCACAGCAAAGTTCTATATTGGGTCGTCTAGTTCTTCCCTCCAGGCGGGTCTGAGCCACTTTCAGTGGGTACTCCTTTGCCTTTATGGATCTCTCCAGTAACATGATTGTATCTTCTATCTGGAAGATTTCCTGAAGTACCTGAACAAAGCAGAATGTTTTTGTAAGCCTCATGTGCATACAACATCCCAACTCACTGCTCCTTTTAAACACTCCTGTTGGAACTGCTTCCATTCTGGCACGTCATTTTGCTTTATTTAGGGGAGGAGATAACTATAAACTCACATCAATCAGATGGATTTGTATAATGTTGGTTTGATCTTGCCATTTCTTTAAAAGGACATATGGTAATCAAATCTCACAGGAGAGCCAGAAGGAGGGGACTATATATTCATACATCACATAAAAGCATTTAATGAAGTTGTTCCTGGAAAACAGGCAAGCAACTTCCACTAAGAAATGCACCATGTCTTTCCTATTATAAAATTAAGAAGTTTGTAGGCAAATTGCTATATAAATTCATTACAAGCAGAAGAGAAGCACTGATTTTTTGTGATGGGGAAAATTCCAACTGTGTTTTTGTGATAAAGCCACTTTCACAGAGGCAGTGTTTATAGCTCTACAGGGACTTATTTCCATTCTGCTTCATTATCTAATTTTTCTCCTAAATAAAAAATCTGCTGCTTGATCTATGAACATTTTACAAACTTAAAACTCCAATAAACTGCCATTTTCATTTAAACCTTCATTTCATTCTTATTTCATGTTGCCTCATGAAAATTCAAAAGCAATCAAGTATGTCCCCACTGAAATTGTTCCATGCTCCAAGTATTCTTGGGACACTTGCTGCAAGAACTTAAGAACACAAATCATATTTTCATACTGAAACGACATTCTAAAAGTTTTCAAAACTCCCCTGGGAGCTGTAGAGGGAAGACCAAATTCCTTTAAAGGCTTATTTTCTGTAAATGGAGAAGAAATGGAGTGAAACATCACCAAAAAGGAGAGGCTCATGGAATTAGCACAGTGTAATTTTTAGTTGCAGTGCATGTTATCACACAGTCATATTATCCCTGAGAATCCTGTAAGTGCTACTTATGTTTTAATCTGTAGAAAAAAAAGAGCAGAGAAATTGCAAGGGAAAAGTTTTGCTCAGTCTTAAAGAAAGTTGGGAGAAAATGTTTATATTCAGGTCATGCTTCCCAGCCAATTGATTATTATGTTACTTTCATTTATCAGAATTCATTACAACCAATGTGGTGAACCTGTTCCAGCTTTTCTTATAGGCAGCTTTAAAATGGAAGAGAACAAATTGAACTAATGTAGTTTCTCAGCCAGTCTACTAAAATCAATGCAACTTGAATTTCAACAACCACTGAAAATGGCGTAATGTGATTTAAATTATGTTGCTATTTAGATCTTGCTTACACACTAAGTTGTACCAGGCTTGTTAATGATGTGTGTGGTTTGAAAATTCAATTAGTTCCTGCTGCTGAAAGGTTATTTATAGACAAAACCCAAGGAGTTAAGGGTGCCAGGAACCTGCACCCCAGTCCAAATCCTTAAGGGCATGTTGACATTATATTGTAGAGCAATTTGAAAGATCTCCCAGTGTCCAAACCAATTCAACCCTTACGGTAATGCAATTTTCCAGTAGGTGAGTGATCTTAGACCCTGAAGAAGCAGCATATGGACATGACTGTACTGATTTGAAGCCAGGTCTCCACACTGTACTGAGCCCTTTGGGTCTAAGGTTGGTTCTTGGAGCTAGCTTGAGTGCATCCCCACCCAAAAAGAAACTTTAACTGCTTCTAAACTGCAGGGAAGAAAATCTGGTTTGCTATGAAGGAAACACAGTATGGAAGAAAGTGAAGCTAACCGTGGTGAATTTCTCCCTATATTTTATTCTGCAGTGGTTCCTTCTTAAGCAGATAATCATGGTAAGCAAGCTGTGTTTGACAGGGAATATTTATGCAGGTAATCCTTTTTACTATTTGTTTTGCAGCAGAACTATTTAAGACCAGGTGTTAGATATATTATTTAGTATCTTGTCTACAATTTTACTGGTTACGCTTATTTCTATAGATAGAAAGCAAGGGCAAGAGAAGTTATAAACACTTATGAAATTAAGTGTCTCCATTGGGCATCAAGCTCACGTTCTCCCTTTTCGCTGAGTTCACTAGAGATTTGGTTCTTCTGCTGCTCAGACACAGAATTTGAGTAGTTTGTGCCGTTGTCAGAACTTTCCTATTTATAACCTCCCTAAGAGAATCCAGGGTGACGTGGGCAAGGTGAGGCCCAGCTGCTAGGGAGGCTGCCGGGGATTAAGCAGATGTATGTCGGGGCAGTTTCACAAGCCCATCAGTCCTCCCCTATGCTCCCGCCCTTCACCTCCATTGCTAACCAAAACCACCAACCTGTGGGGACATACCAAGGCTGTGAGGCAAAGAATATGCAGTGCTTTTTAGAGGTCACCGGCTGCTTAGCAGGGTCCTCCTTTCCTGTGTTTATGTTATAGCTTCTGTCACCACAGCAGTGTTTCCCATGCTACGCCTCGCTCTCTGCGAGGGAGCCAAATTCACTGCAGGGTACTTCTGTTACCTGCAGTGGGGTGTGGTGGGGACACTGGCCCCTCACGTTAACCCTACTTACACTTTGGAATGAATCGTAAGCAGATTTATTTCTTTTTTAGTAAGAAGTGTGATTCAAAGTAAAAACAGTGAATCAAAGCAGCACGTATCTCAACCCAGTAAGAAGTTATAGGCAAAGTTATGTCTCAGTTTCAGAAAGGATCGAGGGGGTTATTTATTTTCTGCGTATGGTAGAACAGAGGGCTTGCACTCTCAGTTCAGGTTCTGGATAGGACCTTTGTGGTTCAGACTTTGAGCTTTATTGGTAGTAACACTTTCTTAGGCAGCAGGGGGAAATGGTGATTCACATTTGCGGAGCAAGTCTATCAATGAACCAGTGCGATTAGAGCAGCCCAGAGCACTGGATTAGAAATGAACCACGACTCTGAAACCCCTTCCCCAGAGTGATGCCACAGCTTACAAATGTGCTTGTCTTATGGTAAGCACGTAACGTAGTCCCTGTGCTGATGCTTTCTGTCCTGGGGTACTGTGAATGAAAACAATTTAATTTATTCAGTGAGTGGAGTCAGGCTACATGATCTCTTACATTTAATTAGTGCTAATTGTTCTAATCAGGTTAGAGAAGAGGATGAAATTAATATTTTCTGAGAGAATTTTCCTGCCCTCTTTTTCTTTGAAAGCAGTATAGCGTATAGTATGCACACAGAAACGCACTACAGCAGGCTCTGGAAGCATTACACAAATTTGTAAGATGACCAGGGAAGAAATTTAGTATTCTTTAGTATTTCAGAGCAGAGTGCTACTCCTCTGCCATAAACCCTTATTATGTAAGGATTGCCTATAGCAAACTGGCCATTGCAGTACCATGTGACAGTGCTTCTGTAATGGTTGGGTGCCCTTTACTCTTCCATTCTGCTTGCATGAAAACATTATATATCATATAATATATATTATATATCAGAAAGTTGTGGTGTTGTTTTTTGATTTTTTTAAGAGGTAGAAGGAGCAAGCTGATTCTAGTACAGACAGTGTTGAGCAGATTGCCCATGTATAAACTGTCCTCAGTCTCTTGGAGGGGCCATTTCCTTTTAAGTTCAGCTAGCAGAGAGAACTTTTTTAGAAGAGTGGTTTTCTGAACCCACACTTTTCTCAAATCCTCTTCTGATGCATTCATATGTGGCCGAACTGCGAGTATAACAGCCAGACCACAAGCCCATGCATTTCAATTCCAGTAGTAATGTTTCAAGTGTGTGAATTTTGGTAACTGTCAAACCTGAGGTTTGATTCCATCCCTCTACAGCACTTACTGTGCTGTCGGGCAGCACCTGGTGGGGCCTCATTGCCCGCTGCCCACGTAGCAAACCCAGAGGTGTTCCCTCGGTGACACAGAAGCAGGAGAGTATATTGTTCTCTCTTTTTAGAATACTAAGTGATGTGTGCACCTCCCCCATAGACAATGGCATATAGCTGACACAGGATAATAGCAGTCTTCTCTCTAGAACTGACTCAAAGTTTGTAGAGCTTGCAGAGCGCACAAATTCACACAATGTTAATGTTCAAAAAGGGTGAGCTCTGAAGTCTACATAGAAAATGTTTCTCTTTCTTCAGAATGCACTAGTTCATTAGTCACGAAAAGTGAGCTTTTATCGATGTCACTGAAAACTCAGTTTTATGTCCAACCTTTATAACCTTTTGTGTTGCCGCAACGCGCAGTAACTACACTCCAGTGCCACACAACTTCACTATGTGCGCTGGTGTCCTGCTCATAAAGACAGTAGTCTGCAAGCACATTATGCACAACAGAGGGAATTGATTAGCACTACTGAGCAAACCCCTCCTTCATTCACTAAAGAAAAATATTGTTTAAACCTGCCTGCGAACTTAAAATTCAAATGTGAAACTATACATCCATCTTTCAGCCCTGTTTGGCTGCACATAAATGGATGTGGTTTAAGTTCATTGTGTGATCTCAAATTTTTTTCTTCCTTTTTTTTTTTTTTAAAAAAAAAGCTCTGTCATTTAAGACATACAAAGAAAAATGTCCTCAGGGGAACCACCTCCAACGCATTGCAGAAGCTTTGTACAAACAGTTTTTGATTACTCATTGTGGCCACACATTGGGCAAAATGATTTAGATACTCTGCTATACATAAACGGATTGGTGGGGAGGATCACCAGATAGTGTTGCACCAGACCACGTCATTTCTGGATGACCTCCAAAGGCAGGAAGCAAAAACAACAAATGCTAAGCAGCATGTTCCTAAGAGCAGGGTGAGGGATTGGCTCGGGTAGCTGCCCATCCGGAAACTTTCCCTGCCAGGACATGAGTAAAGTTTTGTACTGCAGCATTCTTGAGAGCTTGTAGAAAACTGCGTTCTCTTGCTGGCCTCTCGCTTCACCGAGGCCGTGATTTTTATAGGCTGGATATGGTAAGATCGAGAGAACGAGCTGTTGAAGTCACACATGTTTCATCATGTAATCAGATAGTCTTATGTACAACGTAAGCATTTTTAAAATGCTGCAGTCTGACAGTTCTCCTGGTTTCTTTGGTGTTTCTGATGTTTGCTCAGTATTTAGTATGCGAATGCAAAAAGCAGCAGCCCAGTAATATGGTGGAAGGAATATCCTTGTGCCTCCTTATTTTGTAAATTTCCTTATATTTCGTATTTTGCCTTTTAAAAGTTTTTTAAACTTTTTTCATTCATGTTTCCATATTTCATCCAAATTATTTTGTAAAAGTTACATTTGTTAAGGTTATGCTACATAATTGAACGAATAGTGTAATTGGGACTGATTTCACAATTAATTTCAGGGTATGTGACCACACTATTTCAAAGTAAAACCATGATGTCTTGCAATCTTTGGATTACAAGTATAACCCAGGTCTTGAATCTGAAATGGATTTGGACCTGACAGTTTTTCCTGTCATGTCATAGCCAAATTATTCATAGGGATTACCATGTCTCTTGCTTTTATTTGTTTTAGGGTTTATTTGTTTCTTTTGAAGCTTAGTTGTAGGTCGTTGTTTTATGACTTACTGAATTTTGTTTTGTTTTTAATCAGATGGTGGTGGGAAATAGTCCAGGAATATTTTAAGAAAAGAGAAGCACACTTAAAATTAAAAATCACACTCAACAGAACGTGACATCAGCAGGTAACGCATTCAGGTAGTTTTGAAGCAGACTTAGAATCACCCTGAGCAGTAACTTTTGGGCATTTCTCGTGTATATTCATATGAGATGACTGAGCTTCACAGTTAAGAGAAGCAGCAGTTAAGTTTGCGCCCAGGGAAAATATCTTCAAACCGATGTATTGCACAATTCATCAGGCATATCAGGAGTGGAGAGATTGGTCCACATGTGGGAATATTACAAGGTTTTATTTATACAGCTTCCTAACAACGGGAATAGGGCTGGCCTAAATACAGTCAACAGATTTGAAAACTAAAGCATTACTGGAAGTTTTACACATGCCAAAGGAAACCTATAAACTTTTCTTTGTAACTGTTGAAACTATCAGAATGTAAATACTATACTTTTAAAACAAAGGCAGCTTTAAATATACATCTGGACATTTAATCTGTGTCCTTACACAGATTGGTCTATTCAGCACAGATTGAAACAGAGGTGGGACCCTGGGCCTTTCATTTGGTTGGTATAACAATTTACAATCTTACAAAAATCCCCCTGCCACTGAATTCCAATGTGCATTTTTTACTATAATCTCTGAAAATAATCAATTTCACATTCATATGCAATCAGTTTCTATTTAACTTTTCCACTGCTCCTAAAAATGTACAAGATGTTTATTTTAAAACAGATTTATTAAAATTAAAGGGAGACAAAAACATGGGATCATTTAACTTGCCCTGGATTTTCTAAAATATTTCCAAAATTACAGAGGAAGCAATAACTATACGCAAGGAAACACTTAACTCTTTGCATACCTCCTTGCTACAGTTTTAACTATTGAAGAACAAGAACAAGCATCAGAGTTCTGTTATTTCTCCATTTTACACTGTATCATATTTTCAGATGCTGCAGGACCAGCAATTTTAGAGTGCATCATCATTTAGGAGAATAAAATTAAGTGCTATGTTATTAATGTACTTTTGCTAAACCTGGTCAAAATAACAACAAAACCGGCAGTTTGGGCCTTCTGCATGCTCTTTTTTGTCTCAAGTTACCTCACCTGAGAGAAGGGTATATGTTCCTTTAATAGAGAGAAGATGTCTCTAGAAAGAGATGGTGCCAAAAAGAAACAGCTATGGCTCATGCAGCTACTCTATAATACTGATTCTTATCAGGAATGAGATTCTTTTAGTCATTAGTGAAATTCCAATCCAGTCATGATAAGCAAAATTTGCCCTGACCTCAAAATCAATGCAATGCATTTGTCTCGTGATCCTTTGGAGCCCGAAAATACTTCTTTTCTAGAAAATCTACTAAATATGCCCATCTCTTTTTCCTGCAAGACAGCCCTTTCTGAGAATCAGGAACAGTTTTATGAATACATATTCAGCACTGCTGCCTTGAACTAAGTCCTGTTTCCTTTGCTGAGCTGGCATGAATTGCCTGAGTGCAGATGGGCTGCAGGGAAGGGAACAGTAATAGTAGCAACCACCTCAGCTTCTCACACATAAATGTTGTGGCAGAAAGAAGTTATCTTCTATATCAGTGCCAGCAAAGTCTCACAACCACTCAATCCAGGCTGCCTTTGCTTAGCAGCTGTGTGTCCCTCAGGGCAAGAAGAGATTTCTGTTATTTTATGAATAAAGACAACTGGATTCACAACAACCTGACTACATCCTGATGTGCAATGGACGTCACTTGATTATGATAACTCTATCCTCCATTTCATGTTCCCCTTAGGCTAATCCATGGAGTGGAGCATTGATGCACGGAGTGCTGAGGAGCCAGGCTTCTCCCACGTGGTTTTCCACTTACCCATAGTTCATACTCTGTGCTCTATGCAAGTCTTTATGATTTCATGACATTAAGCAACAATGTTAGGAGGGAGAAATCTGGTTTTGTCTTCAAGTGAGTGACTTAGCTTTCATCTGTAATTTCTCTTGGTTTGTAGGCAAAAGTCTATTCCTAGCTTCAATAACTATTTACTCCTTCAAGCAGGTTTTTCCAGGCAAGTTTGAGCTGCCTACACCAACCAGCACACACCTACCCAACCGCTTCTGAGTCACTCTTCATTAATTATCTGAAAACTTTACTCTCAAACAGGTTCCAGTACTAAATGATAAGATTGACTGTACACCTAGCCACCTTGAACAGGAATGAAAAACTGTAAATACCTGAGATTTTAAGGCATAAAACAGAGGAAGGGAAAAAAGCGATCAACAAAAATATGTTAAAAAGTTATGTGAGGAAACATTGGGGTCTGAGATGGAAGCCTTTGTGGGGCAAACACCACAGGGAAAGGACTCCTTCTGCTACACGCATACTCCTTCCTGCAGCTCACAGCGCTGCTGCACCTCTCCTGCATGCTTCTTGCATGAGCACCTCCCATCGTGTTTTAGTATTTCTGTATGTTTCTGTTCAGAGGAGCAGGTTGTGCCCGTTTGAACAGCCGTAGGAGGGCTCTTGTCAGAATTTCTCAGATAAGAAGTTTGAAAACTCTTTCAGAGGCTTGTAGGCAGTTTCTGGTGTTATTGCCACTTAAGGTTTTCCTGGCTTTCGTTCTACATTTTATCCTAGTTATAAAATTAAGTAGATTTGTCCCTTGAATTAGAAGTTGTACAAATTAAAAGCATATTCAGTTCTAGCCACCATGTAAACATACTCAATGGTTGCTAATACAGGAAAATGTTTGTTTTTTTTTTCTTAAATATATAAGCAAATTTATGAAAAATAATGTGTGAAGGATGGAAACACTGAGGGGATAACTTATTTAAGAGATGAAGTAACTTACTGAAACAAAGTTCTGTAGGCTCTTCAGGTATAGAGTAAAAATATACCAGGCAAAAAGGAAAGTAAGAGTTAATTTCCACTATACATTGATGTAGTATAATGCCTTTTCACACATCAGGGTCAAAAAAAAAAACCCAACAAAGTGGAGCTGTTTCTAAAAGCACACGTTCTCGGAGAACTGAGTGGAAATACTCAGAATCATGGCTACTCATTTATTGGTGTGGGTGATTATTTTTTCATGTTTCTACTAAACCTGTACCTGTTTTTCTAGCATCTTTCTGATCCCTCTCCTCCTGGGTAGTGGGATAGCAAGGCTTGCAGGAAGGGTGGTGCTGGGCAGTCTGCCCCCGGGCAGAGAAACACTTCTGAGCACAGTACAGGTGTTGGAGCTGGCAGAGATAGTCTGCTATTTAGGTATGGTATAAATACTGGACTATGTAAACATGTCACTTGCTCTCTGGTCTGACTGATTCCCAGAGCTAATGTACATAAACATCCTGCCCTGTTGGTTATTTCCAGGAGACTGAAGCCAAAGTAACTATTTATGTTAATATTAACTTTATGGAAAAGAGATGCAAACATATTAATGGCGGGCTGGCACCATGATTAAAGGTTTTCCTTCTTTTTCTAAAGATTTGTGTACTTTTACACCTGCTGTAAAATATATTTATCATAATGTCTCTTGGCATAAACTGAATGTTTCTTGAGGCATGATGAAGACAGCCTACCACCCTCTTCTACATTGAATTGTGTACACTATATTTTCTGTTCGCTAGCCTAAAAATCAGGTCCTAGAGCAGCTCTGAGCCTGACCAGTCATACACTTTGATTAGACCCTTGCAGAATATTTGCTTCCCCAAAACCTATGTGTCTGTGAGCCCAGTGGTGATGAGACACAGCGGAGCTGTAGTACCTTTTTTGGTTTGTGATCTAACCCATGCCAAATACATAGCTACGGCTTCTGCCTCCAGCACCTCATATTTCCAGTGTTCTGCTATCCAGATTCTGGATGAACTTTGCATTGTCACGACCAAGATTAATCCCAGAATCAAGTAAGATAAATTAATCATAGACTTGTGCAGTTGGGATGGAAATGGGACATTTTCAACCTTAGGGTCAGAGAGAAGTCTTAGTTATGCACTAAGTCTGCACTGCCTGCCCGTCACACTCGTCTATCCTGTAGCAATTCCTCTTTGTAAGCCAGTGCCTATACAGAGATCAGAGCTTTAAGGGAGAACAGTGATCTTGAGTTCCTGGGGCTAGTGAAGCCATCTATCTGTGGTAAGCTGTTGCAGTGATGAATTCCTTTGCTCTGAAAAGCAAGTGCTTATGTTTTTCATCTAGATTTGTCTGACTTTTTCTGCTCAAGTAAAAAGTCTTCTATTATGATTCTTTTTACTTCTCTATAGGTATTTGTGGGTTTAACAAGTTCTCTACCCCAACCCCAACTGTTCTTTGGGTAAGGTAAATGAAGCAGTGTCATCTAGTGCTACTAACATCACCCTTTTCAGCCTGCTAAAGAGAAAGTTGAGGAACTTATTCTATCAATTGCTTGCTTTCCAGTCCTTTAATTATTCTTGCAGCTGTGATGACTTCTGGGCTCTGGAGCTGCAGTAGGAAGTGCTTTATACCACAGCCTTGCTCCCACGTACTCAGTTTGCCACTGTAACGATGGCAAATTGTCTTAGCCCTCTAGAAGAAAATCAAGCAAAAGTAGGCAGCAGTAATTTTACATAGAAGCTCTACAGTCCACTGGATGGGGACACATATAAAACAGATTTTTAAGGACAGCATTTCCCTTCTGTCTTCAACAGTTTTCTGTTCAAAATTATACAAAAGCAATTTAATCCTTTTTTACTGTTCCTCTGTGGAAACCACTTCCAAGACTTCTGACAGATTTGGGGGTTTTCAGCCTCACTAACCAGCTTCCCTGAAAGAAGCAGCAGGCAGGAAAAGCCAAATAGCAGACAATGAAAGTCAATTTCCTGAATACATCAACGAAGTAACAGTGAGAGCAGACAGCAGCTGGACCAAGAATGCAGAAAAGCACATGGGAATCACTGACCAGTGCTCTTTGGAGACTCCCCTTGTGCTGACTGGGTTACTTGATCTGAATTTGGAGCCTATTCAGTACTGGAATTCAGACCAAACTCCAAGTAGAATAAAGGGTAAAACACATCTGATCTGCCTCGAGACAAGACATCTGTGAGTTGCTAAACCATCCTGTTGTCCCAAAGCCTTAAAGTACATCAATCTCTCTAACTAAATGCAATTTGTTGTAGGTTTACAGTAAAAAAATGTGATGGGACAGGTGAATACATATCATAAAATGATGGTGTATGCATATTTTCATAATGTGTGTTGTCTGATGACTAGAAATTGAAGACATTTGATCTTCTTTGAACTGTTTTAGACATGAAAAAGAGGCAAAGCAGCTTGAATGTTGGGTTTGAGAAAGTTATTTAAGGAGCAAAAATCCATTTTTCAAATGCCTTCCAGAAGTTCTTAGATGCATCCCTTGGCTTACCTGGATTGGAAAGTGTGTATAGTTGAGGCAAACTAGATTAAGTCTTTTTCTGAAGACTTTATTTTTTTCATGTGCTTCTAAATATATGTGTGAACCCTCTGTAGCATGAACCTAATTTAATTACTATGATAGAACCTCAATCAGTTACAACATGAAAATTCTTGGAGTCTATTGTTCAATCGTATTTCAGTAGCTCAAGGTAAATGGTGCAGAAACATGTTAGAAATTGAGGTACAAGTCCACTGGCAGTACTAGAAGCAGACAAAATGCTTATAAAAACAGATGGACTGCTGGTGCAGTTATTACTCTGAGGCTTGTACAATTTGTAACCTGAAATGGAGACATTATGTCATTGATGGAGAAGGTCTTGGCAAAACTCCTGGCATAACGCTTGATAGAAGTAAAAACAGGATACCTGCATCACATAAATACGTTCTGTGGATCTTTTGGTATATAGGACACACTTGTCTAAACATCAGGGAAGACAATATCCTAGAACAAAACTAAACAGAATAATAATGGATTGCTGATTTTCTTCACATATTTTTTGTATGAGAAATACAAATTTGGTGGTGCTTAGGAGGAGAAGGAAGCATTGGAAGAACTGCTCTAGATCGTTCATACAACAACACAGCTGTTACCAACTACTGTTGAACTAGAATATCAACCCAGCAACCTTCTCCAGAGCAGCAGGCCTGTGAAGGGCTGCTGCAGACAACAGCACCCAGGAAATGGCTGATGCAATATGGGCAAATGCCTGCTAAGGGGGAAATCCTAGCTCTTTAGAAGTAACTGGTATTACAAACTGCGCATGGAATTCCTCAGCTCGCCTGGGTAAATTCAGAGCTAGCTAAATCTTATTCATTCCTGTTTATTTTTTCCAAGCTCACATAGTCTCACATGTGATATAATACTGTCATCAAGCAAGGGAAAGAAAGGCAGGAAGAGAAAGGCCCTTAACAGTTTGAGTACAGCAGTGCGAGAATATTCCAACAGATCGTTACCAGAGCAATACCCATGTTCCTTTTGGTAGTGGATTTCCCTAAACAAGTTTGAAGCAATGACATTCTTGCACAGAAAGTCAGAATTGTAAATGTGTGGCCATAAAGCCACCATACATATAGGCAATATAAACTAAATGTGAAAAAAATCCGTCCAGGAGAAACATTTTAAGTACATATATGACAAATACTAACCATAGCACACAAATAATCACCACCACAGTATCAGTGACAGGCACTAGTATAGTGTACTGATCCAAGAGTTTAAGTCTAATTAGATGAGTTTTTACAAAAAGCTTAGTTCTAAAGGGAAACTAAACTTTTCCCAGGCTAATAGATGAAATCTAGAATATAAGACAAGCTGTTCCACCTGGTGCCCAATGCTTCTAAAGAGCATGCAGTGGACTACAAGCTGAGACATTAGGCATTTGGTTTATAATCTTAACCCCCTGATCTTTTATGTGCAAGTGATATAAACAAAGTGCCATTTCACTATAGGATCCTTTTTAGATCATCACCGTATTTGCACTATTTACTCTTTTATGTATTTCTTGATTTTTGCCTTTTTCAGGGTACTGATTTTAGAAACAAAGTTGCAGGAGGTTCCCTGTAGGCCTTTTTTTGTCTGGAAGAGATTTTGTTATTTCACAAATCAGAAAAGTATTTTACATTCCGAAATAGGCTCCAGACCTCATTAAATTAATACCTTTTTGTGGTTCTGAGATAGCAAACCTTTTCTATGCTCATTTTCCTCTCATTTTATGGAGCTAGCCTGCTTAGCTAGGAAAATAATTTGGCAGAGAGAAGTATTTCTCTTAGAGTGGCATTCATTGGTTGAGAAGTCAGTGCAAAAACAGCCTTTGAAAGATTGCCTAATTTTTTTAAAGCCAAAACCCAGAATTGTGGCACCATTGTCTAATTGCTAGTAGATGTGAAGGGAACAGGAACTGTAGTAGCTGCATTTCACTGCAATCACATCCCAATGGAAGAAGTGCAGTAGAATTTAAGAGACAGCTATTAGCTGTCTTATTATATCATATTCTAGCAATATATTTTTTTTCTCCGATTATTACAGACTATACTGCAAGCCCAGAGAAAGAGGAAAGCATACTCTGTTATGCTTACCTATAGATAACTGTTAAATGAGCACTCACTCCTTACTCACTTCTGCCCTCACTTGCCTTTTCCTTCCTCTTGTCCTTTTGAGGTATGGTCATGAGCAAGAGCATTAACAGGACTTCTAACATATAACTCCACCCACATCTTACCCAGCAATGTTTTTGCTCAGTAAACCTATTGTATTCTCCATTCCTTTGGAACCAACCTGAATTACTTCTCACCAGCACAAGCAGTTTTCTTCTCCTCTAGCATTTTGTTATTCTGATGTAACTACATTACTATGGAGTTTGGGATGAGTAAAGTATCTCTGCTATGTACATGCTAAGTAGTAACTCACCACTAACAGCAGCATTAGTTCATAGACTGCAATCTGAATTGGTACTTCTTTCATCTGTGTATCCCATACAAACTTACTCTGTATGCAAATATGATTATGCAAGTTTCTCCATATAGCTTATTATTGCTTTTTAATGGTGTAACAGTATAGGGACATAAATAATATTTTTTCATTATATACCAGTCGGCAGCAGTTATGTATTATTATTTAGCATCAGCTGGGCTCCATGACAAAATCCCTGCTCATATGTTGATATCTTACAATGCATTTGTGATTCCGTACATGCACCATGTGCTACCTTATGCTAGAAGTTCTTTTATAAACGGACACTCTAAAAGCATTAGAAAAGGTCAGAGGAAAATGTAAAGCAAATGTTCACAGATTAAATCCATGAGAAACTTGGATGGCCAATTCAGGGATAAAGTGCTATAGTTGGCTAGATCATATACAATCAAAACCACAAAAAACTACATTCAATATCTTTAATGCTTTATAAGCTGGGGGGGGGGGGGACGGGGTGTGTGGGAGAGAAGAAAATGTTAATTTATGTGCTGTGACTTAACACATATTTAGCTGGTTAGTTTGCACTTTCCTAAGAGTCCCTAAAAATAAACTGAAAACATCATAAACTACTTATGGCAAATAGAATGGCAGGAAAACTCTATTGTTTCCAAATGTGCATTGAAACAAATGAGTGAACATGAGGCTCCTCTGTAAGAGAAAGACTCTTATTGGAAGAACTTACTGAACTCTGACTGAAGTCACATGAAAGTAACCCAGGGAGTCTTGCCAGCTAAACAAGATTTTATCTGTCAGTGCAAAGGCAGCCCCTTTCGTTAACTTCAGAATATATGTTTCAAATTTTAACTAATACACTTCCAGCACATCACTAATTTCAGTGAAAATTTACTGAAAAGGTAATACAGATTGAGATTAATACAGGTCTCTCTCCTTCTGTGCCATTTCTGTTTTGTATATTACGAAGACAAAGGCAGAACCAAAGTTTGAGATGTTCACTATCTTACCCACTCCGAACTGTCAGGCTGTTTCTGACCACAACCAGGCCAAAATTCAGGTTAAAGATATAGAAATGCATAGGAAACTGCCAGGGAATATCATCAATAAATGTAAAATAGAAAAAAAAAAATACTAAGATATCTTTCCCCACTTTAAACAAGTAAGTTGCAAATGAACATTATCAGTGCATGATTATGGACAGATGTTGCATGGTTCTGTGTAAAACCTTGTCATCTTGTCAGTCTGCCTGTCTTTGAGTGAGGTCTTCTCAGGCCATGTGTGATTCAAATGCATCATTTGACGACTGTAATACAGGTATATCTTTTGAGGAGGAGCTTATTCAGGAAGGTCATAAACACTGGACAGGATTTCTTTGTCTTTGAGGTACAACTAAGATAATATGCAGCTGCTGACTCTTAGTGACTCTTACCTTGGCCAGTTGGGCTTGGAGTTTGTTCTTTATATCAGCTACTTCAGCAATACGGTTATTCAAGGCCAGATTGGTACTGACGAAATGATTCCACATCTCCTCAGATGTGCTCTCCAGCTTAGCCTCTGCATCCTCTCGGAGCTTGACAGAGTTGGCCCTTGCATGTTGAGCGCACCTGATATTGTCTTCAGTGAATTTAGCCCATGTTTCAGGAATTGAAACACTAGTAAGACATTTAAAATTAAAGAAAACCAAAAGATAAAAGCATAGGTGAGCTCTTTTCTGTTCAGTGATAATTATAATGAAATACACTGAGATTAAGTGTTCATCCACTGAACTGTGCAAACTGTGCAATCACATAGATCAGATGATTCTGTTGGTTTCATACCCACTTCTTTTTCCTTTTTTCCCTCTATAAACCAAAGATTTGGCAACAGCAAGTGAAGATCTTGGAGAACTGCTTCAACAGAATTCTTATGATTTGCTTCAATATTGTAGCTGCTAACTCAGGTCTTCGTGGCCCTCGCATCAACTCCAAAGTAAGTAGGCTTATGCTTTGCTGTATAAAGAATGACCTTTTTTTGCATACTTTTTGCTTGAAATAGTTTTTCAGGATCAGGTATGAACATCAGCATCACCCCTTCTTCTCGTCTTTAACAGGTTAGGTGATGGTGAGTTCATACCTGCTGCTGTATCCCAGCTGCAATTTGACATGTTTCTCTGCATCAAGGTTCAGAGTGCCTTATGGCCTTATGGATTATTAGATTATTTAGCATGATCTTCTACACAGTGAACACCAGCAAATTAGGCTCAAATGCCATCTACTTTTGTGAACCCAAGTCTTCATCCTGGGGAAACAGAGTTATGTGTCACCACCACCAGAGAACATGAGTGCCCGACCTAGTTTAGGGAAAATAACCAAGAAATCAAAGGAGGAAAGGATTGTTAGCTCTTCAGACAGCTCTGGTCTGCTATTAGAGCAGCCCAACCTCATAAGATACATATGACTTATATAATAAAGCATGTGGCTGTGATATTCTAGTAGCCCTCATCATCAGGGGAATGGTAGCAGGAAAATGGATAAGACATGGACCTAGGAGTAAGGAGAACTGGATTTTTTTTCCCAGTTCCAACACTGTCCTTCTGTGTTCTTCAAATAAATATCGCCATCCTCTCATTTCCCTATCTATTAACATGAACACCTCTGCTTTAATTTACATGGCTGTTACGGTTAAATTCAGTAATATCTACGAGACAAGCAGAATTGGCTCTGCTATAGAAATGCCTGTGAATATACAGAGACTGAATATCGGGCTCCTGCACTGAAAAATACTACCCATGAATGTTCCTGCTGCAACGTTGTGTATGGAAACAAACTTTGGAATGCTTGGTTTTGTGTCCAAGCTTCACAGATGGCCTTCATTATCATAATTAACATAATTATGAACATAAATCCCACACTCAAGTCTTTCCAAACTGGGAATCTGCAGGGCTCCAAAGAGCCCCTGGCTTAAAACTAATGCAGCATAAACTACTCTCTTTGGAGTTAAAGTCACCACTGTCTTTAATGTGTTGCTTAGCCTACTAGGTCACTTCTCCATTCACACAGAAACATTTAGTGTATTTTATGTAAAGGTACTGGTATTTTACTTGCCAAACTGAAACACTGAGACAAACTTCTGCCTGCGTTCATTGCCTTCACTGACTTCATTCTCCACACAAAACTTCTTTCTAAGAGTTATGCCTCTAGTTAAACTCTGCAGGGAAAGGTCACTATTTATTGAGCTTCACATTTATTTTAGATTTTAATTGAACACTCAGAATAAATATTAAGGGATGCAAAAATAAAAAGTTAATTTTGTCAGTGCTTGTTTTTTCAGGGGCCCTTTTTTCAGTTTTTCGTAGGGTATTCCTCTCCCTCCAAACTGAAGTGCTGATCTTTCTAAGCAATTTGGAATTCCTTAGTGCCACACATTTATTTAGGCAGTTTCAGGTAGCAACACGATACCACAGTAAAGCACATAAATCAGTGTACTAAACCTGAGCCAACATTGCTTACAGCTACTGATCCAGACAATCTCATTGTACTTTCTGCAGGGTATTGGGTTTGGGGTTTTTTTCCATCTATGGTCTGATATTCATGTTCTTATCAGAAAATTAAATTTCCAAGTAGGTTTCCATCTTGACTATCTGAAATACTTAGTATTTAATCTGTTCTTTTACATTGCTTTTTCGGACTGTAACTTATCGGGCTGGCTCTGTTGCGGGGAAAACACCTGCTCTTTTCCTGAGTGCTGCAGGTATGTCTCACTCTGCTACATGGTTTCAGGAAAATGTTAATGAAAAATGGCATTTCTTTGGATAATGGTTAGTGAGAAAGGAAAAGGGCTGTAAAACTTATCCTCATGAATCTGCTTTTTACTAGAACTGACAAGAATAATTTTATTTATTGCTAATCCTAAAAGTAGGTAGTGTTACTAGAGTCAGCAGAATGCCTGCCAAGTTTCCTTTGGATATGCCCCCATTTTGGTAGTGAATGAGGTGATCTTTTAATGAAAAGCAGAACATAAGTAAACAAGTAATACTGATTTATTTTTTTCTCCTTCCAACAAGACAGAGTCGTTATCATTTGAGATTGTGGAGTACATTCACCATGCAAATATTGCTATGTTAAAGAGTGATAAGGGAACTAACAAGTCATTAGCACAAAAACACTGCCCTCTGTTGCAAGCTGCCCTTCTTCTGCTATTGCTTTTGGATTGGATGCAGGTCTTGATGAGGCCACTACTAATAAACAGTTTTAAAACTGTATACAACTGGGACATTTTAGTTCAGTAATTTTAGTTGTCTGTAATGCTAAAGCTGTGCCAAATCTTTTTGATCATCCTGTTTAATACTTATCGTTCTATAGCTTGATGGTCTGATTTCCCAATAACCCAAGCTGGTTTTATGGAAAATATAAGTAGTCTTTGGTGTACACTTGCATGCTGTTTACCTCATTGCACTTAACTGCACACCTTAGCTGAATTTTCATTTGTTTGGGTGTGATTTTGAAACCTGAAGGCCACAGAGCAGTATAAATCAAAACCAGAGGGAGATGTGCATGAGGGAAGTTGAGGGCAATAAGTCAACTGCAACACGGTTTAAACTATCGTTGCTGAGCAACAGAGCTCACTGCACATCAGTGCTGTGGGTGCTGCCAACTGCCAGCTTCTGCCCGGCCTCCAGCAACCCCAGCTCCTAGGAGGCAGGGAATAATTGAGGATGATGGAGGGTTTCACACCAAAGAAAGACAGGGTGGTATGGAGAGAGAAGCTACTTCTTTCCATATCGCTTCTCAGAGATAAGGCTAGGAATTGTGCTGCAATCAGGCTCGCTCTTACAGCAGGGAGCATGGAAAGAGAAGGCTACAATAGCCACTCATACTCACGTCCCATCTGCTTTCTCCACTCCATGGTAAAAGTTGATGCTGTTTGATGTGTTCCTCAGGTTAAAGCACTTCTCATCAATAAAAGAGGCTGTGTTTTTGTCAGAAAGATCATGTTCCAGGGCGTGCTGGGCATCTCTATTGATGCTGTGAAGGGGAAAGACTTACGTTAATCTGAACCACCTTTAACGCTGTTATTCTAAGTAGCTATTTGCTTTTATTATCTTTCTACAGTGATTCATTTTATAGTTTGTTGGATTTACAGTGGCTTGAAAATGCTTGGTGCTGTAATTTATCTAGAGGGAGCTGCTGTACCATTCATCTCTTTTAGCCTCTAGTGAATGTTCCTCCAAGAATTGAATTTAACTCACTGCATTTAATAATGTTCATCATTCTGATGACAGCCAGCCACTAGGGTGAAAAACAACAGGTATTTGATGTGTGGCACAAAGGAAAGCCCCAGAGAAAATGGGAGAAAGTCTTCAGTGATAACATTCATGCCAGCAAAGCTGTACATGAGAAAGAGAAGGGCAGACCAGAGCTGTGGTTTCCCATCTCTCCTGATTTGGGGGGCAAATTCACTTGGTGTAATTCAGGTTGTATATCACCAGAAAACCTTTTTAAATATTTCTGCTCATCTTGACCACAAGGAGGGAAACGTGTTGCTCTATCTCTGCTTTCTTACCCATAAGGAATTTTTGGAGTAACTTAATCTCCATTGGCTCCTCCAAACGGGGGGAAGGCCGGGCAGACTTTGGACTAGAATGGGAGTAATATGGATGAAGGAAGAATCCAAGTCTTGCTTTCCAGCGCATCAGGAAGTCAGCACATATTGACACGTTTTTGCAAATATTGCTGTTTCTCTGATGCGCTTGTCAATTGACATTACTATGGGTCTGCCTGATGTGGTGACAGAACTGAATCAAAGCTCACCAGAAATGCCAGCCTAAAGGGCAAGACAGAGTTCATGCCACCAAACAAGAACTTAGTTTTTGTCTGATCATATACCCAGTATATTACAGGAGTGGAATGAACTCCACAAATGCATCAGGCCTGATTCATGTGAGTCCTGAGTGCCATTTGTAAGAGCAATCATTTATAAAAACTACCTGTGTCTTCTCCTCCTATAATGGAATAATCAAGAGCTGTACAATTTTGTCTTCCTTGTGCATGAGTACTCGAACTGTTTCTTTTGAGAATCATGTCATGTCATATAAACATGACTTTTAAAACTTGTATCAGTTCTGTGTAGTTAACAGAACACTCTATTCAGAATAGTTTTACGTAATTAAATGGTAAGACTTTAATTTGCATTTACTAGGATATTTGTGTACGCTTGAAATAAAATTAATTCCAAAATATCCCATAGCAAAAATATATATAAATACACTTTTGTGTATTTGTAATTTAAGTTCGTCCATTCCATAACTCATTACATACCTTATGATGTGCTTATATCCCTGTTTCTTTTGTCAATAATAAATTTCCTTTGAATTTAGTTTTGTAATTAAAAAAAAAAATCCCTTTGAACTCCAGTGTGCCACATAGCAACATTGGCACAACTAAGCCATAATTTCTGTGTCCCTAATTTTAATAAAAGATTTCAGAATAAACATGACTTTAAAAATTGAGTCACAGTCATCTTTAAATGATACATATTGCTGTTCTGCAGTTTAACATACAAATTCTATCAACGGTACAAATTAGAAGTGGAGGGCAATGAGCATCTAAGAGGCTAACTCTCTGATTGTGCTTTTGCCATTTTCAGTCTGGCGTTAGATATGAGCTAACTGAATTCAGCTTTCCTGTCTTTAAAAGAGGAATTAAATGTAAAGTCTTACCCCAACTGTTGATTGATTTTCTGTGCAAGTTTTGTGAATATTTCTTGACAGTCCTTGTATACATCAACTTCCTACGGTGGAAAATATACAGAGTCAGTGCTTTCATCAAACTTCATTTGTTTCAGTGCATTTACCCTTCTGCATGCTAGATGTTGCAGCCTTCTTGCACACCTCAAATGCAATGTAGGTCAAGAATCATAGAATAGTTTGGGTTGGAAGGGACCTTTAAAGGCCATCTACTCCAAGCCTCTGCAATGAGCAGGGACATCTTCAACTACATCAGGTTGCTCAGAGCCCTGTCCAACCTGACCTTGAATGTTTTCAGGGATGGGGCATCTACCGCCTCTCTGGGCAACCTGGGCCAGTGTTTCACCACCCTCAGTGTAAAAAATGTCTTCCTTATATCTAATCTACATCTACCCTCTTTTAGTTTAAAACTATTACAGTTTGTCCTTTTGCAACAGGCCCTGCTAAAAAGTTTGTCCCCATCTTTCCTGTAGGCCCCCTTGAAGTCCTGAAGGGCCACAATAAATTCTCCCCGGAGCTGCCTCTTCTCCAGGCTGAGGAACCCCAGCTCTCTCAGCCTGTTCTCGTAGGATGTCTTTTGGTCTCTCTCTTCCTCACTGCTACAAAGTTGTTTCTTTTTACTTCTTTTTGTATTACTTTTTATATTATATCAAACACAGTACATTTTATTGGATGGAGTTATTCTGATAAATATAAAGTCAAATTCTTTTTGGCTTAAGTATAATGAAGATACTTGAAACATGAACCTTAATCCATTAAACTATCCTCTCTAACTTTTTCTAGGGTTTCTACATTTTTCTAGAACAATACACATGTTTTGCTAATAGTGGAGTAGGTTGAAATATATCTGATTTCAGAAATAGGCTCCCTAAGGAAGTATATTGTAATATTCTTCAAAACTGTAAATATTCTTCAAAGAAATTCAAAACCAGGTTCCACTCAGCTTAAAATAAATAAAAAATACTCAAGCCAACCACCTGAAAACTATGCAAACACATTAATTACTGTCCCTCAAACAAAGTTAAGGTGTTCCAGCCTCTTTCTTTTTTAAAGATTCTGTTTTAGCCCAACATACCCTCTCACCTAAGTGTGCACACTTTTGTGAGTTTTGAAACAGTGAATAAAGTGTTTTAAATTATTTGGAAGTCATTAAGACACCCCAAATTTAAAAATACAGGCTTTGTCTCTGTGCTTGTCCAGAATGTGTAGGAGCGGCAGCAACTGTAGAACTGGCTTTCCTGTTATTAAAAAAGGAGCCTTCGATGTCCTTTATTGCCACTATCTAGCTTGCTCCAGTCAGAGCGGTGCTTAGAGAGATCAGGCAAATACTCTTCGTTTTTTATTTTGAAAAAGTATTTTTTTTCATCTGTTCATGTAGAACATTTAGCAGTATTTCATCCTACCCTGAATTCTCATGCTAAATTAGGTGCTGAAATACTTAAGCTCATATAGATTAGTTCCTTGTTTCTTCATTAAAACTTTAAAACTCCAAGGTGCAGGCTATAGGCTCTGAACAAGCATCTTGGTTATCCAAGTGTTCTGCAAATCCTTCTGTAATCTATTAATACAGAAAAGTGCTGGAAGTAACGCCGTTGTCCCATAATGTTCTTTTCTAGTATTTTTGTTCTTGTACACATCCAATATAACTTCTTTCACATATGTTAGCAAAATGTTACTACATTATTTTTTAATTTAAAATATTTAGCAATCATTACTATCCATCTCTTTTTGTTCAGTAACACTACGTATATACAGCAACGCAGTAAACCAGCATTTTATATTGTAAGCCCTAAGAAATTCTGAGATTCTATAAGCCATGTTGAGAAATGTTTTTATAGGATCAGAGAAGATAGAACTGGACAAGACCTTACAAGGATCCTCTTGCTCCCAGAAGGTTGAATAGAACATTAACCATTCCCAGTATATTTAGTTTTACCTAGTTTCTTCCCCTTTCCCCCCTCAGTCTTCCAAATGAATGAAAGGAAGAAATTACTGCAATGCTTTTACTCTGATAAATATTTAATTGTATTTTAGTTATTCCCACAGTTTGAAGAATAAACTAGTATGCCTGATCTTACCTTTATGAGGTTTTTTTCCACGTCATCATGAACCAAGTCTATACCCTTCCGCATCTCACGGTGGTACAAGCATTCTAGGGCTATCTGCAAGCAAATCAAGGGACATTTTAATAGGCTCAGTAGTGCATTGTGGAGTGAAACCTTGAACCTTGCTGAAGGGGCCACTGAGCTGACGTGTCAAGTAATGACCATCTCTTGAGGGTGGAACAGAATAGGAGGTGGTTTCATTGCACTCAACTGATCCATCTTAGTGGCTCATTCCTACTTACCTGTTAATACATACTTTTTAGGATTAGCTGCCACAATAGCTGCCATTTGATTAGCTGCTTATTAACGTGCAGCAAGGCCTACATCTCAACATGCCCAATTTTGTTGTAAATTGTGTGGATTAAAACACCTGTGGTGTTCTACTCATCCACAGGAAAATTCTTTAATCTCATCTCCCCTCATCCTCCCTCATCCAATGCCAAAGTTTGACAGTTTCATACCTATACAAGAGAATGACTGCATAACTACAGTCATTGAACAGGAAATTCAGTTAACCTGCCCCAGCAGGTTAACTTTACTTTTAAGGTCTTATCCTCTTGTTTAGAACCATACTAATAAATGAAACAGCATGAGCTGACACAAAGCCTTTCAGCAGAAAATGTTCCCTGAATAGAAAGCATCCTCACCCTGCCACTCTGAATCAGTACAGATACAGACAACTAAAAAAGTCATTATTGAATACTGAGTTTTGGGTTTCTGTTTGTACTTGCCTAGAAACATTTCTGGTAGACATAACTTCCATCAGCAATACTCCAGATGTTTATGAGACAACTTTGACTCTAGTTTTTGCCCGATTTGAGTTTTTGCTAGCATCATTCATTGACTCTTTTATTACTGTTGCTTTTTTGTTGCAGTTAATTTGCCTTTAAGATTCTGTAGAACTTCACAATGTAGCACAAATTATATTCCATCCTAAGTGAAAATACTATTTTCACCAAGCAATAGCAGAAAATTCAGAGCTAGATAAAAATATTGGGATATTGCGGCTTAGAGGGCCATCTTCTCCTCTCCTGTAATGTACTGAATGACCGGGCAGTGCCTGAGGGAGGCTTAGCCTCCTGGACCCTCAAGCAGAAAGGAAGGAAAAGGCAGCCTAGAAGTGTGTGGGCAGGTTCTTTTGTTGACTTTTCTATACAAAGCCCATGGTGGCCAGGTTTTCTTCTTACTGAGGGTAACGTTTCACCAAGACGTGTCTTGATGGTAAAAGTCATACTAGTATTCAACAGAGGTAAAGCCATTTTCTGTACCCATTCCACAGTACAGTTGTGAAAGTTATTCACGTGTCAAACCTACCTTCAGTGGTCCTTGCAGTGCATCTGCAGCGCTATCGAGCCGCTGCTTTACTGTTTCCAAGGCTTGGGTCTCTTTCACCAGACACTCTAGCTCATGGATGAGCTCAGATCTCCAGAAATCAATGTTGGTGATCCTCTCTCCCAGGTTTCTTTTACTGTCTTCTTGCATTAGAAAAGTCAGTTGATCCTTGTTTTGCATCAGTCTCATTGAATCAGTGTTCAGTCTACTGGCACAGTACCTGGAGGCTTCAGAGCCTTTTAACTGAACCATGTTCGCATGGTGCCAGTCACGAGTGCTGTAGCGGGTGTGCAGGCTGGAGCGTAACGCAGGCAGAATAGTGGGCGGCCGCCCAGTGCAATTAAATTCCTTGTCAGAGATTTCAGGGACCAAAACCACTTTGTGCAGCAGACTGGGCCTCCAGGAGTTGAGGTAGCGGTAGCCTGGTAGGCAGTAGGACTGATAGGTCTCCTTGGTGGTGCTGGTGGGAGCTAGATCCGGCAGCAGGCAGTTCTTCCTTCTGCCACAGTAGCTGGCTACCTGCGTGGTGCCCAGAAACTCCATCCTGCCCTGGGCTCAGGCAGCTGCCCTCAGGCTCTCCAGCGGCCGCTCCGAGCAGCCCTGGGGCTCTGCCAGCCTTCTCGGGGCTGCACAGCGCTTTGTGACACGGCGCGGGTGTCGTGGAGCTCCGAGGGCCGTTCCATCTTGCAGGTTGAAACCTGGGGGGGCCTCCATTCATACCCCCTATCCTGGGGCACGCTGTTTCTCCCGGGAAGAAGCAGTGCTTTCCCCTGCAGGGCAGCGCTGTGCGTGTTGGGACCCAGAGGTCTAGACACGATGTGCGACTGTTTGCTTATAGTGCAGCGGGATTTGCCAGAGGCTCACTCTGGATGGGCATGTAGGTCTGCCTTCAGTGAGCCTACCTTCAGCAAAGCAAAATAAAAGTTTTACTTCGAGTGGTTCACGTGTATCAGTTGGTGACTGCAGGGAAACACAGCAGTGGAGATAAGCCTTCTGAACCCAGACACAGGCTCTGGGAGTCATCTCTTACGATTGTCTAGTGGTCTCTGCAGATGGTTTGGTCCAAATGGACAAAAAATAGTGTCACTCTCTTGGGTTTTGCTCTTCCCCTCAACTGTATTAATCTTTTATAGAAGGTATGATGGGAGAGATCTTCCTCTGATTATGATTTTTCTCCACTGTAAAGTGTTGAGTAACTTCTCACATAACTTACTTTTCTAATTTTTCCTTTCAGCTGTCTGGTCTCTCTGGCAAAAAAACTTTCTGAAATCCAGTGCTTTAAAATTGCATTGTGACCCATCATCTGTGCCAAGAATTTTGAATATAAATAATTATTTGTAATTAGGCACTGTATTTCACTATCCTGAGTCCTTAAATCAGCACAGATTTCTTCTAGGTTGAATGTAAGACAAGTGCCATCGTTTCTTCTTCTCCAGATATATAACTATGAAACAGCTTCTTAACTTTTTTTTTTTTCACCATGGGGAAAAAAAAAAATACATATTTAGATAAGTGCGTTACATTCCAACATATCTTGTCTCAGAAAGCTAGCATGACATTACATCCCGGCTAAAAAAAGTAGAAGTAATTTTTAATAAATGGTCATTGTAAGTTAAATTTGTCTTCTCCTGATGTTTAAAATATATGCAAATATAAGTGCTAACTGGGGGGAGGTGAGGTACAGGCAGCAGAGCCACACACGGGGGACAGACACCAGACTGGGGAGTCCCAACAGGGTAAGATTGATGCTGCAAATGCAGGCGCACACAAAAAACTTTGCTCTTGCAAAAACTGATGGAAGTAATTCTCAGCAGCTGCCCAGGAGGGTAAAGTTGTTCCTGAGCATGAGAGATTGCAAGAGTGCTGCCAGAGTTCACCGCCGAGTTCAGCCTGGCTCAAGCACTAAATAAAGCCTATTTTTTGCCCCGATACCCCTGCAAGAAGAGCCCTGGCTGGTTCGGAGGAAGGGGGTACTGAGGCAGAGATTTACTTTTCCTTTTTGGTGCTTTTTGTGGAGAATGTTCTATATAACCCCGGGAACAGGAAATGATCTGCTGGCCCCAAAAGAAAAATATTTGAACACGTACCTCAGCTTAAAATGTGGAAAGTCCTGCTGACATCAGTGAATCTAATCCATATGTTTGAAAGGAAGCACAGACCTAAAGTGCTGTACTGAGCTGTGGTCTAAAACAGAGCCAAATTTTTCATAGGGAAGGTACAGTATAAATTTCTCAGATACATCTTACTGCCCAGTTCCTCCCACTCCAGACATTCAAATATGCTTAAACATTTGGATCCACTTCCACCTAGCATTTCTTTCATTAGTTTCCCAAAGAAGATAATTACGGAGCAGTTAAGTACAGAAGTTGTACAAGTATGAAGCAGCGATGAGCATTTACCTGAGGTAAACATACTTGGAATGGAAAATGGGCAACAGCCTATTTATTAATGACCAAAACCCAGAGGCCAAACTCCTCAAATACCTTAACTAAATGTATTTTAAGATATTTTTTTCTAGATTTTTTATTTAGGTGGACAGTTATTCAGAAGGTTTTGGTGTGGTTTTTTGTTGGTGTCTTTTTTTTCCCCAGAGTGCTCTTTCTGAAAAGCTTGCCGTTGTTGAAGTGGAGAGTGCTCATAAGAAAATAACTTTGCAGTATTTTTCTCTCAAAAAGACTTAACCCCAGGATGAGCTGGTACCTTTCCAAATATTACCAGATACTCTTTTGTATATATTGTGTTTCCACGGTTAGACAACCTTAAATAGTAACTTATGCACTTGTATGTTAAAACAGTCACATTTTGGGACTAATCAGTTAGAAATGGGAATATCTGAGACTCCTAACTCTGCTCAAAACAGAAAAATACCCCTTTTACAGCAACCAAAGCAATAGGAGGCTTTGCGAGCAGGAAACGTGCTGGTTCACTCCCAGTTCCTCCAAAACCACTGCCCCAACCTGCCTTTCTCTCAAACTTGAATTACTGTCAGTGGTTTCTAAACTAGAATTCATGGGTCCTGCCCCAGGAGTAAATGTCTGTCTCACGGGGAGTAACCACCGCAGGAGGGACTGTTGTTTCGAGGCTCATACCTGTTATATCCGGGAGAAAAACTGAAAACTTTTTAAAAGGATGTGAATGTGTTGTGTGTACTTTTCCAAAGCAAAGTGGTCACGCTATTTAGTGCCGTTTTCTGAACACCTGAGTTTTACTCGTGTAACAGCCGTACAGCTGCTGCTGCGCCTGGGCTGCCTGGGACTCTGCGCTGCTTTAACCACAACGCTTGCGAGAACTTTACCCGTGGGTAACGGGAAACCGAAGGGAAGGAGAAAAGATTGTCAAAGATCTTGGAAAAACGTTTTCTTCCTCGTAAGACTAAATATGGTCCTGTGATTTAGTGCTCATTTCTATGGAGAGTAGAAACATTTTGAGGCAGGACTTGCCTTTCGGTGAGCGTCGGTACGGCAGCCCCTGCTGGGGACTCGGGGCTCCGCAGGGGCTGCACTTTCACGGTTGCAGTTTTCAGTCACGCAGCTTTTAGTCGGGGGCGCTGTCAGGTTGTGCCGGGGTGATGGGCGGTACAGGGAGTAACCACCGATGTTTGCAATCACTGATTCAGTTCTTAGGCTGGGATGTTAGGAAGAGCAGAGAGGACAAGGCTGTGCTCAGGCAGCCGTGGGAGAGGCAGAAGGGGAGCGGTGGCGGGGATAAGGTGGCCAGTAATAAGATTACATCACAAGCAGATGCACGCTTCCCTGGTTTGGAAAATTAATTATTAATTTATTTCATTAATTTTTAGGTACCAAATCCAGTGGCTATCTGATTGCTCAGAAGTTGATTGGCCAAGTTCCGGGAGAGTAATCTTCCAAATGAATATACCCATTAAATTAACAGGAAGTGTCTACCAGCCAGGTACAGAAATCAATGTATTCAGAACTGCTATGGAACATGGTAACGGCGTGATTTTACTGAAATGATACATAATCTCCGAGGCATAAAACTCCCGAAAGACAAAAGCAAGGTGATTTAGTCTGTGCTGCCTTCCTGGGCAGCTGAACGACGCTGTGCTACGGGGTGAGCTGCCCCAACTGCTTGAGTCCGGCTCCTTCTAGTGGCTGAGCGGGGTGGGTGGCAGAGCAGCAGGCGGGCCGGCTCCCGGGAGATGCCACCTCCTGATGAACACCAGGGCTTTGGTACCGAAATGTTCTTTGGGCACGGGTGTCACTTGCGTCTGTCTGATGCTGATCTAGTGGAGAAATTCCAACGTAGCCCTAAAAACCGTGCTGCTGTCCATAATGAGTCTCGTTTAGCTCAGCACCACAGACCTGTGCAGGTCTCCCCGGTGTGTCCGTGTAAGTACCTGCAACATGAGACACTTGGGGTGGTTCAGCCTAGAGACAGCTCCAGGGAGACCTTAGAGTCCCTTCCAGTCCCTAAAGGGGCTACAGGAAAGATGGGGGGAGTCTTTTATCCCGGATTTGACAGAGTTGGAAGGGACCTCTAGAGATCATCTAGTCCAACTCCCCTGCTAAAGCAGGATTGCCCAGAGC
>JAOXNO010000070.1:12259248-12337419 GCA_028565335.1 Limnodromus scolopaceus | reverse complement strand
CACTGGCACAGGTTGCCCAGAGAAGCTGTGGATGCCCCATCCCTGGAGGTGTTCAAGGCCAGGCTGGATGGGGCTTTAGTGGGGGGTGTCCCTGCCCATGGCAGGGGGCTGGAACCCCATGATCTTTCAGGTCCCTTCCAACCCGAACCATGCTGATTCTTCGAGTTGTTCGCCGAGGTGGGCGCTCCCGCGCCGCCCCGTCCCTCCGGAGCGCCCCCTGGCGGCAGCGGGGAGGGCCGGCGCATGCGCGGGCGGCGCCCCCTCCTAGCCCCGCCTCCTCCGCGCGCGGCGGAGGTGACGCAGCGGTGGGCGTCATGGCGGAGGCGCCGTGCGGGCCGCAGCCGGAGGGTGAGGGGCGCGGCGGGGCCGGGCGAGCCGGACGGGCCGCCGTCGGTGCCGGCGCTCCATGTGTCGTTGTCCGTTGCAGACTGCCCGGGGACCAACAGCGCCCAGGCGGGCAGGGCCGCCGCTTGCCAGGGATGCCCCAACCAGAGGCTCTGCGCTACCGGCGCCGCCGCCGCGCCGGACCCGGGTGAGCGAGGCCCTGAGGGGAGGGGGGGGATGCGGGCAGCGTGGTTGTGGCGGGGCTGACCGACGGCCTGTCGCCCGGCAGCGGAGGCGGCGGAGCTGCGGGAGCGCCTGCGGTCGGTGAAGCACACCATCCTGGTGCTCTCCGGGAAGGGCGGCGTGGGGAAGAGCACCTTCAGCGCCCTCCTGGCCCACGGGCTGGCGGCCGACGAGGCCAAGCAGGTGGGCTGTGCGGCGCGGCGAGGGGCGGCCGGCCGCTGCGAGTTGATGCCGGAAGCGGAGGGTCCTGGAGCTGCGGGAGGGAGGGCCTGGCGGGTCTGGCACCGGTGGGGCTGTGCCCCCGGGCTCCGGCCCTGCGGCACACCGGGGAGAACCGGGCAGGGAACTGTAGGGGCGTTTTGTGTGTGTGTGTGTGTGTGTGTGTGGTTGGAGTCGGTGATCTCGGAGGTCCCTTCCAACCATAACGATTCTGTGGGAACGACTGTGCTGGTCGCGTTCCCCACCCCTTTAAGGATTTGTGCTTTTGTCCTATGTTAAGTGCGCGAGGGAGTTTTTGTTGCGTGATTTAAACCTGGGAAACGTTCCTGCGCAAGGTTGTTTCCAGTGGGTGGGTTGGTGTGTTTGTTTTCCAGGTTGCTCTGCTGGACATCGATATCTGTGGGCCATCGATCCCTAAAATGATGGGTCTAGAAGGAGAACAGGTAAGTCAAAGTTCAAATATGTTTTTTAAAGGCTTTCGGCTCAATTCTTCATTATCATTTCAGGATCTATGTAGACTTAAAGCTTCTAAAAGGAGTGTTCATTGGGAAACGTGCTTGGCAGTGGGTAGGGAAATAAAGATGGAGAGAGAGAGAAGTTCGGCGTAATTTGGTTTGTAAAAGTCATCTGCTTTCAGGATGACTAGTTCTGCAAATCAGCTTTTGCTGTGCATCTGCCACAAACTCATGACTACTTAAAACTTAAGATTTAGTATGATGCTCTTTACCAGCCGTGGAATATTTTATGTAAGCATCTAAGTCACGGGCAAATTTCTTGTAAAAGGGTGCCACAGTTATTATTCACTTGTTAATGGAGATCTGGCCCTTCTGCAATTTTTAACTGAGCTGCTCCAGTAAAGCAGTATTATATGTATAGGCACCTCTTTACCCAGATTTGACTTATGTTCATGCTCTATGTAATGTCTATATTTATATCTAATGTAACTTTATGTATCACTTCAATTTTCAGGTTCATCAGAGTGGATCTGGATGGTCTCCAGTGGTAAGCTGGTGGAACTGTTTCAGAAAGTTTGTGGGGTTTGGGCACTGTCTTCTAAAGTGAAGCATGAGTGAGGGAGGAGCAGTGGATACTTCTATTGATTCTTTTTCTAATGACATAAATATCCAGATTCTGTAGAGTCTGGGTATAGACTACATAGGTCAGAGTGTTAAATCTCCTTTGTTAATCATAAACCATTACATTTCTAAAATAGTTTCATTATTTCAAGTATCTCTTGTTTACTCACTTTTTTACTATACTATGGGCCATAAATATGTTAATTGATGTCAT
The DNA here is from genome assembly GCA_028565335.1 of Limnodromus scolopaceus. Taxonomy (NCBI): domain Eukaryota; kingdom Metazoa; phylum Chordata; class Aves; order Charadriiformes; family Scolopacidae; genus Limnodromus; species Limnodromus scolopaceus. The sequence goes on along the minus strand of JAOXNO010000070.1, from coordinate 12,335,343 downwards.
TATTTTTGTTTATCATGCAGCTGTACAGTGTGTCACCTTTCCATGGGCAGACAAAAAGTATCTTACACCCAAGAAAAAACTCATTAATCTTGATAAAATACGGGGAGAGTTTTGCAGGGGTGTTGGTTGTCTAAAGATCACCTTTAGAGCATGTACGCTGTTAAAAAGACAGCTTGATGCTGAGAGGGAAGGCTGCTTTTATCCTTACACTGTCTTCAGTGGTTCTGTAAACCACTGCAAATCTTACTGCAACTGGGGTTTTTTCAGTCAGTGAATGTAGTTGGTGAGCATTGCACAAAAATTGTAGTTTTCAACGTGCTTTGATAAAAGAGAAACATAAGATTCTCTGCCTTTATTTTCTTAATGTCTCCCGCCCTCCTCCAACTGCTCTTTCTACAAAATCTGCTTTTAGAGTTGGTTTCTCTGCTCTCTCTTTCCTGTTCTATACGCTCTACTGAGTTTCTCTACTTCTCTTTTAGTATGTTGAAGAAAACTTAGGTGTCATGTCCGTGGGGTTCTTGCTTAGTAGTCCTGATGATGCTGTCATCTGGAGAGGACCAAAAAAAAATGGTACATATCAAGCGTTCTCAACAACAGTTTATGTACTTGGAACATTTAACATCATGAGCTTGTTTAATTAATAACATAAATATATTAAGCAACAGGAAAAAATGAGTGAACTTACTTTCTTTAGTTGAATGTATTCATTTGCTGAATTTAGAAGGTCAAATGCTCTATTGGGTGTTTTTTTTAAAGCCTTGGTAAAATAAGAATTTCTGTACTTAAGTTGACATGTCAGAAGGATCTGCATACCTAGACTATAAAATTTGAAGTAGCCCTTAAAATATGAAATACAGGGAGATGTTTTTTTCTTTCTTCCATATTTTTATTCTTTCTTTTAGGGTTGATCAAACAATTTCTTCGTGATGTGGACTGGGGTGAAATCGACTACCTGATTGTAGATACACCTCCGGGAACATCTGATGAGCACTTATCTATTGTGCAGTATCTCAGTGCAACGCACATAGACGGTGCTGTTATAATCACTACCCCACAGGTATGAGAACTGGATTTCCACTGATAGAAGCGTTGCGGCAGTTAAAGGCAATCCTTGATTTAGAGTCTCTATTGAGCTTCAGAGAAACAATGGTACAGAATCTAAGGGAGTTGACTTCCTTGTTTTGTGCCTACAGCTGGCTGGTGTGCGAGTTAGGGGTTGTCTTGCTGGAGCAGGGGATCCGAGTGGGTCGCTGAGCAGTTCACAATCAAAAGCTGCCGTGATATGTCTGGTGAAGGGAAATGCTTCCTTTTTGCTTCCTTCTTCGAGATTAGAGTTTGCATCATTGTGAATTTGTAATTTACCCACCAGTGGCTTAATGTTCAGAAGTCAGGTTTAGTTTTTAAATGATAGGATGTGCAGTGTTTGACAGCATGCGAAATAGCCTGTTGCCTCCAGTAAGCAACTTTGTGGTATACATTTCTAAAAGAAAAACCAGCCCCTGGAGAGCTGAAACTCAAAATATGTCAAATTGAAGCATGGGTTTTAAAGCCTGGTTTGGAAGGCAGCAGGAGATCAAACTAGCAAAAGACACCTGATATTTCCACAATGGCTGAAAGAATAAAATGTAGAGGAAGTGATGAGAGAAGGAGGAAAGAACAGGAGAACTGAATGAGGTCAGACGTACATGCGAGAAGTCTGAGGCGATGATAAGCTATTTGAAATTCAATTTGAAAAGAGACAACAAGAGTAAGGCTGGTGGTGCTTGTCCTTGCCTGCTCTATTGAGAATGCCAAGAGCCTTTCTGTAAACTGAAAATGTGAAAGTTTCAATTAAAAAAAACTAAAAATATGAGTTTAATAGGAGATAAAACATAAATATGGTTGAGTCTTTACTAGAGCCAAGTCAGATTTCAAAACAGAAGCACATGGAGTAGATTAGAACTGCTGTACCTGTTCTAGTGCTACTCATAGAATTGGTGCTAGAGCACGTACCACAGGTTTATGTTCCTCAAAATGTGAAGAGAGCAGTAATAATCCATTATGAACTTTCTTTGAAGTAGCTCTAAGGGCGTAACTTCATGGCTCAGAACAGCAGCGTTTCCTAATATTTGTAGGAAGTGTCGCTTCAGGATGTTCGGAAGGAGATCAACTTCTGCCATAAAGTGAAACTGCCCATCATAGGCGTCGTGGAAAATATGAGTGGCTTTATATGTCCAAAGTGTAAGGTAAGGCTGCCCGTATCTTACAGCTTTTTTTATCTTGGCACTGTTTGTATATAAAACATTGCTCCAAAAATGTCCCGTTTTCAGTACTGCCGTATTTTAACTCTAATTTTATGTTGTCCCAGAATGAATCTCAGATCTTTCCCCCAACTACTGGAGGCGCAGAGAAGATGTGCCAGAACTTGAATGTTCCCCTCCTGGGTAAAGTGCCTCTAGATCCTCAAATAGGTAACGTTACTGTATTGCACTACATTTAAAACAAGTTTTTCTTCCTGTACTGATTTTATTACTGGAAAGCCCTGACTTGGACACTGATAAATGAGAACATTAAATATTTTTTCTCTTAAGTAAATATCCACTTCTAGATAGAACATTTATTTCAATGGAAAGTTATTGGAACTGTGACACGGCATGGTGGGAAAAGAGGAAATTGCTGGGATAACTTCCTTAGACCGAAACTTTATCTTGATGAAGATTAGATTATGCATCTTTTCAGCTGTTTAATCATATGTGAAGCACAACATGTCTTTCTCTTCAGTATAATCACTTGGAAGCACAGACTGAATAAAATGATAACTGCTAGTAAGAAGTGTTAAGCCTTGAAACTAGTGTTTTGACTTCGCTGTTACTGGCACCACCCAAATTCTGTTGTGGTGCGTGAGAAGGCTTGGTTCCTTGCCTACTCACTAGGTATTAGCAATTAATACTTGACTTAATGATGTCAAGGAAGAGGTCAGTACTTCCAAAATACGACTGGCAGTTTCTGCTAATAGTATTCCTTTGTAAAACTGTAAGCTGTAGTCCTGGTTGTGTTACTGACATGAGGACTTCTTCAAAGCAATAGATGCCAGTGGCTTTTTGAAAGTGTACAACTGGGAGCAGCATAAAGGGTAAAATAAAGAAAGTTTATCTTTTCCCGTTGCTCTGCTTTCATGTTTTTTCCTGTCCTTCAAGGAAAAAGTTGTGACAAAGGCCAGTCTTTCTTGTCTGAAGCACCGGAGTCTCCAGCTACATTGTCTTACAGGAATATCATTCAAAGTAAGTCTGAAAGTCTCTGCGCGAATGAATCTGTTCTGAGCTCTTCTGCGGTACGTAAAGGTGCTAGACAGAATTATGTTGCTCTGCCACGAATAATAAAACCAGTAGATGTGCATAGCAATTCTGAAAGCAACAGATACAAATACTATGATCAGTTCTTCGGGGCATCGGTTATGACAGGCTTTTAAAGTGATAACGAAACTGTATTTAATAACTGGTTTCACTGTTTGGCTTCAGTCATAATTTTCAGGACAGACGTGTGTGCACTTGCTTTCACAGGAGAGTTCTCAGATTATCACGCAGGCCTATTGAGGAGTTCTCACCATAGCTGAGTGTGATACAGCTGGCTAATTATTGCCTTCACTTCTAATTGTAATTGCACCAAAAAACCTTACAATAACTACCTAAAGAGCTGGTGATGTGCAGTTTAAAAATACAAACAGCTGGGAAATTCCTAAAGCCGTTTTCACTGTGATAAAGGCCCAACTTGTGATGTTTGTACCAACAGGGGCAGAGCGATGGAGCAATAACTAACTCCTGATGTGCAGCTGAAATATTTACGTGACTTATTTCCCTGTCTTTGCAGGAATTCAGGAATACTGTGATCAACACCATTTTCATGAAGAAAAGATTATCTAATGTATTCATGGAATAAAAATGTAGTTCATGTTTAATGATAGAAAAGTAACTTATGCCTTGATTTAATAGAAGGAATGTATTCTTTTTTTATATTGCAAATAAATTCTTAATGAAAATGTTCTTGCCTACGTTTTTTTCCATACTTTGAGATTGTTGTAGTTCATGGGTGGTCTCAAAGCTAGAAAGCTGTAAAACTGCATCTTCATCTGTTACACAGGCCCAGTCTGCATCTGCTGTGGTGGTGCTAATAACCTGGATAGGAGCGTGGTGTTCCCCCACGTGGATACAAGATTTTATTTAGAAAGTTGAATATAAAATACACTTTGCTGACACTGGGGCGCTGTATCTGATGTGTCTGCTCTGCACACGTGGCAAGCTTTGTCCTGCCTCCTGCACGAGGGTGAATTGTAATGCCCACTCTCTCTTACTGAATAACGTCATTTTGGTATCTTCCTTTTCAATGGTAAAGATCTATATTTAGAGTGAAATTCAGTGTCATATTGTCTCCTTTTTTACAATTGGCATCAGTATTAAAAACCTACTAGAGCTTAGGCAAGTCAATTATCTATACATAAGGGGCTGCTTCACACAAGTTCTGTGTGAACCTGCTACGTGACTTCTGTACGTTCTTCTACTTGACCTTTAAGCCTGAACACTAAAAAATAAACATTTGGTATTTTTAATAACTTAGAGGTTCTTTATGATTGTAATTCCTTTTTTTATTGAGGAAACGAAGCTTTGATAAATCAGTATTGTGTACAAGAGGGAACGGCAGTTTGATTTGGTTTATTGTAGCTCCACAATTAAACAAATTAGCATCGTCCTTTGATTATGTTCTAATTCTTGGTTAAGATAATCCAGCAGTTTCAGGTGAGTTGGCATATATTTTTCATAACGAAGTGTGCTCTGTATAAACATCAGCATGGCGTTTGTGCCTATACAACCTGCTCTTTGATGAAACTTTTAAGTAACAGGCTCAAAACCTTTCAGAATCTAAAGACTGAAACACAAATGACACAATCATTATTTCATGCAGGCGTAGTTCTAGAAGAGCTTTACTTAAATATCTTCTGGTGAAGAACAGCTTTCATAAATGAGTATTTTTACTTCTCATCTTTTTTGTTCTTCCTTATTTGATTATCTGGTGCTTGTCTTCCCATGTTCTTCACTGTGGTCTTCTGCCAGTCTCCCTGTCTGTCCTGTGGAGCGAGCACAGGGAGCGGGGCTGTGAGCGTAACCTGGGACATAGCCATCTCTTACAAAAAGCGGGGCAGAGCCTGGTGGAAGCCCCAGGGCTGGAGATGTCCCTGCCAGCTGTGCCCAGGCAGAGGCATTGGGCGCCTCAGCAGACATCCCTCAGGATTTAACTTAGAGGATGTTCTTCCCGGGGCTTGGAAGCAGCTCGGTGCTGAGGCTTCTGCAGGCTTCTCAATAGAGAGCAGTGACAGGGGGTGTGCCCCCCACCCCAGCGAGTCCCACAAGAGGCTCATTGGTGAATGGGGTAGCCCTGCCAGGAGCCATTTGAGGAGCCAAGACCTGCGAAGAGCGTGGTACTTCAGGGGCTGTACCTGGCACAGCAACTCAGTACTTACTCTTGGGAGCGTCTGCTGTGACAAAAAAACTTGATGTTGCTCTGCTGATGCTTTTTTGTCCCCCTAATTTGCAGTGGATGTAGCCATATAAATTAGCGGTCTGAAGGGAGATCCCAGCTATCACAAGAGCCTGTGGACGAACAACAGTTCAGCTGGGACAAACACACTGCTCTCTAGAGACTGCATGTGTAGAATAGATAAGCACACGTGTGTATGCATACACACTATTTAGATAAACATACATGCTCTAAGAGGGAGATATTCCTTCCAGTAAAAAATGGCCTTTAAAGAGATCCAGTCATGTCAAACTTACCTTTCTACAAAATGCCTCTCACAGAGATAAAATTTTTTTTGATCGTTCCATAACTTGAAAGACTTCATCACTTTCCTAAAAGCCCCTATTCAGAAAAGGACCTGTGCAACTGATTCCATAATCATGTCATTTTTTTTAGGCCTGATTTGTGTCTGAAGGTTTCACATGCAGATATGTAGCAAGCCCTCAGGCTTGTTTAGCTGACAAATGCCTTATTATATACAAATAAGATCCTGGAACTTGCAGATTACAAAAACCATCAATAGATACAAATCAGTATCTAGCACTAACAGGCAGTGAAGATAATTAGATCCTTTTGTGGTACTACAGGCTCAGCAGCAGGCAGAACCCATCTGACTGACTAATGAAATAACTTACAAAAAACATTTTTCTTAGCCCCAGGAAGAGCCTCCTGGAAGCCATTACGTTGCCTTTTACAAGCAGCTGAGCAACCTGCCTGCAGCGCTCGTTAGGGCTCCTTCTCCAGCCAGCGTGTAGTTAGCAAACAATCTCCAGTTTTCAAAAATAAAGGAGGAGCCGTGGAGAAAGACTGCAGGTTTAATTTTAACTATTGCTTGTGTAGCTACGCCACTTTGGGCTCTAGAAATCAGTTAATGATTTGCAATTGATTCATATCCATAACTGAATTTCCTGCTTCATTGAATAAGTGTAATCTTGGCTGTTACTGGTTATATAGCTGCACCTGTGCAAGATACTTTTTATCATTTCAAACTGAATTAAGAAATTGTACTTAGCATGGCTAAGAACTCCACAAAATGAATTCTATGATGATTATCCAAGCACTTAATGTTTACAGGGGAAAACATGATTTTATAGACAAAAATGTCTTAACATAATGCACTGTATAGGATTTTCCTCGTTTTTAGAAAAATGTGTAATGTTTTTCTTCATAGAGTAGATGGCTTATAAATACAGTAATTACAAAGTACATAGTTATGGCTCAATTTATCAAGGTTTTAAGTACTATGACACTGGTTCTTTCAAAAAGAAATTGTACCAGAAATCTAAAAACCTTACTTTAAGAGCAAGTAACATTCAAGTCCCAAGCAGATGTGAAAACCTGGAAACTAGCACCACTGGTTCATTTTTTGTCCTCTCCTGTTAGTTTCCTTTGACTGAAATAAGTTGGGGAAGAGTCAGTTGCTACCGTTAAAAAGAAGTCTGTAATTTTGCCAACCACTTAAGGCTCTCAAGTGAGATGAAGGAGTTGACATCCAGTAACTTAGTGGGGCTAAAAATTACTATTCTTTTCTAAACTACAGGGAAATCCTCCGATTTCTTGAAGCTGTTGTAATTTTTGTACTGTTGGAAGATTTGGTTCAGAGACTGTTGCTAAATTAACAGATCTGAGTCTTCCCTCTACTAAAACTGTCTGTCAGCTGTAGGTCTGTCAGTACCCCCCACTTACCAGCCATTTCAGCTTCAAGGAGAACAAGGTGCTAAAGAAAAACACTGTCCAAATAACTGGACAGATAATGAGACCAAGCCAGAAGATTCGAGCTTCAGCTTCAGTTGAGGCAGCTCTTGTAGGCACCTAGAAGGAAAATTATTGAAACTACTGGTCACAAAGATAAATTCCACAATAAATAACAAATCAGCAGAGGAGGAGGAATGGGCAAAAATACTTCTTTACCTAGATTTCACATATGTGCACAGAAGGAAGACTGAACACAAAGTAGCTTATGCCAGGTTTTCTGCCTGCTGCCCTACAGGACATGCCAGTATTTTCTTTTCAAAATGTTCTAGTCTCTGTTCACATTTAAATGACATAATTATTCCTTTTGTCAATGATAGCACGCACTAACACTACAGATTAGTGGTATTTTAAAGTCAAAGTTCTGTTACACTGACAATTGCTTTTACACTTCAGAAATAGTGAGTTAACTTTGATATTAGATTCAGACGTTACCAAGGCCTTAGAGAAGTGTGAAACAGAGGGCAGAATGACAAGCAGAACTTTAGTGTGAGTACTTCGCTGTTGGCAGTGGAGATTTGTGACATGTGCCCTCTTCACAAATCAAAAGTATGGGGGGAAAAATCAGTCCAGTATCAGAAAAGCTACAATACCTACCGTGGAAACTGCAATGAGCTCTTTGTTGCAAGTGCTAACAAGCAGAAAAATCCCCCCTAGGATTTATCAGTTGGTTCCAGTTCAGACAGTGGAAATCTCTTAACAGTGCCCATTTTGATACATTTTCCTAAAAACATGCAGTATCTTAGTTTAATTTAAATCTTGTGTGAAGTTAGTTCTCTATTACGTAAACTAATACTTCAATTTTGCTTATGAAGTCCACTGATATTGCATAAATTAAGAACTGTGGCTTCAAAAATGCCTCTTCTGTAATACTGGTGTTGGACACCCATAGTAACCACCAGCGTCTCTCTGAAAGAAGCATCGTTATTCACAGTGCTCCACGTGTGTTCTTCAGGGAGAGCAAAGAAACTCAAGCAGGCTGCAAAAAGCTCTGGTTGCAGATTTCTTCCTGTCAGCACGACTCCTGTGTTTCTATCTACACTGAAAGGATCATTGTTAACTCCTAACGCTCTGGAGAAACTAAAGAAAGATAATTGTTCAGAAGGTTCTGACCTTTCATAGGAGACCAGAATTCAAAATCTCACTCCAAACCTCAGACCGCTCAACCACCACCAGTGCTACCTTCTGAAACACAAGCTTCACAACTGGAAAAGAAAATCCTGTGGACTCTTCCACTCTGGCAACTGAAAAACCTTTTAGTTCATTTTCAGTATCTTGAACTCTTCATGTAAAAATGGGACTCATCCATCCATCATAAGGCAGACAATGGCATCCAGCTTGTAAATATGGTTAAGTTACTCTATCTTGTCTAAGAAAACCCTGCAAGATGCAATAATTAGAAGGTGGTTGTAATTTTTTCATGTACCCTCTAACCCAGTGATGTTGCAGAGGTGCAAAGAATAATGTTCTATGCCTTCATAGTTAAAGAAAAAGACAGATGCTCTGAGTCAATAAAAAGGTTTAACCACCTGCATCCCAGATTACTGAAAAATTACCCAACAGTGGCATTGCATAAGCACTAATTATTTAGGAAAAAAAAAAAGTCAATGCACCTGAGAACTCTGCACCTAAAGGACCCAGATAACTTGATGTGCAAGATTACAAAAGGCTGGAGTCATCCCAAAGAAGGGAGCTGTGATATTTGGAATGCAAGTGTGAGAATTACTTTTCTTCCAGCAAACTGCAGCAGAAGATGGGATTTCAGGGGCAAACCTCTGTTGCATCAGCAGCAACACCAGGAATTAACTGTGTATTGTTGGTGAGTGGAATATTTCTAAGCAAATTTACCCATAAAGGAAGAGATCTTAAGAAGTTGCCAGAGGGCTGGCAAAGGAGGTGGGGAATCCCTGATTCCAGAAAGAAAGAGATTTGCGTGTATTTTAGGACCATGCCAATACAAAGTATTTCTCATGGATAAACTGTGACAAAAATACAATCCACCCCAGTAAGTTCCTTCCTGTGGTGCTATCATTTTCACATTAACCAAGCTACCACATGCCAGAATTTTTGCAAGGCTTTAGCCCACACAAATGAGTCAACTTTGTACTCCTCAGCTAGAATTAACAAACTGTAATAGGTGAACTGGGCTTGCTCATTTTCCAGTAATTTTGTGGTCAGAAGGTCCTTTTATGGATGACATCGCTTTTAAGTGCTAAGAAAACTCTTGCTCGCTGTCTTGACAAAACTCGGAAACTCTGAGGGTCTTCTCGTTTTCTTTGCTTTCACGTAGGATTACCTATATTCTCTCTTTAGGTGTCACTTAGATTACAGGAAGAATGTTAACTTCTGTTGTCCTCGGCTCTGCTGGTTACTCTCTTGCTAGTCCTGCTCTCGCTGCAGAGGATGGTGGGGCTGCTAGAGGGCACCCCGGCCCTGCACATTTGGGGTGTTTTACCCCTGGGCTCAGTCCCTGGGCTGTGCCCAGCTGGATGGGCTCGAAAAGGGTGTCCTAGTGAGCAGCCTCAAGCGTGGCTCTGCCCCTGAATGGGGCTGTGGAGAGAATGTTTGCAAGTGAAAGCTAAAGCCTGCAGTCTTGGCTCTGGCAACAATGCCAAGAGCCATTTTATAGCTTTCTTTGCTATATTTGGGGAGCTCTAGCTGTATCAGAATGCTCTGTGATCCAGGTTCTATTCCTCAAGCATGAATAAAACATTCATTTTAAAATACTGAATTTGAACTATTCAGTATTGCTTTCAACACTGATCTTTCCTGAAGAGGATTCTGCATTGGGATTAACTATGGGAAGATGTGTTTATTACAAGATGTTCTCACTAGAAAATAAAATAGAATTATGAGAAATCTTTCGTACCTATAGTACCATGCTATGAATATTTATTCTGCTGATGCATATGACGACGATGTTGTGAGACCAGTTTTGTTCTCAATGCTTCCAGGATATGACAATCCAGTGTGTTTGCAACTGAATATTTACATTGTCTTCTATAGAAGCTGGATAAAAAGTAACTGTTACAAAGGTGCTCATTTGTTACTTCTTTATTTGACTTAGCATCAGCTTCAGAAGTTTTCCTATGGATTCTGTTTGTCCTGTGCCTACTTCTATTTGCATACTTACCCTTCTTGCTTCAAACACCCAGTGGCTTTTTCCATCTTCATCAATCTGGTTCCACCAACGCAAACCAACCAAGAGTCTTCCTGTCACATTCTAGTGACGGAAACAATTATTTGCATCAATCAGTTGTATAATTCACTTGTCAGACTAACATTTTAAAAAAGACAAGCATGTCTGAAAATCATATTCTTTTACGAAATACTAAAATTAGTTCAAAAAGCTGTGCCAGCTTGAGCACAACAGCCATAAAGGATGGATGAGTTACCATAAATTTAGAGGCCTGTTCTCTTCTAATATGGTAATTAGCACAATAACATTGATTTAGGTAAGAAATTATAGAATGTATCTTTTCTAAGTCAGTCAGTTGGAGAAGCACCCAATAAACAAATTTCTTTAGTAAGAGAGGAGAAATGTGAACAAAAACACTGAGAAAATGGAATATTAATGATAAGCAAGTCAGCTGCATGGAATCAAGCAAACAAATTAAGAAAATATTTCTGCACCTGGATGCATATAAGTTTTCAGTATACTGGGGACGCATCAATGCTTCACTTCTGCAGAGCAAAAGTCTTGTTCCACGTGTGGAGCCCCTGGGATTCTGGGCTGCACGTGAGCAGGGCGCTGGTGCCACAGCAGGGCTCCCAGGAACCTTCCGCAGCTCCCGGGCACAGCACTGCAGCTTTAGACATCCTTTGGCATCCACTACTGAAACCCACTATTACTTTATCTTGGGGTTGTTTTTTTTTAAGAGGGTAAGCATATAAACAAATCTACCTATGGCAGGGCAATTTTCTGACCCTGTGAATAGCTTCCATCACCCATAGAGAACACGGTGATAAATAGTAACTAAGATATGCAAATTTCTTAATTTAAGTAGGCTAGATATTTAATAAATCAACAGATAACGTTTTTGTTACTGTTGTCACCATATATATTTCCTTTTTTGTTTTATTTGATGGCACACAAAATACTTTCAAAGGTAATTACTACTCAGGGTCATCTTACCTTAACTGACCAAAAGTCAAAGGATAGAAGGAGCAGAATAGTGACAAAACAGGCAACAAAGCTGTTGCTGAACCAGTCACAGAACAAGTAGGTAATAATAGCACTCACTCGGAAAAACAGGTGGAAAAAGGTGGCCAGTGGGTGCCTAGAAAAAAAAAAAAAACACAAAACCCCACAGAGCACTTAGTAAGCTATGGGACAGGAAGGGAAGTAACAGTATTTGCTAACAATGGAGTATAACACAACTGTTTCTAGGCTGTAATGGTATTTTGGTTTGTAGCTGCTACTATTTCATACATTGACGTGTGTCTTCATTACCAAAGCAAAAGTATTTCCAGTAGCCAACCTCCAATCTAAAGCTAAAAGACGGAATGTGTTGTTCATGGCAAAACTTTCTCAAAGATAGAACAAAATCTAGAGTCTTTCATCAATTTCTTTGGTACTGCATGAAGGAATTTAGTCATTGTGTTCAACACTGCACCCTAAAATCCTTGTTTTTTCATAAAATAAATCAGCATAGCAAGGCACAAAAGAATTGAGATGGATCTGATGCCTTTCGGAACTGTTTTGAAAAGAAGAACAGGAACCCTGGAACTAAAAAAAAAAAAATATAACTGTTGGTTATAAGACAAAACAAACCTTCATGTGTAATGTCTGAAACCAAACACTTCCTTTTACGGAGGGAGGATGACTTGGGAATCTAACAGCTCTTATGAATGAATGTTCATTAATTTCACTAGATATTTGTGCTTTACTCATAAAACAAAAATTTTGCCTGTAACAAAACAAAGGGGAATTTCAGTGGAAGAACTATAGGGCACGGAATATTGGCATGCACAGTAATCCAGGGGCTTTGGAGGATGTTATAATGAGCACAGTGCAATCTTCAGGGCAATATGCCAGGTACAAAAACTTATTCTGCACAGTTCTGTTTGTGTTAGTTTGTTTAAATTGACAATTAACTAGAGGCTATTGCATTTAAGTAACTTCTTCTATTGAAGGCAAGTGAATAAAACTTTCTGAATAATTATTTTGAAGTCAGCAATTGTCTCATTAAGCTCCTCTACCTCTCTAAACAATTAACAGTAGTATGGCCTAGGTCATAATTAACTATTCAACTATTAAATTTGTTATTCTGTTACTGTGTATAACAAAATGATACCTATAATATATATACAATTATAATTGTGTATTACAAGCTTACATTATAACTAGATCTAAATTATAATAGTTAAATTTATATCTTTATTGTAATGCTATTATTCTATAGCTGTTTAACTGTTCTAGTAATTACCTTTTCTATAATGGCAATATTGTACTTGTAGTACTACACGCACACATGACTGGCGAGGCAAGAATGATACACAGCTGTAGTTTATATTTACTCCTGATCACGCCTGTGCTAACCTCAAACTTTCCAAAAGCTACTTCTGACTTAAAACTAAACATGTGACATTTTAAGCGAAAGGAGCTTTTTCTGCCATCGGCAGGCAGGTGGGTGGGTGGGTGAAGCAGAGGGAATATTCTGAACTGTCAAAAAATGGATAGTGTCTTGCTGCTTCAAGTGTTGATCTCGTTCGAGAAGACGTAAGGGTTCACTTGCGTAAGTGGTATCTTGTATCAATACAAGCTATTCATAGATCACAACCCTAAAGCGCATCAGGGTGGACTGGGCTTTGATGACTATATCGGGGCTTCCAATGTGAAAGTAAATTCAGAGAAGTAGTGTTTCATTTTGGAAGCCAAATGATGTATGACTGTGTGGATGCTGAATGTGTTCCAATATCAAACTTTGAAGGGTTTTTACTGAAAACAGTACATGAGGTAGAGGCTCACATTTATTACAGCACGAAACACTTCACTGACACTACGGACTACCAGTCCTCTTATAAGGATATGGCTAGTCAAGCCAGAGACACCCACTTGCAGGTTCTTGTCCCAGGGGAGGAATATGGAGATATATCAAAACTTGCACCTCTTTCTTTGGACAATTCTCTCACTCTCAGAAAATGTCCACCTTTAAAAAATGAATAATCCTGAAACTAACAATCCAGTAAATAAACAAGTCACTTCCTCACTTAACAGAACAAATGTGTTTTTCTTAATTCACAGTACCAGATGAAATTTGTAGCTCCTATCATATAAGAACAGACTTTTTTTTATATAATTAGATATTCCCAGATAGATAAAATTGTCTTTTAAAACTTGAAAATAAACAATTTGTGTCCTTTTTGAAACAAAAAAAAGTACAGTTTTTCTTAAGTGAATGTATATACACTGAATTCAATTGTACTTTATAAACTTTTTTTAAAAGCTAATTTCCAGAAATATGATGGCAGCAAGAAATCACTGTATAAAGTAACATGATTTCTTGAACAGCGTAGCCTTTAAAACATGATAACTTTTCCTTTTTTTTTTGCATTCAAATCCAATAAAGGAGAAAGGTAACTAAAACTCTGTACTGGCTCTGCTTGGCATGCCTTTGCTTCTAAAAGCGCAGCAACCCACTTGCTTGGACTTCTAGTTATCCTGTTGCATCTAAACATCCGTACTGCATAGAACTGGAGAACTGAGGCTAAACAATTCCCATTTACCTTGTTATCCCATTTAACCTCTGTTCAGTTTGCAAGCACAATGCCTATTAGGATAGAAATGGGCTCTTATGAATTTAGTTGCACCCATATTAAGGAATCAAATTGGGTCAACCGTAAGGTATACCACCACACCACAGCAGAATTGTTCCCAGTACCTGCTCAGAAGTGGTACATGCTGTACACTGTACCACTGCTGCTTGTTATACCTCTGTCTGGTACTTCAAATATATTTAGGCAAAACTTGAACAAACAGGCTCTCTGACTTGATCATCTTGTGTTACCTGGCTGATTTGAAAAAGAAGTGATCATATGTTCTTAACTGTTATAGATCAAATGTTCTGATACTGCAATGAACTGCAAAGACGCTCTAAGTTATCTTTTTCCTGGCCTTCTTATGAAAGTAGCCACTTATTAAATCACTATCCACATTCTTTTTGTTTTTAAGGATCATTTGCATGTACCTTGGAGAATCACAAAAGCACAGCTTGTTGTAGCTTATGAAAATTCCAACCAAGTTCAAGATATATCAACTTGGGATAAAGTTAAAGACAAATGATTGGAACATTCTGTTGATCCCTTTAAGACAACAGCATTTTGCAGTACGTGGGTGTGTTCCAGGCTTGTTTGCACAAGATTCTTCAGAAATATAAAACCAGACTTCTGCATGAACAATGTGAGGAGTTTCATTTCTGTATTGTATAGCAGAAGATTTCTTAGTATGAGATTATCTTTTAGTATTGTCATAATGAGGGCAAATAAAAGTCTCTAATGAAATAAGTATCTACAGAAAGTGGATCAATTAATAGTATGATCGTATGGTAATTATTGGGTAGTGTGAACAAGTAGGATGAGGTCTTGAGAGTAAAGTAACTGGTGTTGTGGACCTGCTACAAACGTTTCAGGGTGGTTTCACTTCATGCCAACTCTAGTCTGGTCCCGTAGTCTGAATCTGTAGCTTGTGTTCTCAAGATGTGCTCCAAAACTTATTTCCCAGTTTAGTGTAATCCTTTAGACTATGGTCCCTAAGACTGCACCAAAACATAAAACTTCATTTAAGATGTGTGCTGCTGCTGAAGCACAGAAACAAGGCAACTCTGGGAATGTTAATCTTGTGTTATGGCTGTTTATCACGTAATTGTAAAGTTGGATGCACTCGAAGGGCAAACATGCTTCATCAGACAGTAGTGAAACAGAGTAATTATATTGTAAAGCTATGTGATTGCTTGTTTGCACATCTCAGATAACATTCATGTTAGGTTTAACATCTCTTCCCTTCCTTTGTTTACGCCTACCAGAAATACTAACATTGTAATAGACCGGAGCAAACTGGGGCAAGGTGCAAGGGAAGAAAGCAATGAAAATCAAAGCTCATTGCACACATTACTGACAAGTGCATGCATACATATAATTCCTTTTGACACAAAACTTCCCCTTGACAGTCTTTGACTGGAGATTCCTCAAAAGCCACTAATAGAACAACGCCTCTGTCTCCTGGGGCCTCGGTGTGGACAGAGCTGCTGAGTGACGCCTCTGGTACCGTGAGGGCAGGCTGACTGCTTCACCTGACAGAGGGATCGATGGGGGGGCCTTTCTCAGGTAACGGCTACAAGGTCAAGATATCCTACATTCCACATGCTTCCGACCACATCCCGTGCTATGAAAACATGACTGTTTTATTGCAAATAACTCGCCGTTTCCCTTCGGCCGGGTGCACGGTACAATGCCAGGCCTCTCTGCTGCACAGACTGATCTGGAGAAGATGAGAGCTCTCTCCAGCTCTAGTAAAAATACTGTTTGGTTGTTTGGGGTGGGGTTTTTTTGTGATATGTTGGCTTTGTGTAAAACTCCCGTTTCGGAGGGCAGGCCGGGGCCGGGTGGGCAGCGCCACGGCAGCCGGCAAGGGCCTCCCTGGCTCCGGCGCTGCCCTCCGGCCGGCACCCAGCGGCTCCCCGGGCACCCTGGTCCAGCGCTCGACCGCCCTCCCTGTAAGAAACGGGAATTAGGTGTTTAAATGGAGTTTGTATTTCGGCGCGTCAGTCCCGCTGGAGCACCAGGGGCTGCCCCGGCCCGGTACCTCAGGCGGGCGAGCCGCGGCGGGGCCGGGCCCGCTCGGCTCCCGCGCCGTTACCTGATCTTTGCTTTCCGCAGCGCCAGCTCCTCCTCGCTGCCGAAGTCGAGGGACACATCCTCGGTGTCGTCCACCAGCGCCTGCGGCGGGGAGCCAGCCCGTCAGCGGGGAGGGACGGGGGAAGCCGCGCCGCCGCCCCCCGCCCCGCACCGCCGGCGCCTCTACCTGCTTCATCCTCCGCCTCGGCCGGCCCGGCCCCGCAGCCCGGTTACCAGGCGCGATGGTTGCCAGGACTCGGGAGGTGTTTCAGGGAAAAGGGTCCGGGCTGCCGCCTGCGCGGGGCCAGACGGCGGCGGGGCCGGGGCGCGGGGCTCCCCGTCGCCCGGGGGCCGCGCCTCGGAGCTGGAGTACCCCGGTTAAACTGGCGCTGGGGCCGGTGGGGGGACCGGCCGCCTCCCCTGCGCCCGTGTGGCTGAGGTGCCTTCAGCTGCCCCGCTCCTCCCCGTCACCTCAAGGCTCTCAGCCTTCGCCCGCGCCAGGGCGGCCCGAAGGGCCTCGTCAGGGGTCCAGGCTGCGGGCCTGAGGGGCCAGAGCCTGCCCCCGGCCTCTCAAGATGTCCGCTCCGGGGGTGAAGGCTGCGTGCTCACCGAGCCCACCCACCCGGACGGGGCTTCTTAGGCCTCCTGATGAAGATAAATCCCAAAAGGAAAAAGTAGTGGAGGGAAAGGTGAAGATACATGTATGTATATGATACACCCCTGCGTGTTTGAGGAGACACCAACAGTGCTCTCCCCGCGAAGTGGGCCCTGAGCCCCTGTCACCATACGGCTTTTGGGGGGCAACCCATACGACGATAGTACCGCCCATGTACTACTACTGAAACGTAGGTAACTCGGCCCTTTAGTTAAAGATTTCTCCTGCTTTTGTTTAAATTGCAGATGGATTATGTGGCAGAGTTAAGGAAGTAGGAAAGCGAAATGGGACAACTGAGCTTCAGGATGTGGGTAAGGATTCGAATTGGGTCAACCCAAGGAAGGCAAAGCAGGTAAGATGTTGTGAAGGAAGAAAAGACCTTGGGCAATCAAAGAAAACATGCCTCTTGTATCAGCCTGTAGATAGCAAAAAGACACAAGGAATCTAACTAGGGAAAACTGGGGCATTCCATTAAAACGGCAAGGTTGCTGGTTGTTACAAAATAAAAAGTATGCATCCTTTAGGTGATTTATAGTGTGAAAATCTTAGCTCCTTATAATGTGAAAATCCCACCTCCAAATCTTAAGCTATATGCCTCCTAGATGAAACCCCTACTCATTGAGCATACGTAGTGATTTATGAATGTACTATATCTTTAATTTGAAGCAAAAATACAAGTAGCTAATAGGAACTTGTGAAATCATGAGCCACCAATGAGAAGTATAGTATACCAATTAGTTGATTTTTGGAAAATATAAAAGCTTTCAGTGTATAAGCCAAGGTGTGCTAGGTTTGTGGAGTTTTCACCTAGCCCCCATTTCTGCACAGATATCAAATAAATATCTCAGCTCTGTGTGATTCGGTTCTTTGCACACCTGTAAAGAACACAGATTTGGGACAACAGTTTCACAATAATGGGGGGAAATAGTCCAATCAGCTAAGTATGAAGTGGAGGATCAAGGAACATGTGATAAATCACAGTCATTTGTAGGTCTGAATGGCTACTAGCACTACATAAGCCTGCAAAATAATAACTTCCTAGTCTTTTCTAAAACATCTAACTAAACCAGAATGTATCTGTTGACTAAGTACAGAAGTTACTAAGGTGAACATTTCAAAAACATTCATTGGAAAGTAGCTTTGTGCAAGGCCTGTTATTAGTGCAAGACGATACCTAATACATCAGAAAAACTGGTAAATCCTTAGTAGGATTTGTAATTGTAGAGAGGGAAAGGTGTATTTTATGACTAATAATGTTAATATTGTGGTACTCATTTTTTTGGCCTCAGTAGTGATAAACCAACACTTTATAGTGTGTCAGTAAGTACAGCAGACTTGCACTAAATAGCTGAATAGGCAGTCTGTAATTTGATGGAATGGCTCACGATAGCTTACAATATTAAAATATTTAAATAGGCTTTCACTCCTAAAGACGATATAAACTCTTTGAGAGCTGTCATAAGATACAATTATTAAATAATTATGTGCATACCTGAAGCTGACCTCTGCTTTGTTTACTGTACCAACATGCACCGCTGCTTATGAGCAACATACTAACAATAACTCAAATAGAGCAGGCTTCTGACTCAGATGCAGCTCCCGGAACTGCACTGGTGGAAGCATTAAGCAGCGTAGGGAGGTCCCGCATCTTCTTGACTGCCAGATTATTAATTTTGGATACTGTACCAGCTCTTTTTTCCCCTCTTGGCACAGTTCTGCCAGCAAGTCTTTGAGTTTAGTAATTCTGTGATGTTGCTATATTGTCTGAGCTGTTGCATTTTTGTTCTGAGGCACCAGAAAATAACTTTGTGCTCTATTCCTCATCAGACAAAACAGTAATTGCTTCTAGGGGAAAGGTGAGAATTAGCCTGTCACAACATTTGGTATCTGATTTACTCTGGTGCTCCTAACTGATTTCATTAGAGATGAAATTATGTAACTAAAAAAGAAAAAGAATCTGTGTTTTGTTTTTTAATTGTAAAACAGATAAATATTTCGTTGATCTTCCCTCCTTCCAGTTCTTGTCTCTGCTGATTCACTGCAATGATTATCTGTTTTCCTAATGAAGTCTATTAAATAATCCCACAGAAGACTGTCACTATACCTTGCAAATGTTTTTAGTAACATTCTCTAGAAAGATGTGTCAAATTACATTGTGTGATTATTCAAGGTATTGTATGAATTATCATTTCCTTTTACAGCAAGTTAGGAGTTAGAAAGAATCCTTGATGACTAGAGGAATTGTTGGTCAAACCAAGAATTTCTTCATTTTGGGATTATTAGAAAAGCTTTCTTCTTTGTTTTAAAATAAATAGATTCAAGCAAAATTTTGTTAGAAGCTTCCAGAGTTTGCTAGGATTTCACAGAACAAACTGTCCTCTTTTCAACACCTTTTTGTTTTTCTTCTGATTTAACTACAAATTATTGGAACATTGGAAAGATTGGCAACACGCTAAAGGTGATGTAAGGCCTCAAATACTGCTTCAGCAGCACAAAATTCAAAGACAGCTGCACTGAATTTATGAATTTTGGTTTGGTTTTCAGGTTTGCATACAGGAAAACCTTGACCATTTATGAAATATCTTAATATTTCATTTAATTGCTGACTGAAACACGTAGCATAAATTAGTTCAAAACTAAAATTTTCTGCTGTGCGCATGCCATTACTTTCCAGCGAGTCCTCTTCCCAAACAAATAATGGCCTTGCTATCATAGAGCGCTATCAATGCCAAAGTCTTGGTACAAATAACTGAGAAATATCTCTTGCTCTCTGTTTCAACAATGAATAGAGTCTCCTTTACAGTGAATATGGTGTTTTATTCATGCGATTAACGTGAAGTCAGCTGATTTCTCTTTTTCTTTGGACAGTTGCCCAGAATCTTGCTCTGGCATGGTATTAGAGACTCACACTGTAAATTGCACAAGGGTATCCTGAACAACTCAACAGTTGTTGCTCTGGCTTCAGTATCTCAGTGTGTTTACAGTTAAGTGTTCTGTTCCTCTGAATATTCAAAAATATTGTTAATCCAAGAGTAACTCTTACCTCTCACATTAGATACACTTACGGGGTTTGTTGGAGGTTCAAGGAAGTGTTTAAATTTTGAGGAGATAGCCCAGATTAGAGAAGGTATTAAATACACAACTAAAAGTGTCACCTTCTAATTAATTTGTAAAAGATGATTTCCTGTTTTGGCCCAGAAACAATTTCTGTGGAATTTTTTGGCTGTACAGACCTGAATTGTTGTAATTGGCAGGTTTGTATTAAAGGGTGAGAAGCTGCAGCATTTACTTGACAGCTCAGGATAGCGTCTTTTAGTTGGGTGATATGTAGCAATACGTTCTCAGTAGAGATCAGGTTCTGCCATCAGTAAGAAATGGGTAACCAAAAGATATGTCAAAGCTGAAGAAGTTTGGGTCCTAAATATAAATGGAGATTAAAAAAAACCAAAAACAACTTGAATGAAGGATCAATACAGACTTAAGTCTAAAAAGGTAAAAAATAACTTTTGAGTACCTCGAGTATAAATACCCCTTATGACACTGTAACTGCTTTTGATTCTAAAAAGTGCAGTAGTGTCTGTATTCCTTTCCGTTAGGAAAAAATCAAGAAAACATTACATATTTTTCTGAAATAGCTTATTTTCTCCTCTGTATTCGGTGTATGGCTTTAGGCCTTATTTAAGTCGTGCTATAGGAATCTGTAGTATGGTTACCCAGGAGACAAAAAGCTCTGCAATTATTAATGAGTTTACTTCAGTATCTTTCTCTGTTGAGACTATGCAGTGGTCACTTAGAAACAGCCAAAACAGAAGCAGACCAAAGCGAAGCCATCAGCTCTCTTCCAGCTTGGGGTGCGTTCCTTCCCGGTGCTTGGCTGCAGATTTCTTAGTGTACTTAGCTTTATGTATCTTTTGATATGTTCAAAGCTTCAGTCATTCTTAGCTGCAGTTCTTGGTACTTGTTACTTCTGCAAATTATTTCTTATTACTCAATTTGGGAACTCCAAAAATAAGGAACTTGGGCTGTTTGGACACCTGTCAAAAGTTTGGTTTAAGTGACTTAACAGATCTGCTGCATTAAGCTGGGATAGGATCCATTTCCCAGGGAGTCAGTCTTCTGATTTCACCATGAGAGGTTCTTGGGGTCCCTTTTCTCCTTTTCTATATGAATTCAATAGGCCTATATACAGTCACACAAGTATCCCGTGCCTTTCCTGACTTAAGGTGGTCCTCTCTAGGATTTCTGAGGAAAAAAAAAAAGGTAATCTAAACCTATTAAATAAAAAACTCTAAGGGTTATCAAACAGTTAAGAAACTTAGTTCAATAGGAGATTAATATGAAAAATTGAGTGCTGTTGCTTCTACTATTTTCTCTGGAAAAATAAAAGTTGAAGTTACTTATGAAATTGTAAGTTGCTTATTCATTAGCTGTGCTTTTTTTTTTGTTTGGGTTTTTTTTTTTTTTGCTAGTAATATCTACATAGACTTGTTCAGATCCCTGAGGTTCTTGCTGGACAATTCTTCAACCACTGCTTTTGCTGGCAATGTCTACTTCATCTTTTGTTGTGGAGGCTGTGGTTAAGCTGCATTTGTTGTATTTACTTGCATTTGTTGGTCTTACTTATTCTAAGCTGGTGTCAAGAGGGTGGTAAAGGCAATAACTTTTTCAGAAAAAAGTAGAGTATTGACAAAACACAAAAAAGAGAAGTAAGAAAGGGTTCCTAATCTGGTGATGCAATGAAGTTAGAAACCTGTACCTGCAGGTCTTAATTCTTTTCACCTGCAGATTTTTGTGAAGCAGACTCTGGTCCCTACTTCTACAGCATTCTTGTTTAATGGTATCTTTTCTTGATTCGTTAATATGTTTTTCTAGTTCACTGAGTAGCTTCAACTCCTTACAATTCCTTGTACTCAGTCACAGAGAACCTGAAGGGGTGTCCGAGGAATTAAAATTGACAAAATCCTTACTGTTTCTCTAGGCCTGGATCATACAAAGACATAGAAGTGCTCAGGACTGGTCTTTAGGTACCTGGATCTCCCATATAAGCCACAGGAACATTAAGTGCCTTGGAATGGGGTCTGGCAGATTGACTGCACGTTCTTTACAAGATACACCAGGTGCTGCTGGCAATAACTTGCTCTATATGCAGTACACTGCTCTGAACCCTCTCCTGGAGGTAGGGTCCTAACCTCTTTTGGCAAAACCAAAAGCAAAGTTCATGTCAGTGGCCTATGAGCCCCTTTTTCAGTGGAGTCTCTGCTTGGAAGGAGACCACAATTTCCTCTGTTGCCTGAAAGGTGACAGCCTCAACCTCCCAGCTTAGGAGGAACCTCTGGGCTGTACTAGAGGCTTCCGCAACTGTTCCTGTGGAAGCTGTTCTGCCTGACTCCCCAACTTGGGGATGAAGCATTGTTTCTCCTGTGAATGGGCCTGAATTCACAACCCACACATCTTTAAAATCTATAAATAATCACCAATAAAAATTACTGAAATAAACCTTGGAAGCAGGACAAGGACACAAACCTGTCGGTTTCTCAGAGAATGCACCAACTGTTTGGCTTTCATCCTTCATGCAGGGTAGAGCAGCTTCAGCAGAAGAGTTTGAGAGTCCCACTTCTCTGTGGCAGAGCAGCCCAGAGACCACACTGCAGGACTGTGGAAACATGGACCTAAAGTTCCTGGAAAAAAAAAGGCGTTGTGACTGTGTCTATGATACCACATTCACTCTCTGCAGTTACAGGATTAACAGCACAACTACTGGAAATGAAAGTTGTGGTAAGTGCTGGTTTATTCATGTGACTAAAGGTAGAGCTACTGTGTGGATGATGTGGATTTTAGAATTTTTTGTGTGTCTAGTGTGTGTTTTAGTTGACAAAAATCAGAAATGCTTTAGGGAAGCCCCTAAAATACATGGTTTCTTCAACTGTCAGTGTAGTATTTTTGCCCAGTTTTCTTGCCACTATCATTCTGAAACTTGACACAGCCTGTGATTTTGCAAACATCCTTTTCTTTGTTGGTTTGGGTTTGCATTTATATTCTGTTTCCCATTCTTGCTTGATTTTATTTCAGTGTAAGGGGAATTACAGTTTCTTTTGTCACATTCTCCAGCGCACCAGTATACATAGGGTTTTTTTGCCACATGCTCCAATGTACTGGTGTACTGGACTAGTTATGTGGAGTCCAGTAGTGGTGACACAAAGGCTATGAATTGCTTTTCTTTCTTTTACTTTTTTTTAATTGCACTGAGCTATAGATAAGTAACAAGTCCTTCTCTTAACAAGGTGAATACTGTTGTGCGCCGTGTGTCCTAAAACTACTGCTAAGAGAACTGTGCATTTGTGGTGCTTAAAAGACTCTTGAAAACCAAGGGAGGGAATAAGAGCTTTTCTCGGTGTCTGTTCCTCCGTCCATCGGCCAGGCAGCAGCGGGGTGTTGGTGCAGGTCTCGGTGCTCATGGTGTGCCCACAGAGTGTGCACCTGCAGCCAACTGCTAGTGAAAACACTTCATGCTCCATCCTTGGCCTCCCGGTGAAATACCTTGTGCTAGTAAAAATAGTTTAATAGGAGAACAACATGCTTATAAATCAGCACTGAAAACTGTTAATTTTCAGTTGTTTCAGTATTTTTTTCCCTGGGGAGTTCCAGCACGTACCCTAGCACGATTGTTCTGGTGCTAGTGAAAAGTAGTGAATTACTGGGGTTCAGATGAGGAAGAAAGCGGTGGAATTCATAGTTTAAATATGGGCCTCTTAACACAAAGATAGTGCAAAAAATATTTGACACTTTGCTGTTGGAAACAGCTTCATGTCTCTGTCTTCATATAGCTACCTAATTCTCTACAGAGACCTTTGTGGTAGCTGTGTCCTCTTGGCACAACAACGAATCTGGACTACACAGGCTAGGCTTGCAAATTGATGTTGTTTATGCTTATGTTATTATTTATGTTACTAAGCTAAAAATGAGAGGGCTATGAATTTTTAAACTCTAAAAGAATCCTATTGAATGTTTATGGCAGACTGCCAGCAAACTTAGATATCTCAGTCTAATAAAAGTAGAAACCAAGGTAATTTCTGCAGGAATTCTTTTTAAGTTAGTTTATCAGGATTTTGCAAAGCAGTTGTCTAAACAGGTCTTCCGTTCAGCCTACCTTGCTCTGTCAGCCTTCTGAGAATGCTTGTCCAAAGTTCTGTGAGATTCTGAACGACCACAAATATTTGAGGCCCTAATCTCTCTTCACACCTACTAGATTGGAAGTTCCCAACCTTTTAAATTCCTAACCTCGCTTGAGAAAATTGCGTTCTGGGGAAGCTGCCAGTATGACCAGCAGCATTGTAGTACATTACCTTGGACTCTATGCCATGTCTCACCCCCTGTCCTGCACTACTGAGGTTCATCATGGTATTTGGGAAGCAGTATGTAGCATGCTGAAGGACTTTTACGTATCAGCGGAAGCACAGCTAGTTTCTGAGGTGAGGAAGCAGGGAAAAGATTTCATCAGACAGTTTTAAAAACAAGCTCTGGGGAAAAAAAAATCCAAAACTCCGCAATCTAAAAGACAGACCTTCGATGTTCAAAACATCTTCCATAATATCACATCCTAACTTTCCTACAGGAAGTCATTTTTATAATAGACATAATATATTTTATATCGAGAGCTGTAAACCTTGGCACAAGTACTTAGGAAATACTGTGTGAGTGCATATGCACGACAAAGGATACAGCATTGGTAACCAAAGACTCCATTCTAAGATTTACCTGAAGTTGTTCCTGCAGTGCATCTTTGCAAAATATAACAAAGTTAGGGGATAGGTAGTTAGATGCTCACTGAGGACAGCATTCTCTAATGCTCACGGACATTGCTGCAAAGTTCCTATTGATTTCAGTAGATAGTGTATTATGAATGAACTGTGCTTCCTTGAAATTCCTTTCATGTTGTGTGAGCTGTTGGCTCTGGTTTTCCAGTTTGCTGATGTATTTGGCCTCTCTGGCCATAAATTGGATTCAATACCAGAATTTTTGTTTGGGATTCCTTCTATCCAGGCTGAACAGCTTTGAAGTGCTGCTGGTTAAACAATTTTTTATAGACTGGAAAGTCTATGTAACGAGTTTCCCTACTTTCTGATTGCAATGACTCAAGCCTGTATAATATAGGCATCAGCATTTCATTTATCTGCTTCCCAGATGAATGTATGTATTCAACTGCACAACTTCCTTTCCTGTTCTAAGGAATCTCTTTAGTTGACACACAGCTTATATAAATATGGGTTACGTTCCATAGCAGCTGTCTGTATGTTTAAGGATCATTATGGTAGTCTTCCTCTCAAAGTCCAAAGGAAAACACATGCCTTAGCTATAGACAATGCTAAACAACAGCAACATAAGAAGCAGCAAATAGTAAAAACGTACAGCCTGATTTAGTTCTCTTTTTCACACACATTGTTTGTGTTATGATACGTTTTAAAGAGGAAAGTTAGTTAAAAAGGAGAACTTGTGCTTTTGATTTCTCTGCATTGAGAGGAAGTGTCACTTCTAAGTAAATATGATGTTGCCCAAAGTCTACAGCTAATTTTGAATTCCAAATAATCTTAGTAAAATATTAGCAATTAATTTAACTGTTTTTCCTAGGGACAGTGAAGCAGCTGAAAGCGTACCAATGTAGGCCAGGTTACGTCCTTCAGTACCTGGCATCTGGGTATGTCATGAGCCTTAGCAAATTTTATCTAGTGTCACGATACTAAAATTTTATTGTTGTTATTATTTATACAAATGCAAAAACAAAAGCAGAAATAGAAATCACATTTCATTATTTTCTCAAAATGACAAATTAGGACTGTAGCAGCACTAGAACTTGGATTAAGTTTTGACAGCTTAAGCCGCTATAGTCCCTTTTCCCTTATTTTGGCCTTAGCTACAAGATAAGGGGTCAAAGGTAGAAAACGTCTAGCACATTATTGCTTGGCATGTTTGCCTGCAACTCAGAAAGAGCCAGGGACAGCTGTATAGAAACCATGCTTTCTCCCAGATGTTGATCTTGAGATCTCTTTGGAAAACTCCTCAGGAATCCTTAAAACACATGGGAAGAGTAAAACAGGAATCAACTCAAAATCTTTATATCTTAACACTTACGCAAAGGCAATCCTACTTTTGATCGGTCTCAAACCCAGACATAACACAAGAAAAAAATATTGTATTTGGGTTGAAAAGCCTGTAATCTATTCATGGTGAACTTTGCCTGTGCACATTTGCAGATGGAAATTGCTAAAGGTGTGAAGCACTTGCAGGAAATCTGCTTGTCTCATGCCTAAGTGGCAGTCATGATGATGTATCACAACGTATTTGCTCGCTTGCTTGTTTGCTTCTGAAGGGAACTATCCTATGGAGGGGAGTTCTTTGCCCACAAAAAGAAATCTACCTTTCCCACATTACTATATCCCCTCACAGTCAAAGACACTTATGCCCTGGAGCACTGAGCAAGGCTTTCTGTATTTGGCTTTTGCAGAGGTAAGGTGCAGCAGCTCATTGAGTTGCAGAGACTCATTGAGGATTACAGTTTAAGTTGAGTTTCTTCTTTCAATACGCAGCTTCTTATGTGGCTTGAACTCTCCACCTCCCATCAAGAAGGAGACTTAGTCAGGACAACTGCTGCCTAGAACGGACTTGAATGTGACTGATGACTGATGATGCTGAGAAATGTTTCTGAAAACCTTCAAAAATGATAGTCAAGTAATGGAGATAACACTTTTTTCTTTTTTTTTTTTTTTTAATCTGTTGTACCCATTCAAGAGAACACTGATTGCAGGAGAAGCTGAGATTGAGACTGTTTCTCTTCCCCAAGCTGTGGTGAACTCAGTCGGGTTTGCTGTGATAGCAAGCAGTTCCCAACTTTCTGCAAGGCAAACCCCCAGCTGCCTTTAGCATGTGTTCTGCTCCACAATGTGGTAAAGTACAAGTGAAGGCATCTTATTTAGTGCACTTTTATGTTAATAAAATGATGGGAAACAGTCTTTTTCATGCAATAGCCCAGGAACAATGCTGCTCTGAATGAGCTGGCGCTTATTCCTACTCAAACTTCAGCAAAACTAATGTTGTCTCTTCTGTTTTGAATCAATGTAGGCAGCAACTTTAAAGGAAAATACATTTAAAAGAGAAATTCTGAGTGAGATAAGAATATGCATGAAAGATTCAAGGAATTTACTTTTCCATAAGGAAAATAAATTAATCTACTTTTCTCAGTTGCCATTTATATAATTACAGTAAAACTTGTTACCCACCTGCACTGCAAGTCAAAATCATACTCTATTGGATAATGAGGGAGCTTTTTTTTCCAGTGTTTTGCATGCACGTCCTACTATTGAATGTAAACCTCAGAAAAAGCAGAAAATTCTTGTTATTCTACAAAGATATGTTGGATCTTGTACTTAAAAGTTTTTATAAGGATTTCTCAAGTTCTTCTCGGTGCTTTACTTCTTACTAGGTGGAATTATTGCTCCACTTTCAAATGTGTCCAATGGTGAAAAGAAACCACGACGCTAAGGTACTAAAACCTAGCAGGAAATAAAAAGAAAAATAAGAATTTATTCACAACCTAATCTCTAATCTTACATTGGATTCTCCATGTTATAAACCTGCCCCTCTTGCAGAGGATATGTTTTGTGCTGAAGTTTTTGGTACTGTTCTAATTCAGCAATAACTTGCTGAGCCCACTAATGGGCCCATGCTCCTTGGCCAGGAGGCAAAGACCCACCTATAGCAATCCTTCTTTAATGGGGCAAACATTTTTCTAAAATTATTTTTTCAGGTGACCATGTTGCTGATTGGAAACTTGTGTTTTATGAATACTTGGAAGAATTCTGCTGTTGTGTCATTTCATCAAGAAGTTATTTGTTATTGGAAATGTTATTTAAAGGCTTAATCAAATGAGGAAATACCTCTGCTATTGCAGGCCAAATTCTCTTAACTTTTTTTTTTCACTTCATCTTTTTGATGCTGACTGAGTAGATTTTTTTAATTCTGTCAGAACAGTTCAGATTTTGCTCAGACCTCCTTCAAACGTCTTCAGATGCAGGTATGAATCTCTTTAAGGAGATCCTGCCTAGAGTAAGGAATATTCTTTCAACTGCTACAGCTTCTGATGACCACGCATTGCTTAACCTTATGCTGAAGGAAGATGTGATATCCAGGGAGTATCATCAAGCCTTGCTCCATGAAAAAGACAGAGAGGACCTTGCAAGGAAGATATCTCTGACCTTTATGGAAAAATGGGACCTGTACGTGAACACTTTGGTTCCCCTCTGTTGTTTAAACCTCTGTGACAGTAAGCCTCAAAACATGACAGATAATGAGCCAACAGGAAGCAAGTACATTTCTGGTAAATCAGCTTTTTTTTCTTGTTTTGCTTTGTTAAAGATTTACTTTTGTTTGTTGCATTTTGAGATTGCATTGTGGCATAGTGCAAAGTACATCAGTGGAGAGCAAGTGGGGAAGAGAAGAGAGCAGAATGTAATGCAAGAGCAACTAAAAAGAGATCTAACGTTTAGGGTAGCTACGGGATATCCATTTTCATAGCCAGGCCATAATAAAATTTGTTCTTTGCTACCTTTTGCAGAACCAGAAATGCAAAGCAGATAGAGAACATGATAAGGTCAGTTTTTCTGAACAGACATACTAACCGTTGATAGTCTAAGTAGTAGTTGTTTGTGGCCCATGCTGGTAATTCATATAGGGAAATCTTCTATCTCTTTCAATCATATATGGGAGGAATGCTCTCCACTTTAAATTCCAGATGTCTATAAGCAACAGTCACTTCTCAAGGCATGGATGAAAGTACAAGAGGAAATGCTGAGATTAAAAAGGGAGGTTGTAGTGAGAGGAGGTCGGTCTCTTCTCCCAAGTAACAAGCGATAGGACAAGAGGAAATGTCCTCAAGTTGCCCCAGGGGAGGTTTAGATTGGATATTAGGAAAAATTTCTACACCAAAAGGGTTATTAAGCGCTGGAAAAGGCTGCCCTGGGAAGCAGAATGTCTGTCCCTGTAGGTATTTAAAAGATGGGTAGACATGGTGCTTAGTGACATGATTTAGTGATGGTTTTGTCAGTGTTAGGTTGATGGTTGGACTTAATGATCTGAAAGGTCCCTTCCAATCTGGACCATTTTATGATTCTGTGATTCTAAGACAGTTTATGAGCAGGCAAATATTGACCTGGAAGATTTTAGCTCTATTATTACACACATTCAAATTAATGCCAAGAATTCATATTTTAAATGTAGAGTATCATAGCAAGTGGCCTAGTGTCACTTATGGTAGGAGCATATATAGTCTGGTTTCTACTTTAAATCCCTGCTGCTTGAAAAGATATCTTCTACTTCTCATTTTTGTAGCGGTAGCACCTAAAATCTCAATTCAAAGATCTTGATCCTGTCATGCCTGGGTATGTATCTCTGTCACAAACCCTGTGTTTAAGACATGACAGAGGGAAGCTGAAGTGCATCAGAAGAAGCACTAGTTGTCATCCATCACATCTTCAACTATTTGTCACTGTTCTCTAGATTTTATAGTAAAGATGGGCTTAAAAAAAGTGGTTTCAAATACGTTAATTCACCAGGAAATGACTCAAATTGTGTTAGAGACTTCAGCTTCCTTTGAAGCAAATGTTTTCCTGACTTTATATTTGAAATTTGTTAATTTTTCAGCCTTATGGTCAATCATTGTTTCACACTGAAGAAGCCTTACAAAGATAACTCAGGTCAGGAACACATTGGTAGCAGCAGGTTTCTCACTAACTACTTAATAGTTCTGTAACTTGTTCTTCTTACAGTAGGGCAGCATATCAGCAAACATTGAAGCAAAGAAGCTGATTGTCACCTGAGAAGCTTAGGCAGTTCTTGGCTGTCCAACAGCCTCTTGTTTTCCAGTCTGCTTTTTTCTAAGTAAAAACTGTCTGTTTCTAAGACCATCTTTATAGACCAGTCCACTAGATGTACCAGTACTCTGATTTGCTGCAGCAATTCCTTTCTGCCGTTTCTAAGCAGCTATGGGTGTTGTACAAAAAGTGGACAACCAGTCTTTGCCATAGTAGCAAAGTGGAATCACAGTAAACTTTTTTCTTTTGTTCCCCCAGCTTTCATTCTTAAAGTATATAAATCGCCTCATGGGCTCATAGCCTCAGAAGCTGGTAAAGAAATCTGCCTGCAGGGCTTGCAAAGGAGCTTATACCTTGTGAGGTTGTGCTGCACATTAGAACAGGGCTAACAAATAACCCTCTTAACTTTTGTAGGGATTTCCCATGCAGTGTCTCATATCACAATGAGCACATATCACAATTTACAGCACTAAAATGCAGAATCTGTATTTGTGCAACCTTCCATTAGTTTCTCCTGTGAATGCTGTTATACTGAAATGTTGCTTTTCTTCTAATATGTGTAGAGGAATTCCAAGAACACAGCTGCCTGGCTGGTTAGAGAGCCTGAAGAGGCTATAGATCTGCGTTGCAGGCTGAGCCCTGCATCTCTGTAAATACTGGGAGCAAATGAGCCACTCCCAGAAAGGAAACAGCTTTATCTTTTCTCAGTCAGCATGTTCCCATGGAACCTGGTGGATCTCCTCTGCAATGGGAAAAGGCTTATGCAGGTCAGCAGCTGCTTTGCTTATAGGACCTGCTGCCATGTGCAGAAGCCATTTGTTACTGAGCACCTGATTAAACACTTGCCTTACTGAAGCAGCAAGTGCTGGATGTCATTGACTTCATCATATCCCAGTTCCTTCCTTTCCCCTTCAGACTGGTGGAACTTTCGTTATAAACTATAGCCAATAGAATAATACTACCTTGAGAATATATTTTTTTTTCTTAATTAATTCCGAAGGTCTATGCATGATAAAAAATAGAAAAACAGGCAGATGAGCTTGCAGAGCCACACAGAATCAACTATAGGCATCATGACAGGAACGCTCATGAATGAAATTGGTTTTCAAAAGGTTGTTTGTCTTGCGCCAGGTAGGTGCTGGCAGGGCAAGCAATGATTAGATGAATAAACGTTCTGTCAGAAGCAAACCCTGAACACTGTGTGTAAGACAGACAAGACTTATGAGCTTCAGTTTTGTAGAACATCCTACATTCTACTTTTGTAGAAAATCCTACATCATTTTGGGCCAATGGCAAGACGTGCAGGCACAAGACACCACGCTAATTTTGTATTGGTGGAGTCTGTGAACATGTGAAAGAAGTACTTTCACTTCCATTACACCAAATGGAACTGCGAGGTAAGAACATCTGCATGCTGCTAGCTTTAATTCTACTGATGGACCGTATAACAGCTTGACTTCAGGACAGATTTGAACTGGAATGAAAAAGACGAGGTAGATTTCTGGGGAGCACTGGGAATTGTTACTTCTGGCTCTTACCGAATTTCGGTTTCAACCAAATAAATCAGTCTGTTCCTAACTAGGAACAAGTGCAAGCTCTTCTTCACAGTGACAAGTGACCAGTAAAGGTAATACTGCTTGTTACACAGGGGTTGTTAGAAGGGAGGTTCCTCTTCATTTTCCTGTTTGGAATTCCCCCTTTTTTTCAGTGACTGGGCTGGCTCATTTCCTCCTTTCTGGTATCACTTTCTAAAAGCCCTGGGTAGTGATTGCAGCTCTACTTGTTTTTTGGTACTGAATCCAGAGTGAAAGAGCAGGAATTGTCCAGTTAACTAAGGTCAGTTTTTCCTCAACTCTAGAATGCATTGCTTTTGTCATAGTTAATTCATCTTGTCTTACCTTCTGTAGATATTGGTCACTAGTGTGTCAGTATCAGGATTTGGTTGAAATATTAGTAGGATGAAGTCTGAATGTGAGTGAAATTTTTAGCAATCTTGTATTGTCACTAGTCCTGTTACTTGCTCAGAATGTTGCTGTAGTTTGTTTCAGACCTGGCTAAGAATGTACTTGTTTTTTCAACAGATCTGGCACCTTTAGAAAGTGAAACTGAGAATCATTAGAATAAACTGGATTATTTCCAGTTTTTTCACAAATCTGGAAAGACAACCTAGAGCTTTACTTTCCTGTTTAGGAGTTTTAGGAGGTTCTGTCTTGAAAAAACTTTATGCGTGCAAATGTGCTTTTTCTGCCAAAAAAGCATATAGGAAAGGTGTCTGCTGTGCTGCTTTATTCTATCTTACTGCTGGGATGGGAGACCTGGGCACCGCTGTGACACACAAGGTGATATGGGATATGAAAAAGCAAATTCTGCTCTCAAATCGCAACTCTGACACCTGAAGGACAGTACGTTATTAGTCTGCCTGATGTCAGCTGTCTCCAGCGTAAGGCAAGTGACATTACTTTTATCTGTTGTATTGGTCACTGTGCAGCTAAGTTCATTGAAAGGCAGAAGCTGCTTTTACCTGATACTTAATTTTTTCTTAACTTCTTTAAATTTATCTCTAAGGGAGACAAAGGAGAATGTCACAGGATACAGAGCAACTTTTTTTTTTTCTCCAATATCATCTCTGTTCTTTCATTTTTAGACTATGAAGCTCATGTAAAGTAACACATCGCTCTATCAGCAAAATAAAGACTGTAAAAGTTGTATCTTTTGTTAAATTGGGTAATACAACAGGAAAAGTTAAATTGGCTTGCAGATATATAAGCCTTTCATAGATGTGAACTAGAAATTAAAATCTTCAAAGCTTAAGTATAAATTGAGCACCATTACTTGCCGTTTACAAATGATCAGGCTATCTCTGAAAGGAAAATCTGTTTGGTACCTGAGGAGCAGTGGAATTGTTAGTGATGGATTTGGGGACAGGAAAGGGAGACAGGTGACTATAGCATGGAGGGGACTTCATCCCTCCTTGCCCACCTCCCAGAGAGCATTGCCCCAAAACACTGCCTGCAGCAAATGCCGGGAAACATCCGTGCCTTCTGGTGCTTGTATTGTGCCAGTGACATAACCTTTGGGGAGGATGTAGAAGAAGAGAGAAGGCTTTCTGAAGTTGTTAAAAAAATCAAACTGGTACTGAGCTTTGAGCTCACAGTACCAGTGTTTCACTGGACTCCTTATTTAGAGTTGGATATAACCTGGCTTTTGACAGCTTGTGTCACTCAAATTCCTGTGTAGCACTTAATGGGTCTGGGGAGTTGCAAGAAAATAACATTTCTTCAGCAATCTTTGTTGTTTAATTTTTCAACCTCCTGTCTTGACAGCACTCCCGCTTTCTTATTTTTCTGTAATATAAGACTTGGAACTCTAATGTTATGTTATCCTCTGGGTAAGAAATGTGTGATTTGCGTGGCACTACTACTCTTTTCTATGAATTATCCTCAGCTTCCTAAACTGGGACAAAAATTAAATTGCAAGGGGGATTTCCTCTGTTCCTGAAATGACTTTATTTTCTTAACCTCTATACTGATGTGGGAGATTATTTTATTATTTGTCAGTTCAGATGTCAACAGAGTTTGGGGAAGGAAACCCTGTAACAAATCTTCTCAGAAACATCCACTTATTTTTGGAGTAAATGCTATGTTATTGTCTGTATACTCCTTCTCTTTTCTCTTAGATACCATTTGATTTTAGTTGGTAGCAGACTTAATTGCCTGGAGTCTTTAACATGTGAATCCTTTAAAATATAAAACATAGTTAAACCAAATTAATGGGGCCAAATGTTAAATCACAACCACTCCTCCTATCTTTAGAAATCTAAAAGGCCTCATCTAACTCTTGGGACTTGTATGTGATTTAAGTGAACCCCTGTTGCTTCTTGAACTGGATTCTTTGTCCTGGTATGGTGATGTTCAATATTTCTTTTATTACTTTTCCAGTGTTTTTAATTCATACGGTTTCACTTGGACTCTAAAAGAGCACTGAGCAAAATATTGAGAGTCTTAGAAGTGGATCATATTTTTGTGCTATATATGCAGTGCTAAAACAAACGCACCCCAAGTAGAACCTTTGCTGTAGCAGGTGTGCACTGAATCATTGCAGAGGTAATACAAGGTCTACTGTGTTGTGCTGTTCCACACAACAAAGGATTGAACTTTCTGAATATATATATTCAGAAGTACATCCTGTCTTTCTTCTGCAAAGGGAGTGCAGGATCTCTGGGGACTTCAGTTCTTTGTCTTCCAGGTCCATGTGGGGTCTGTCTTCCTCCCACTGAGAGCTGGCACTAGCATTCGCAGCCCTAACACAGAAATTGTTATGAAACATTTCAGTCCTCTGATCTGAAAATGTGCCAAATGCCCATTTTGGCAGCATTGTATGGGACCCCAAAGGAAATGTATTATCAGTAAACTAAGCTAAAATAATGTATGAAACGACAGAAAGTGCTGAGCCCTGTAGAGCTCATTCATCTTTGGTCTCAGACAGGGGACTGCTGGGATGCTGTGAGAAAAAAAGGGGAAGCACTGGGAAAGGAATTGCTGTTGAAAACAAGCTTGGTACTGTCTGGTTTCGTTTCGTGTGCTTCAGTTACAACACGCAGCAAAACACTGGCTGTCCCTGAGGTGTAGTTCTCCTTGCCCCTGGCACTCAGCATATAAAAATTCATCTTTCAAGACATGACTTTTTTTTTCCTGCACCCTTGGACAGAGTGCTTTCCATGGTGGCACCATGATTTTAATGCAGCAGAGCACAGCTGCTATTAAGAATTGGTTGGTTCAGCCACAGAAGGAAATCGCAGCATCCCATATCCAGTGTAGTCAGTAGAAGGACAGCTATGTAGAGATTTGTGTCAAAACCAAAGCAATGAAGAAAAAAAGGGATAAGCTGAGAGGCATTCAGACTGGTGAAACAAGAAAGACAACCAATCAAGTTTTTAATTCATGAAAGAGTGCCAGTCTTCATTCTTCCCAAGGTAGAAGGCGATGTTTCTCTCACTCCTGCGCTCCTGGGTTATAGCAGCTTTTATGTTCTAATTTCCAGCTCTCTAGATGGACTTGGCACCTTCAAGACTTCCTCTTGTTTGCTTCTTGACTTCTTGACCATTGTAGCTGAAAACA
Source organism: Limnodromus scolopaceus (assembly GCA_028565335.1). NCBI lineage: Eukaryota > Metazoa > Chordata > Aves > Charadriiformes > Scolopacidae > Limnodromus > Limnodromus scolopaceus. The sequence continues at coordinate 12,300,577 of JAOXNO010000070.1, read as the reverse complement.
TTTTGCATTACTTAAGTATTTATCCACAGAAAAATGCTATTGAAAGAAAGGTTTAAAATAAGAAAAGCTCTTCTAACTAAGACTTAATTAAAGCTTAGTATTTTCATGAAGATTAAATAGGCCTACTTAGTCTCTTTCCATAGGACTTGACCTTTTCATTGTCTGCTGTAATCAGGCAATTTACTGGTCACTGAACTTGGAGTGATGCATTTGTCTGTCTTGCATTCCCCTTATGGCTTCTGCCTAGTTGCTTCTGCCTAATTGTTTCTAACCCCAAAATTATATTGACTCAGAGATCCTTCAACAGCATTATTCACAAAGTCTGGCAACCTGACATTCTGGAAGGCCCAACTCTGTTTTGATTTTACATTAATTCAACAATGAAAGGGGCAAAGCAAAATGTTGCAACAATCTGAAAATTTAATCTGGTATGTTTGTAACCTCATTCTTAGTTCTCATGCAGGTTTGCCAACATCTGCTTTCCTTTTATAGTACAGCAGGCAACAATATAAAATTTTTGGAATCTTGGTAATGTGATGAGGCCACATAACATGAAAAAGGAGAACTACTTGATTGTGGGTTATTCCTGCTTGTGGGAGCTTACTGTGTCCACCTGCTCTTCTAAATTCTGGCTGTAGATTCTGGTGTCTTCTGGAGCAGAACACAGAGAGGTCCATTTCCAAGCTGTTCAGAAGGACAACCCCATAGAGGGGTAGGAGGAATGCAGATTAGTTTCTAACAAATGTTGGTAGTGTGTGACTAAGTCTTCTTGGTTTTCTTTCATCAGAGCTGCAGTGTTGGCTGTATTTATCTGTTTTCATGTTTCAGGTAGACTTCCTGGTACAGCAGGTTGCTCCACATTTGCACATCTCAGGAGAGTAGACACGTGCAACCAGGGACATTAATGGCATTCTGCTAAAGGCAGAATATTTGAGAGCTGCATTATAGCTATTCATTGCAAAATGTGGTGCTTGACCAAGCTGAAACTTTTCATCATTATCGTGTGTGGACACCTGTTTTAACAGGTTCTGGACATTTTGCTGGTTGTTCATTTCGTGCTGGTATCTCAATATTATGGTGGATTAAATTACTTGGATTATTTGTGCTTGCATCATGTAGTTCCTGATAAAGATACAGGAGTTGTGACTTATTCAATATTTGGAACTTTTGGTCCAGGTGGTCAGACTGTAGTATCCCACTCCCCCAACTGGAGTAAAAAGTAGGTAAGTCTCATTGCAAGCTGATCTGGATCTGGAAGTTTAAGTCACGCAATAACAGTTCCACAGCCTTAGGAGGTCAGTGTCTCATCAACAGAAAGGCACAGTGCAGGACTTCTAGTTTTGGTTGACAAAAGCTGTGGTTTTGGCATAGCTAACTGTTTTGCAATTTGATTTCAGACAACAAGAGAGAAATCATGGATTCAGCATTTGTGTCTGAAAATAGCTATCTTGATTTGCTGCTCAGTGATATTGATCCATTGCATCTGTATACTCTCCTTGATCCTAAGTCATCTGGAAATGAAGAAGGTGACTTCTCTGCAGGTTAGTAAAATGCAAAAAAAATGCTTTATTAGATTAGTCATCATGCTATAAGTTCTTACCATCTCCTCTCAATTACGTAGAAATCTGATGGCAGTTTATTATGGTGGCTGGACTAAATTCAACAGACACTTGGTCTTACGATGTGATAACTTTGTCTGTATCTGTATATAAAATCATTACTGCTTCCAGAAACTACCATCTTTTTAAAACTCTATGTGACTGTAACTTACTGAGAGTTCAGTTCCCTTCCTACTTGCCAACATATAATGAAGAGCCAAAGCATTATGCTGAAGTAACAAATCTGCTTTTTCTGCATGTCCTGATATCTCCTGGTTTGTTACTCCTTGGTTATTGTATTCATTGATCCAACATGTAGTCCTTTTAATTTCAGATCCTGAAGTTGATGCCAGCAACTATGATCAGTTCAATAATATGGATTTCCTGTGTACGATGGAAAATGCTGAAAATGGGGATGAGTTGTATCTGTGTTCCAACACCATAGAAGCTTATGCTAGAATAGGTATGAAAGCAGTTTTTGGTTTTTAAATCAATTGTTATTGCTATTTCTTACAAATTCTATTTTTAGTCTAAAGCAATGGTGAATGCTCAAGTGGCCTTTCCCTCATGCATGGTAGGTCTAGCCAGGGTACCCAAACCTGTGCATTGTGGGAAAACAGATGAACAGTAGCTTGTGGTTGTTGGGGGAAAATCTCTATTAATGGCTCCTTCTGCTTAGTACTTCCTGTCTCAACTTCTCCTTTCTCATGTTCTTTATTTCCTGAACAACAATTTACAAGAAAAACTTAATTTAGCTCTTCAATTTCACTTATATGTCAGAATTCTGTTAATGAGGGTAAGCTTGCAAGAGTTTTACTGTGAAATTTATTGAGTTGTGTTTCTTTTTTTCTTCCTTGCTAGCTGAATTAGCAGAATATGTGCTCAAAGATCATCAGGAGAAGCAGGTGGAAGACACTTTTGGTAAGATTTATGAGGCAAAGATTAATTTTCTCCATGACATTTCTGGCTAACGTTTGCACTGTAATTCATCCCCACAATTTGAACGCTCGTAAGGTTTCTGTACATCTGGTAGCCTCTTCTTTTCCCCTGAGAACTGTGTCCCAGGATTTTCTTGGCGAACTTTGAGGATTTTCTCTATTTTTGCAGGCTTTTTCAAAATTGGCAGTTTTATGTCTGACCAAGTTGCTGATCACATCACCATGGCCATAGCGTATGCACAGCCTAACTGTCTAGTGCAGTATATGATCTCAATTAGCATCAGACTTATTTGGATCACAACACGGATGATATACATAAGTTCACTAAACCTGACCCACCCAGAGGAGTTAGCATGCACACAAATTAAGTTCATACACGCTTATTTCAGTCCAGGATGCACAGAGTTGCTTGAGGAAGTATTTCAGATTTACTTCTCTCCCTGATCAATGCAGCAATGGTAGAACGGACATGTAGTAAATGATTCCTTCATTCAAGGCTTAACCAAAGATAATTGCATGCCTTTTGGTACAAAATTATTGTTTTGGTAGTGGCATAAATGTTGCTGTGTTTCTCTTTCTTTTACCTCTTTCTGTAATTTTTCTAGGAGAACAAAGGTTGACATTTAACAATATTTCATGTTTTTAGCAGGGAACCTTATTTTGGATGAAATGGCTTCTGAAAACACTGAGAAATTTACTGACATAAAGATGCAGAAATGTCACAAACGAAGTAAGTGAAAAACAGTAAGAGTTTGAAAGGCATTAGTGTTTGAATTCTAAATTTACATTACAATACTTTGATATTAACACAGACTCAATCCATCTCTCATGTAGTTCTTCACTGATATAACCAGATGTGCTTCCTCTGACTTCACTTACCCTGCATGGGCTGGAAGTGAAAACAACTCCCCCAAACGCATTCTTTACGATTCGCAGAATTTGTTGTCCTTTAACATGACAATAAGCATGTTATATTTCTTCCCTTTTTTTATCATCTGTATGACAGTGTTAGCTTTGTTTTCAGTATATCTATAGCTTAGCAAATGTTAACTGAATTATTCCCTCTTTGGTAGCAAGAACAACAGTAATCTTTGATTACTGGCACAAAAATCTGCAGCCTAATTGAAACTTCACAGTCAGAGTAAAATAATGTGAGGCCTTTCACATTCATGTTTCATACATTGGACCTGTACAGTTCTGAAATAGCTGAATTGGAACTGCTAACACCCCCTTCTACTTTGAAAATTAAAACAAGTTTCCGTGGTGGAAACTTAAGATTACCAAACTGGTTCGATTTTTATCATTTACTATCGCCTTTCATTCTTTCAGCCTTCGTGGGCTCTGCAGAGGATTGCTCTGAAGCTTCAGAACCCAAATACAAGAAAATTGGTAAGTTATTGGCTGAATAGGAAAAGATTATTGAGCGTATGTTGTCTCATGTTCCAAGGTCTCATCCTTGGTTAGGTATCTATCTTATAGGGAAAGTTTGCTCTTATAGATTTGATGATACAGGATTGTCATGCATTTTAATGTTTCTGTTTCCAGCAGACTAGAAATCACTGTAGAATCACATTCTTATTATACACCTCTGGCTAATTCATCATGCACCAAATCTGTGCCCTTTTACCAGTAGCTATTAAATTGTGCATCTTAGGACCAACTACATGGTGGCCTGGAAACAGCTGGATCCTTATGCTTCGAAAGCACACATTCCTGCTGGGTGATAGAAAAATAACTTCCTTAGCATCAGCATAGATGCAGTTGAACTTTTCTAAACCCATCTAAGAGAAGAAAGCAGAACAGTGGTGAATTGGGTCAGTGCCAAATGTTGTAATTTTTGTCATGTACACCTTTCGTTTATGATGAGTAATGTGACTCAGGCCACATTGGGCATTTCCTGGGTTTGATCTTCTTTTCTTCTAAGTGTGACACCTTCCAAAAATCCAGTGAAACATCCTAGTGAAAATAATAACTGTGAAGAGATGGCTTCTCGGCCCAGCCTGTGCTGTACAGTCATTTAAACCAAAGTAGGAATGGGAGAAAGGGAAATGTCTAGGTGGTGCAGGCTGTTAGGACGTATACAAGGCAACACCCATGGCCAGCAGGCAGGCTGTAGCTTATTCCCTAGGTGTAAACTGGTTTTTAAGTTCTTGCCCAGATGTAGCCAAAGTGGATGTCTCAGGCATAGATAAACCAGCAAAATAGTCTTCCAAAATCAATATGAGTGTAATCACCGTTGGGTGAACATATTATACTGTGTTTTGAAGTGACGTATGCGTTACTGCATGCTAGCACACTTCCCAAGCCTCCTAAGGGTAACTGACTGTACCAAACCCCACAGGCCGTGTGTGTGTCAGGATGGGCAGCCAAAACCAGCGTGTAACCTAGAGTCATGCAGAGAGTGCCGGGATCGTGGGACTGCACTTGAGCAAAATTCAGGCTGGCAATTGCTAAGCAGCTGGCATAGACTGGATGAAAGTCATAGGGAGCACACAAATGGCACTGGGCCTGTGACTCACTTTCCAGTGTTTGTGTGGATTTCTGGGGGGGATTGAGCAGAATTAGCAGTGAAAAAATACATTCGATGGATCTGGAAATATAATCAGAGTTCCTACTGAACTGGTACCTGCAGGCTGTAGTTATTTGGACACAGGTAAAGTTCCTGGTGGTTAGTACCTGTTAAAGGTGGATTGTCTTCTGTCTGCTTAAATTCCTCTATAGGTTTGGCACTTTTTAAAATCTGTGTTTGTGCCATGCTGACCATTAGAGTTTTCGATAAGGAAATGGCACATCAGTTCCTGATTAAAAAAAAAAAATAAATAAAAAAAAACCCAGTAAAAATGCCTCACCCTAGAGAACTTGCATTCCAGTCCCCTGTATCACTGCAGAGCTAACAGGTGCTTCATAAAGCTGCACCTCCCCTTTTCCAGAAAGTGCTCAGAATATTATCACTCTCTCCACCTTGCCTGACCCCGTGAAGACGCTGAGGGAAGGAGTATATACATAAGGCAGTGTAGGTACTGGGTACAAAAATCTAATTGACAGAAAGATGAGCTACATGACAAAATCAGGAATTTATTTAGCCTGTCATAAAATGTGTGTCACAGTATGATCCTGCAAAGGCAAATGCATCAGCTCTTGAGAAGTGTAAGACTATCTACAGTAAAGAGGATAATCTGTACTAAAGTTCGGAGTGGTAAGCCAAGGACGAGATTCTTTCAAAGGAATTCCATGAAATTAAGCTTTAGATTTGCCCTACCATTTGTGGCTGGCTATAGCAGTACCCGATCTTACCTGACCGTAGCAACGCAACAATCCTTGGGTAGGAAATTACATGGGAAATTCATATGCAGGTTTACACACAAGCCAAAACCCACTTTTTAAAGTCTGTTTTTATACCACAGTAAAAAAGAAAGATTCCTATAGCAAAATAATATATCAGTTCCTGAGGACGTAAACACATCCCACCCTAAAGAGCTTGCGTTCCACATGACAGTGTACACTACTGTGGCACAAAACCCACACAGGTTTGTAGCTCCTGATAAAACATGGGGCCACAGAAAGCGATGAAATAGAGACTTAATTGTTGCTGCTGGACAGGAGGGAGAAAGAAAAGCAAAACCAGCTCTGACAATAAGGGTGGGCAAAACCAAGGAAACTAGCAGACTAGTTCAAAATAAACAAGTGTATCTTACTTGTGTATCTTACTTAATTTGTCAGAAACTTTTAAGCAGATGAAATCATCCAATGCACAGGAGTCTCCCTCATCATTTGTCCTCCTCTTGAAGAAAACAAGTGCTGCAGGCAACTTGCATCTTTTAAAACTCAGGTGTTTGTGACTGGGAAACCCTCAGCACAGCCTGGCTATCCTTACAAGTGCTGTAGTGTCTAAGTAGAGTGTAAAGGTCCCCAGTTTATTGTACTTGGGCCTCTCTAATCTTGTGCAATATCAAGGTAACAGACCGTGCTTGGGAAACTTAGTACAGCCAATGTAAGACCTTTCTCTGTCTTACCTGTCAGTCATCTGTGTTTAAGATTATTTACATCTAAACACACCTGAAGGTTTCTAGAAAGAAGACAGGCTAGGAAAGATGAAGAAAAAGAAAATTAAGAGAGTGAACTACTGGGAGAGAGTGATCTACTACAGAATTTCATAAATACACTTCAGATTTTGAGATCCAAGTAAATGTCAGAAAGCTATTGTGAATTGTTCTTGCTTTTGAAAAAATCAAAACACAGCTGATCAGAATCAAGTAGTTTATGATATCTATTTAGATCTCTTCTTTAGCCCCCTTACCTTCTAGCAATGAAATAACTTTCTCCTTTTGTTTTGCTTATTTTTTCAAGTGGAAGTCCCTTCAGTGTCTGCAGGGAATGGCAGTTTCTTAGCCATGCCTCTCAACAGTCATCCAGCTAGCTCCACCTTGCGAACTAACCAGCTCATGTCCGTTTCTGTTCCTGCTACCAATGCATTGGAAAGAAGTTTCATAATTCCGGGTATGTACAGTACAGCTATAGGTGTGCACCTGTACACAGGTTGATTTATACGAGGGGAAAACTCTCTTATAAATCTGTTCATTGACCGTGAACAATGGCAGGGAAAACAAGTATGGCAGCTGTTTCAATCAAGCACTTAAGTGTGGCACTCACTAAAAGAATGAAAAATATTCAAGGGAAATTAAAAGTGTATTGCCCCTAACGAAATAGAACAAGTCTTTCATTTAATTGGTGAAGTGCAGCTTAATAAATAAGAGAATGGAGTTGTTTACTGTATGCTAATCTAAATAATTACTTACTTGTCTTAAGAATAGGAAATGACAAAAATTTCATAATAAACTTTGATTTAGTTCTAACTTGTTTTTCATCCGGAGGTTTGTAAAGGATTGCAGAATAATTATGTTTGCAATAGTAGAGCAAAATCTAGGTTGGGATTTTGTTCACAAAAACTGAGCACTAATCCAAGTGATGGGCTGTGTAGCCACCTTACATTGATCACATCGTGTAGCAGAGGGTGCTCATGGTACTCTTGCAAGTGCTAACGACAAAGACACAATTCAGCACCTTTTGCTGTTAAATCTATGCTGGAAAGGAACCAAAAAGGAGAAGTCTTTAACTGTGTGATGCTAGCTGAAGCAGCACAAAGTAGCAGAAGAAATTTGGTCACACCTACAGAAACTCAGAGCTATGGCTGATTAAATTGCAAGCACTGCATCAACAAAAAAATTTCCCAGTGTGCGTTCAGAGGGAGGTGCTCGCTATCTGTTTGTACAAGCTGCATGATGTTCAATTATGTGGGAAAGATGTAGGGCAAAGGATGGTAAAATTAATTCAGATACATAATATTTACACATTTTCTTTCTTTTGGATCTCTAGTCCATACATTTACGGTGTTTGCCTTAAGCACTTTTCCTTATGATAATAGAATTTGTCATTAGACTATTGAAAACAAGTGGTCACTGAAAGCTGGATAATCCCTTGCATTTCACATTCATCATACCTTTGAATGATGTTTGTTTAATGGATTCTATGGACCTCATGTGATCCTATGAATTCTGGTTCATAAACTCTCTATGGGGAATATTTGCCCAGAAGCTGCCAGAAAAGATAAGGAGCCTTTAGAAAGCTGCTTCTTTTTTTAGAAATCTTTAGAAACCAGGGGCCTTTTTAAAAACAGAAGAGTAATTACTCTGCACTCATTTCAGGATCTTCAGCACCAGAATGTCTACCTGTCGCTCTGAAAGGGAGCCAAGAGAACATAGGCTTTGCAGATCCTCCTCAGCAGATACTTAACTTAGTTCTTGGAACTTGCGCATCTGATGTTATAATATATCCAGGTAAGAGCAATAACCTTTTGTCCGCATAAACAGGCAGAAAATACTGGAAAATCAAGGCTATCGACAAAGAACTAAGTTTGCTCATTTTAGTTACTGATAGCTATGATAGGCTGAAATCTATCATTTCTTTCTTTGTAGTGCTGACTTCTTCCACAGAAAGATTGGTATCCCCAAGTTTTCCAGTTAGTTTATGTGGTAAGTAGAAAATGATTTTTTTTTTTGTATATGCAGAACTATAGATTGGGAGAAGGAGCATATTGCTTCTACCCAAAGCCAATTCTCCCCTCCAGACTTTACTCATATTCATCCTATTGAGGAAAATAGAAATTAATGGCATTTTCTACTTTGTACTGATCACTGGCTGCTTAGTCTAGTCCAAAATACAGAGCAGATACGGGGTTGTAGATCTACAGGTTCAGCTATATATATTAGCAGCCAATCCACTGTTTGCTGTGAAGTACATTTCCTGGAAGAAGTCTTCTTGTCTAGTTAAAACAATATAAAAGCTCGGTGTGCTTGAGCACCATCAGAAGTGGAATGTGTGCTGGTGCTGGCATGGCCTGAGCATCTTAAACGCTCGGTGCTGGAAGCCAGACTGCAGTCAGCTCGGATGGGAGCCCCCAGACCAATGTGATGATGACTTAACTAAACAATACAGAAGCCTAATATACAGAAAGGCTTATAAAAAATCAGAGCATTGGTCAAGGTATGACAGTCCCACCTGTGGTAGCAAACTTTATTCAGACACTTTTCTTTCAGCACTCAGAGAGCTGTTAGAACTGGGAGCTTGATTTCAGTGTTTAGTTTCTGATCTCTGCGCATCCTGGTGATTACAGCTGCTTGCAGCTTAGTACAAGTGTTTTGTTGCCCTCTGGTGGCTAACACCACCCAAACCAGCAAAATTTTGAAGTGGGCATTAATAGGCAAATACCCCTAGGTTTGTGGAAGTATTTGTAAATTATATATACCATTTCTGTGAATATGCAGTACTTATAATTCCAAATTATTTACAGCAGCACAACATATATAAGCATGTTGCAAACCTCAGAATTCCAAATGCAGCAGAAAAATTAGCACATAAGCTACCAAGACAGTCTCTTTTCCATTTTAAAAAAATTATTAACATTTGATTGATTTGCGCAATGCTGCTTGCCATCAAAATGTCTCATTACAACTTTCCTTGATTTTCCATTCTGTTGTTTTCATTTAATAAAATAAATAGTAAACCAAAACCAGATGCTTGCCTGGAAACAGGCATGTCCTTTCTTTACTTAATATCTTAAGTTGATTTTTCTTCTACAAAGGGGAGAACTATCTCTATATCAAATGTGTTCTTTCGCTGGGAAAAGGACTTGCTTATTAGAAGTCTGCCAGAAGCAACTTTGAACTCTAACCGTTGCACCTGTTGCTGGCATACTGGGTAGGAATTGATTTCCAGATCTCTGAAACTTTAAGATTTGTATTTTTTTTTAAACCACATTCTACATGAAGATGAAGGAAATACAATGGTCATAAATATATTTGCACAAATCTAGGGAGGCTAACCTGTTTGCTTTTTTTTCCCCACATCTCTGCTGAGTGTGCTTACCATGAGACTGTTCATGAGGTTGAGTTTGTTACAGTCTCTGTCAATTTCAATTATGTTTTATGTCTGCAAAGCTTTTCCTACCAAAATTTTTGTCAAAACTGATAATCTGTCATTAACAGGCTGTAGAAAATACGCTTTCTCTGAAAAATTCGCAGTTTCTTTGTGTATGGCATACACTGCTCTTCTGACCAAGTGCTAAGGCCTGCAGTAATTTGAAAACAAACAGGCAGAAAGAAAGAAAATTGGACAGTGACAGTACATCATCAGGAAGAGTAATGGGTAAATTCTGTTACCTAGGGTCACTTCTCTGTGACTTTCATTCTCAATACTTGGTCACAAGGTGTAGAATAACAAAAGGAAGCTATTGCTTTTGATGACATAAAGAAGTCCTATATGTGAACGTGAATTTATGTAAAACACTGACATCTGCAAACAACAGTGGATGTCACCTTGTTATGTTAGGTCTTCTGCTCCGTACAACTGTTGGAATAGCTATCGTCTTGTTTGGTGTCATACCACCTGCAACAGTTTGTGTCAGCTGAATTGTACTTGTGTCAGGCTATCTTTTTCTCTGGACGATACGTAATTTGTGTTGCAATGAATTTGAAAATTTGCATTAGTCTTCATTTTTAAAATTAGTAAAGTGGAATTGATGACTATCCATGTGTCTTCAAGTATCTTGTTTGTTTCTCCAGGTTTTGAAATGTTCAAAGAAGTCCAAGTTCCCGTAATTCCTTCTGAAGAAACTTTCAAAAGACCAAGTGAGTTTAGATCTCTTGAACTTAAAACTTCCAGTAGTTTTCGGCTAATTTTTCTGTGTTTATTACCATACAGAAAAGCTGCTTTTTGTAGGAGTTGTCATTCAACAATTTGTGAAGTGGTTCCAAGTGTCTGAGAACAATTCCTGGTTTTAAGATGTTATACTTGTTTACTTTTGATATCTAGCTGTAGTACCTACTTAGGAGGTCAGTGTACTTAGCTGGTTTTATCATATCATAGAGACCTCCAAAATTATTCAGTTCATATGTCTGAAAGTGTCCGTTGTGCCTGCACTCCTTCTTTACATACCTCCAGTTGCATGGGATAAATCCAGACCCACATGCTTTATGGGAACTGATATATTTTGACCATATTACAATTTTGTATTTAAATCACCCTGAAGCAATGGTTTAGTTTGTGGACTGTTTTCTTTCTGTTCAGTTTGTGTGCTTTTTATTTCTCTAGGGCCAGTGGAAGCTTTCTGTATATCACTTATGGATTATTTCCAAGATGTGTGCAAATCTGTGGCCATGGAGCGTGAAGTAACTCTTGATCACCTGTTCATTGATGGGACACTTGTTCAAAGCCAAACTGAAACCAAGACTGGGAAGAATAGCATGAAAGCAATGGAAAAGGAGCTCGTAACTTGCAGTCTGCAAGGGAAGGAAAAGGCAGCCCTTAACAGAAGCCAAATATTTCAAATCCCGGGAGGTAAAGACTCAGAAACTAAAGTGATTGTGGTGCTGGGAAAAGCAGGAATGGGCAAAAGCATTCTTGTTCAGAAGATCTGCCAGGACTGGTCCAATGGAGAGTTTTCTCAATTTGAATTTGTATTTTGGTTTGACTGCAAACAAATAAGCCTGCCTGACAAGCAGTACAGCCTGAAGGATCTGCTGCTTGACTTTTTTGTAAAACCTCAAGAGGGAAGCAAAGAGATCTTTGACTATATATTGCAAAATCCTACTAAAGTCCTTCTGCTTTTTGATGGTTTTGAAGGGTTGCACGATCATGAGAATTTTCCTCGTTGCTCGGCCAGCCAGCCTGAAAAAGACTTGTGTAATATAAAGGACCTGCTGTCAGGACTCATCCAAAAAAAGATACTCAATGGTTGTACTTTACTTCTTACAGCAAGACCAAAAGACAAGGTGTACCAGTATGTGTCCAAAGTTGATAAGACTATTGAAATAGTAGGATTTTCCCCTCAGCAGAGAGAGTTGTACATAACAAAATACTTTGAAGGATTACCCTTCTGTGATAAGGCACTGAAATTAATCAAAGAGTGTGAGTACTTGTTCAGTCATTGTTACAGCCCTCTTGTGTGTAGATTTGTTTGTTTTCTCTGTGAGACAGTACTTGAAATGGGAGACCAAAGCCTTCCTTCAACTCTTACTACAGTCTTCCTGAAATTTGTTCAGCAAAAGATAATACCTATGCAAACAGATGTTACAGCCATGCAAAATCAAGAGAGTCTTGCTACGCTAGCCCGTATAGCCTGGTATCTTGGAGAAAAGCACCAAAGTGCCATGAAAACTGATCGTCTTCCTTCTAAGGAAGTTAAAGAGTTTGCTCTGAAATACGGATTTTTCTTGCCGTTTGCATTCCCCAGACATTCAGATAGTGAAGAAGAAGAATTTGGGAGCACATTCTCTGATTTTGTCATTCAGAATTTCTTGGGTGCCCTTCATCTTATGTTAGCAGATGAGATCAAGGATAAAAGTCTGACAAAGTACCTGTCTTTTCCGTCCAAGAAGAAAAAACTTTCTAACTGGTTAGATTTAGTGCCTCGATTTTTGGCTGGATTGTTGTTCCTCCAGGATGACTCCGACTTCTGCTCCCTTTCAAATAAGGATGTAAAACCATCACCCAAGAAGCAGAAAACATTCTTGAAATATATTAGAAAGCTGCAGATAAATGAGCTCTGTCCAGAGAGGTTACTTGATCTTTTACATTGTGTTTATGAAACACAAAGCAATTATCTTTTGCAGCATGCGGCCTTAAGGCTCAAGCCAGACCTGTCTTTTCTGGGCATAGTTCTTACACCACCTGATGTCCATGTACTGCACTATATTTTAAAAAGGTCAAGCAAAGAGTTTTCCTTGGACTTGCGGAACAGCAGCATTGACATGCAAGGACTAAAAGACTTGGTTGGCCTAAAGAATGTGTCATCATTCAGGTTGGTCATTCTTTGTAGATAGTAGTGACTGTATGTAAAGGACACTTTCATGCAATGACAGCGGTCACATCTGTTGATTTTGCATGTTTTGTCACTTCACAGGGCCTCCCTCAGTGATACAGTCAAGCTGTGGAAATCTTTAAGACAAACAAAAGACTATGAACTGCTGAGAGCATCAATTGAGAAGTTTGTTCTTGATCCCTTTAAGGCTAAGACAATGAAGGATGTCAGTGACCTTTCAGACCTTGTAGAGATGCAGGAGAAGATGATCAATTGGTAGGCTCATTTATGATCAAAGTTCTCTTAATATACTAGTAGTTTAGAAAAATGGGGTTTCACTGACAGTGCTGGAAAATGGAGTCCTCAGCTTGTCCAAAGGAGGAGTAGAGTAACTAAGGCACTGCAAGCTCTTGTATCATCTCGGATCATTTTCCTACCCTGATGTGAGGTGGTTGTCATGCCAGGAAAGAGCAGTGATAGCACCATGCAGAATATTTATCAAAACTGGCAATAAAAAAGTAAGCTGTCTTTTTTTTTATTTTTGAGATTTCTTTTTAATCTCCGAATATGCTATCTGCCAATGGTTTTCAGTTACAAACCTTGGGCTAACTGGCCCTGTAGTACCCGGGCCATAAATGAAGGCTTGGTTTGGACGGGTCACAAATGACCTGGGTCAGTCCTTTAGCCCAGGAGGTAAAAGTTTGTGTTGAATTATGTGAGGTATAAACCCTGTGTTTCATCCCTGCTCATAATGTGGCTAGGAGATTGGTTGCAATTAAAAGCATTAAAGTATTATGGCCGGGTGTTTTAAATAAAAAAAAGTGACATCCATTTTAACACGGGCAGAGTATTTTGATCCAAATATACAGAAAATAAGTTTCAGGTTTGGCAGAAGATACTTGATTTAGAAGAATGTATTTTTAAATTTTATTTGAAAAAGAGCAAACGACTACACTATGAAAGGCAATTATCAGATTGTAATTAATCAAAGAAAGGTTGGAGCAGAAGTTATTTTGAAATTTCCTGGTTCCTCAGCTAATGCAGCAGTGGTTTATTTCGTATAAAAGTTTACTAAGAAATTTTTTTAAAAGCACCGTTTTCAATGCTAAAATATTTCTCATGCTCTGGTTCTGCTGTGATTTATTTAGTGTGCAAGATGCATCTGGTTGCAGTGGCTATGAAATTCCTGCCATCAAAAACCTCAGAAAACTGGAATTTGCGTAAGTGATGTACCTCTCTGTTGATTGATACGTGATTACATTTAAGACTGAGAAGGGTCATGGATATTTGCTACAGTCATTGAACTGATGTGTATTTAATTTATGGAAAAGCATTAAGATAAACCCCATTTATTTCTATTTTGCTTTTCCCAACTAAATTTATTAAGTTATGGCCAAAACTTAAAAAATGTAATTTCTAGCTCCTGCAGGTTCTGTCATTTTTTATTATTTTTTTTTTTTACTTTTGCTGCATGTTAGCTCCTTATCACCAGATGCAGATCATGTGCCACAGGGTATAAAATCTTGATCGTGATCCAACTCCGTGGGAATTTTTTTTTCCCCAGAAATGCTCAGTTTTTCTATCTGAGCCTTCTGATGTAATTTTCTGCCCTATCAGAGCTTAGGTCATGAGAGAATAAGGTCAGAGAATGTTTCCATTTTTCTTGTAGAAGGAAGATTGACTTGGAAACACAAATTTAAAAATTTTTAAAATTTAAAAATTAGGTGTAGTAACATTTCTTTTTTTCCACAAAGCGTAAGCAGCCTCCAAGGCTATTCTGTTGCTTAAAATATCCTGCCATAGTGTGTGAATTAATTTGGGCAGAAATTGCACCAGTGCAATGGAGAACTCTTGTCAAGTCTTTATCTGTTTCCCCCTCTTCACGTCTGACCCAGTCTGGAACTGCTGTACTTGGCCTCACTTCTGATTTTATGCTGCTTTGTCTTCTCATTTCCTCTCCTACTTTCCCTTTATTTAAACTTTTTGGTTAAAATTCCGGTCCTCTTAACTTGTCTGAATTTGTTGTGATACCAAGGAAACTGTAAGTAAGAGGTTAGCATCTAAGGGATAAATGCTTGGAGCTGGAATATGAAAGTTCAAATTATGCTTTAAGTTGCAGTAAAATGTTGATCTTAAGTTAGCCTGAATTGTCAGTAGTTGAGGGGGGGTGGGGTGGGGGAAGAGAGTATTTTTTCATCTCTGTCACCAATTTTATAATATTTAAAATTAAAACCCTGAAAAAAATAGAAAAAAAACCCCAGAAATACAGGAATCTAAAACAAGTGAGATGAGTCTTGCAGAGTAACAAAATGCAGGTAGTATTGTTTCTGTGCAAGGAGCTCTGCTCTGTCTGACCTTAGCCTTGTGGGGTCCTCAACTGGAGGCTTCAAAGCAGAAATCCTCGCTGCAGACTGTAGGGAATGGCTGCTTCTGAGGAGTGTAACCTAGCTTGTACTTGGGGCTGCAGGGAAAGAACTTAAAAATTTATAACTTCTGCTATTTCTGAGCATGTGAAAAAACTGCTGCATGTCTATGTTTTCTTTCAGGCTGGGTCCAGTATGTGGCCTTCAGGGATTCCTAAAGCTTGTGGAAATTCTTGGAGCATTTCCATCACTTCAGCATTTAGAGTGAGTAATGCTAAAGATTAACTTTGGCAATGTTGCTCCTCAGCAGCCCTTGATGGGGGAGCTCGTGTACTCCAGAAACATTTTATTTGCCAACAAGACTACTTGATTTAATGAACAAACTAAACAACAAAAGCATTCAAAGATTATAGGCTCAGACTAAAAGCTGGCGCTCTTCATCTCCCTCGAGACATGTGGTAGTGGTTTGTTTCATCCCCTTAGGGCACTTCCCAATGTGTTCCTCAGTGGTTAAAAGCTTGTGGGAGAGGTTTGGTACAGAGCCCCACGGGGTGCTCCCTCTTCCTGCGGCAACACTGACCAGCGCTGCCTGCAGATTACTTATGTCTTCATTCAAGCTCCATAATGAGCCTGAGCCCTGGGCTCCCTCCCGGTGAAGTTTCTGAGGGACTCAGGGCCACGTCTGTGCCAGGAGGGGACAGGCTCCCTCCTGAACCAGAGGTGGTGTAAAGGGTGGAGCTTGACTTCAGTATTTGTGCCCGTGCCGTGCACCTTACGGTGTCAGCAGACATCCTGAACTTTGGGTAGAACTTGTCAGAGATTGAGCTTTGTGGATTTGATTCATATAAAATATATTTTTTAAGGCCATATTCAGCCAGTACCTGGTTGTGTTCTGCCAACATATTTTCACGCAGTCTTTGTCCCTTTCTTTACCGGGAGCAGTATTAGAAATAGTTTTAAGAACTCCAGTTACTATGTATTCTCTTGTATCCATGACAAACCAGCTAAATCTGAATTTTAAGCTTCTTTACACTAGAAACAATTGTACCAACAGTAGTCAATATTCTGCCCTCATCTCTGGAGGGATTACTGGGCTTCGAGAGAGACTTTGGCCTTCCTGGTTCAGCCCATTGGCCATTTGTCTGTGTTGTATCTGGCCTTTTTGTGATTTTTTGAGAAAACAATAAAGCTCTAAAATTGAAGTGAGTCCAATGTATCCAGCCTTGTCTGTCAGATTAGAAGGGGATTCAGTGTCTAAAATTGTGGCTATCTGAAACTCTTTCCATCTGGATACTTGAATGAGGAAAAACTTCATTTCTAATACTCCCTATCTGGAGATGGAGCTGTTTAGGTAGGGATTTACAGCATCTGCTGGATTTTGTCAGTTCGTATTTCTGTGTGCACAGGAAATCTCATTTCAGCATAGCTGGAACACAGCTATTTCGTAACCATTTTAATAATCTTCAATGTATGGTGGAAGCAAGGCATTAAATGCTACCATTTGCATATCAAAGAAAATGGGTCAAGCCATTCAACTAGTTAAAAAAATTTCTTAGGCTGTAAATTTGGGAAGCAGAAAGCTGCTTATTAGAGAAGCTGTAATTTGTGTGATGCTTCCTGCCAATCGAGGCTACTGCAGAGAAGGAGTCTCTCAAGATAGAGTGGTCTCTGAGGTGAATAAACTGCAAAAATTGAGATTAAAAGGGAAGCTAATTCTCTCTTTGTCATCATCCAGCCTTGATGCTCTGAGTGAAAATGGCATAGGAGATGAAGGAGTAAAGAGTCTGTCTGAAGTCTTTCCAACCCTGACATCACTGGAAACATTGAAGTAAGTACAAGGTTAACAGTTCTAGGAAAAATTGCAAAGAAATAGATTAAACCCTTAAGGGGCTGTGTATTAACAATTATGGGCACAACTAACCCTTGGGCATACAAGACCAATGAGTCTATGGACATATTTAATCTGTACGTTCATTAGAAAAATAGGTTAATCCTAATTCCTCATTTCCCTTCAAAGGCCATAATTGGTATTTTTCCCTGCATTTGTTCTAAACAGACTGTCCAAATTATATAAAAAATATGTCAAAAATTAAATTTCCCCACATTGTAATAAATTAGAATAAATATTTTCAACTAACAAAGTGATCTCACTTTCTGTAGTTTATCACAGAATAAGATAACAGATGTGGGTGCAGAGAAACTAGCTACAGCTCTTCCTTCCTTGTCTTCATTAAAGACACTAAGGTAAGTAGTTGTATCCTGTTCAGTTTTATACCTTGCTATCTCCATCAGAAATTACTGAACATGGAATAAATATGTACACTGTGCAGCAGCCAAGGTTTTGACTTCTTTCTTGCATAAAGCCTTTAGAGAGGAGAGAAATATATGACCCAGTGTAGACATACAGAAAGATATCTCAGGAATGTAATGAGGACTGTACTGATTTTTAAATCTGATCCATAATACCCTGGATTATTATATGAATAATACCCTGTAGAAATGTGCACCCAGGGCCATGATGTACTGCAAGCTTATGCTAAGCACAGTGCTAAGCCCTAAGCCAGCAGCAAGGCGGTGTGTGTTTGCTGATATGGGACCAATGGTCCATCCTGCTTCATTAAAATGTCTGGCATAGGCCTTGAAGGAAGTATCTCAATAGGGAATGCAAGAGACCGTGGTGTGCAATTCTGGAATAACTTGCTCACTTGGAAGCTTTGTAAATGCTGTGCCCCAAATCTGAGCTTCATTTTCTTGCAGATTTTTAATTTGATCTAATGTAGACAGAGATGTTCTCATTATTCATTAAGAATCTAGACCTATTTTTGCTGTAGCTGTGCAAGTGTAGCCATTTGCCTTGCTTGATACAGAAAATATGAAACTGTGTTTTAAACATTAACTGCAAATAGATGAGGATACATTGGAATTTAAGATGTACCATCCATATCAGAAATTCCTTGATCTAATATATAGTCTGTTTATATTATCCATTATTCAATTGTGACTATACTGGTTTGGTTTTCTGCAGCTTGTACAATAATAACATTTGTGATTCTGGAGCAGAAAAACTTGCGAAAGTTCTTCCCATGATGACATCTTTAAGAGTGCTAGAGTGAGTATGAATTCTTTTGAGACGGCCCAAGAAAGCTTACTTGCTTGAATACTAAAAATTCATATCTTCCATGATGAGGGTAGAGGAGGCAGAATTTGAGTAAGAAAATTTCAGGGTAATTTAACAGGGAAAATGTGCTTGTCCAGCGTCCAGATAGTCAGTGTTTAGAAAGGATTAAGGAGCAGTTCACCATAAAACCCAAAAAATTGGTTTTAAGATGAGAGAATAGGGTCATGGGGAGTTAGAGAAGGACCTCGGGTACGTAGAATAAGGAATCCCTCAGATGAACTAACTTAATGAAGTTCCAGTTTGACTTTTTGAGTATTTTATTACAGGTTTTTTGAATCAAGGATTATTTGGTGGGGTATTTTTTCTTTTTCTTTCTTCCCTTATCTGCAGATAAACCCATGTAATATTTTTTATTTTGAATGAAATGTTTAATTATACCACTACATTATATGACCTGGATTAACAGAGCATTTTTTTTTTTCCTCAGTGTTCAATATAACAAAATAACTGGTGTTGGAGCCCAGCAGCTGACTGACAGCCTAAGAAAATGTCCCCATATAAAGAACTTGGTGTAAGTCTCTCGATATGCCGTTTGCTGTATCTTTGTTACATAATTTGAGTTACGATTCATGCTAAAGCTGTGTTTGGTATTTGTCAGATTTATAAGAGGCACAAAAAAAGACATCACCAAAATACAAAAACAGTCACAGAAATGTTAAAAATGTTGTCTCTGGTTTCAGCTGAATTAATTCCCAATCGTCCCAGGCAAGCAAGCTTGTCCTGCTTTAAGCATAGTTTACCTTGACCCTCCCTTTGTTAATCTTCTACTCCCAGAGTACCTCACCTGCTCTGTGCTGCAGGACTCATATTTGGAGGATAAACAATGAGCAGCCATCATTAGAGGTCAAATAGACTGAAGCTTCCAGTACACATTCAGGGAAAGGGAGTTTGATAGAAAGCTAAAGAACAGTTATGGAGACAGGACTGTATTGTGTCCTATAACTAGAGTCAGCTAGGTTATGGGGGAGTAAACTGCTTCCTTCTAATTGAAAATGCATTTTAATTTGTTCCATAGCTTAAATACTTTTAGAGAATTATAATGAAAAGGGAAAGGCAACTTTAAAAATAAAACAAAATACTAACATACCAAACACACCAAAAAAACTGTGAAGCAAATTACACTTCCTGAAATCTCTTTCTTTTCTGAATTTGCCCTTACAGGATGTGGAATCCCACCATTCCCTATGGAGTTCTCGAACACCTTCAGCAGCTGGACTCTAGGATCAGTGTGTAGATTCAGATGATCCCATAAAGGTAATGTAAGCCCTGGCTCCCTGAAACAAGATTTGTTTCTGTGGCAGCTGTTGATTCTGTTCTCACTGGCAGGAGGCACGGTGACAGCATCAGAGAGCGCAAGGCTACGTGAAGAGATGCTGCCCTGGAGTGGCACAGATCAATATCACATTCAGGCCCCCTTTGCCCCCACTCACCTTGCATCCCCCATCTCCTGGGCCCCAGCGCTGGCAGACGGTGGGAGCTGCAGCAGCAAGAATGGATGACTTCTAAGGCTCCTTGTTCGGCCCAGTTCAGTGGCTGGCAGCTGGCCCTGCTTACCTCCTCATTTCTGTTGTGGGAAACTGAGTAGCTCTGTATACTTCTCATGTTTAATGGATGAGTTCTGTACTCCTTAGGAATTGTTTTGTGTTGAGTTTTAGAAAGTCCTTTCACTTTTCCTTTGTTCAGTACAAATCCTCAACAGCTGCTTGTCTCACTATGAAGCTGTGCCTACACTGTTCTTGGAGCAAACCATTGGCTCCTGCGCTCCTTGTTCTCCGTCTCGTTTGTGTGGTTTAGTCACTAGCAGTCACTTTTACTTCATTGATTCTGCCTGCACAGTTTCAAGGATCCTTGAAATAATGGCATTGTTAGCAATTTGCTAACAGTTTACTGATGATCACCAGGATCTGGCTGCCTTGACACTCCTGGACTGAAAGAGCTGCAGCAGGCACGGGAAGTTAGGGGTTTGTGTAGGATTTCTGCTCCCAGTTTTCTGCAGTGTGCTTCCTCTTGCTCTTAAGACGACATTACTTAGGATGCATCAGTGAAACGATCCCAGTGAATAATGAGAAGCCAGAGTCAAGCAGACAGCAGATGTCCTCCAGCTTGCTTTCAGATGGCAAAAAACACTTTGCAGATTGATCCCCAGCTGCTTGAGCTGTGGTTTGAGTGGTCCTGGCAATGGCTGCACTTGCCAATGGCTCTCTAAACCATGCAGTGAGCCAAGCTTTTGCATGATTCTTGCTCTCAGTGCACTAATCACTAGGTGCAGACTGGACTATATGTATATATATGGCACTGATCAGGCTAAAGGTTGTGGAGGACTTACTTACCGTACCAGCTTCACAGACTAGCTTTATACAGCAGCAGTGAAAAATCGTAGTGATCCTATGGTGCCTATGGTACAGCTAGCTCTTTGTCTTGTTGAAAAACCATACCTACTTGAGAAAGAAGACATTAGGAATATGAACACTGCCAGGAAACCTTACAAAAACAAAGCTTTCTCTAACCTCCTGTGTCTGTCATTCAAGGGGAGCGTGCAAGAAAAGTCTCTGTACATGTAGGTCAGCTCCCAAATGACCTCAGTTTTCCTGTAGACACAGGGCAATGGCAGTCAGCAGTAGAGAGCTCTGCTCTGTGCAAGTCA
This sequence comes from Limnodromus scolopaceus, assembly GCA_028565335.1. Taxonomy (NCBI): domain Eukaryota; kingdom Metazoa; phylum Chordata; class Aves; order Charadriiformes; family Scolopacidae; genus Limnodromus; species Limnodromus scolopaceus. The sequence continues at coordinate 12,279,502 of JAOXNO010000070.1, read as the reverse complement.
GTGATTCTTGGACATTGGTGAGCTTTCACACTGAGCAAAAGACACCTCTGCATAAACAACCCCTTGCACCTCCCTCCACTGCTGTTCTCTCATGTTTGCAGCATGTGCCTGTAGCACTGGTTACCACATTAGTATAGTATCTGAGTATGTGAGAAAAACTTCTTCTTCGTTAGCACTGAGGATTAGCAGCAGCAGAAAGTCTGGATCCTGTCTCCCAAACTTGAAATATCCAGCATCTACCAGCCACTGTTGTCTGTTTTCAGAGCACATCAAATATATTATTTTGGTGATATTAATGGTGATTAAGCTGACGGGCATACATCTAATACTCTTTTTTCATCATTTCACAGGTAACATAAAGAAGAGAGGAAGGTGTCCTCTGTGTTTTCCTCTCTTCTTGCTGCTTTATGAATCGGTGGCTGATTTTCATGATAGTGGCAAAATGAAAAAAAGTCACATTTAAGCCTCTGGGTGATGCTTGAAGTGGATGAATGATGGAGTTCAAATTTTTTAAAGGTCATTTAAAATGCTATTCAAAGACCCAGTTGTGTTTCTACTGATGTGATGAAGCATTAAGCAACACTGAGTTTCAAAGATGGAAAGAGCATCTGGATATTGTCATCACCATTAAAGGTGACCAGGAATCACCAGGATATTGATAGCATAAAATTCCATCATCGATTCATCAAAGAGCAGACGGGAAGCTGCTGGACCTGCAACATCTGAGGGAGTGACAGATCAAACTCAATTTTTCATGGTGCCAGTGATAACTGTGATCAAATTTGGTTTGATGATTTTGGACTTCCAAAGATCAGTGTTACAGACTTCACCCATCTGCCTGGACTGATTTGAAACATTGGGATCAGGAGCATAAATAAGAATGATCAGTCTTAAAAACATTCTGACGTTGTAAGATTATTCACTAGAATCTGGAAGTGGCCCTTTTCTTGATGCTAATCACCAGTGCTGTCTTAAGGGATAGAAAGATATTTTCTATCACTCTTTAGCTATAGAATCCTTCCAAAAGATTGGGGAGGGGGAAAGAAGTAAATAGAAGAAATGAATTAAAACCTATTAAGGTTCCTATTAATCCTATTAAGCATTTTTCTGGTATTACCACAGAAATGCATACAAATAGCTTCAGTTTATTGCACAAAAATCCTTGAAGTGACAATCTTCGAAGTTTTTACTCTGTCTCAAATGAGAACTTTAAATCCTTATACCTGGATTGGGATTTAGTTTCTCGCTTGCAGATGGCAGCATAAATGTATAAGCACTGATTTCATACTTGACAGTGAAATCACTACTGTGTGTGATTTATGTGGCCTTCTTTTACAGAGCTATGAATAACTAGGCAATGACAGACAGTAACGTATTTCAAAGCATTATCATGAGTCTGTGCTGCTGGTCTCAGTGATATGTGGGCCAAATGCTGGTCCTGCTGACTGCAATAGCAAACCAATTGTCTCCTTTTCTCTTTTCTTTTATTTCAACTCTGTGAACACAGAGAGAACTTGTAATTGTACAGAGACAAGTGTCAGGACTAACATTCTGGCTCCCTAACAAGGTACAGTCTGGAGACAGAAAAACAAGAAGGGATGGAAGAAAGCTAGGAATATTCAGTATGCCACAAATCGAGAAGGGAGTTCTCTCCTTCACAGTTAGTTCAGCGTTAGCTCAACTACCTCCTTGAAATCTCTTCTGCTGGGAAGCACTGACAATACTGACCTAAGGATCTATGCAAACTAGAATCTCTGAGCAAACCTCTCAAATACTCCGTTATTTGGGTTTTTAAAAGTCCCTGATTTAAACAGTTCAAACCCACAATCTTTATGTTCTTTCCAGTAAATTCTACTTTGCTAATGTTTCAGCGCCAGTGAAATCTTGGCAGCAGGGATGGAGGGTGGACAAATTAAAGAAGGAAGGAAGGTCTGGTTTGTTGTTTCTGTTAATCAAAGGAGAGCAGAGAACCAGACCTAGCATGTGAAGGTAATAGTACAAGACAGAAAGGTGGAAAAACACTATGGAGAATATGATTATAACTAGGCAGCGGTATTTTTATTAACTATCTGCATGGTTCTTCTCTCTAACCAAACTCTAGCCAGAATCATGGAAAAAAGTCTCATTTACATCCTCCTCTTTCAGCTGCTTGAATGGGAGGTAGTTTGTTCCAAATCTTGTGTGATGTTCCCATCGGCCTGCAGCATTCCAGCCATGCAGATCTATGGTGAGCCCGTGTCTTGGCTTCCCTTAACTAAGCTTTGGATGACAAATGCCCCTTTAGGGATATATTCTGCAGCCACACTTCACTGTGACTAAATCTGAGGATGTGCTAAAAATTACACAGGCAGCTGGATGTTATAGGGCCCTGTCTCGACTGATAAAATCATGTTGGGAATACTGCTGTTCTGTTTCTATGAGTTAGTGGAAAATGTATGTTTATAATGTACAGGTTGTAAATTGTGATATAATATTTTGGTTGTCTTTATACATCTTTTTTAAAGTATTAATAAAAGCGAGTATTCCTTTTTACAGTAGCTTATATTACCTGTTGAAAATTACTTTGATCTTCCTCCTGGAAATGCAACAAAACTACTGCTGGCTTCTGAACATAATGACGTGCTAAGGGCTTTGTATTGTAGGTTAATGGGAAGGACCGTATGCGAGGGAGACAGGTTGGTCCTGGCACTTACCAGTTCATTGGTCTGGAAATGGAGAAATAATTCTTTCTTAACAAGCAGTGGATCTTGCAATGCCAACTGACAGACTCTAAGTCCAGAGTTAGAAAATATAAAAGAGCTGACTGAAGTCGGCTGCTAGGGAGAGCAAAAAGATGTTTTCATTCTTTCAGAATTTGCAGTTAAAAGTTCTAAAAATAATCAAGGTTCAAAGTCTGGATATTCTTGTGGCACAAAGCTCATCCAAGATGCTCTTGTCAAAGGAGTGTCTTGTGTATAGAGGACTGAATTCACTCACGACCCTAAAAAAGCTGTTCTAAGCAAATCTGTGGTCTAAAAAATCTTTACAGATGAGAAAAATGCTACTCTCTTTATGCCCATGCTCTTTTTGTTATCAAAGAAGCCTTGTTAAAATGCTAAGCCTTGTCTTATGATGGCAGTCAAATCCTGTAATCATCTGAGTGCTCTCCCCATCCTTTAAATGTATGAGGCTGAGCTGTTCTGAGAAATTAGAAATCTTGATCTCAAGATTCAGAATCTCCACAGTGAATTACTTGGTGGAATTTGTATTGCTTGATCTGTGCATCGTGTGGCATAAACCCACTGCAGGGAAATGATTACAAACTAATAGATACCCCAGTAAGTACCTATAATGACAAACAACTGTGTTCTTAAAATGGCATACATGTGACCCTGAAAAATTAGTGTAAGCCGTCTCTGTGAACAGTACGATTTTCTAATTATATAGGCAGCAGGAACACTGCCTTCAGAAGCAAAATTCAGCCTTTCTTGTGTTAGTACCAAATGGGTATGTGAACACAAGCTTAACAAGTCTTTAAACTTAGCTTTCTTTATATAGGTGCCTAAATGGGGATTTAGTTACCTAAATGTATCTTTACATGTTAGAATATTGTGACCTAAGTGACTTTGTCCCTGAATTGCAGGCCAGGGATTGTATGGAACAAAGCACTTCCCAGAGGTTTTAAGGCCACAAACTTTATCTGATGGAACCTACCTTGGAGAAAAGCTACTTAGCTTGATGACGGTGCTTCACCTCTTGCAGGAGCAGCTGAAAATTGCATTTGCGGACCAGAGTTTTGGGGACTGGGAGCTAATTTCTACCACACTAAGAGTTAAAAAAATGACACTTGAGTGCAACACACTGAGAGTACCAGAAAAAAGCAGTTTGATAGATAAGTTCCTTTGTCATTGTTTCATGGGGGATCTAAACTGTCGCCCTCTTATTCCCTCATACTGGCTGTCAAGAGACTCATGACACCATCTGTCTGGATTCAAAAGCCCGAGCTGGGAGCAGATGGTAGAGACACAGGCTGCAGAGGACAGACATATGTATGGAGAGAGTTCAGGAGAAATGTTTTCATTCCTGCTTTATCTGAAATGTTCTTGATACATCAACTTGGCTTAAAACCTGCACAGTTATGAAAATTAGACTTTTCTAAAAAATACCATAAGACAAAATGAGTACAATACCTGCCCTCAATTACATGTGGGTTTTCCCACCCCCACCAGTGTGCAGTTTGTGGTGTTTCAGGTCTGATTTTTTAAGTAGTTGTTAAGGAGAAGGATTTCCTATGTGCTGGCCATCTCAACAATCTGGAGCCTGTAGGAAAACTGGATTTTCCTGGAAAGCATATTTGAGTTATTTTCTGTTCAAATCAAAAAAGAGCAACTCCAACAAATGACTGCTTACTTTTTCATGGAAAAGGTCAAGTCTTTATTGCATTGCTTTCACATCTGTACATAAGAACATGAGCTTAAACAATCTGCAAAGTATCTTGTGTTAAATAATGAATCCACCTGACTTATATAAAATTTACTCTCTTACCTATTTCAAAACTCACAATTTATATAAAATATCTTACTAGCACAGTTCTTGCTGTAAACTGCCCTGAACAGAACCTCCTTGCAGTCACTCCTGCGTATTTTCCCCTGAGAGAGTACTGTCTTTGAACTACTGGCTGGTTGAGTTTTCAATGTGTGATTGTAAAACTTGCTTAAGCAGTATGTAGAGCGTGTCCATTCGGGTGACATGTTATTTATTCAAAAGTTTATCAAATCTGAGTAACATCTGATTTTCTGTTATAATAGAACATAGCTTATATTATTTGTTCATACAGTCCATCCCAGAATAACCTATGGAAGCCCAGTACGGTGCATGAATCACTGCAGTTAGTGCACATTCAAGAGGCAATGACCATGGAGAAAAGTCACAACTGACAAGGTCTGATGACAACTCTTCTTGTTGTCCCCTTGTCCTTCTTTTCATCTCTGCATTTCAGAGTATAGTTTCTTTCCATCACTTGATCCATTAACCTGGTCATAATCCATTTCAGGTGTTTAATGAATCTGTTTAAAAGAAAACACATAAATACAGAGTAACTCTCTAGACTTAAAATGAAGAGAGAAGTCACTGTGTGCTAGAAATAGCACTGTCATTGACTTTTTTAAAACAACAAAAAAATAGTATCAAAACTTTTTGTGACTATGGATAATAATTCTTTGAGAAGTAAAGGCCTGAACACCTTTCTGAGAAATCAGTGTAACAGTTACTGTTAATATCAGAGCACACTAGTCCGTAGTGTAATTTTAACAGAGGTATGAAGATAGTGTGAGAATAAGCTGTCAGTCACAGCCTATCAGGTCAGTTAGTAGGGGTTGCTCTAAAGGAGTACAACCAGCTGCGACACACAGTGGGACAGCCTATTTTATACTAGGTTTTTTATCATTAGAGCTACCTATTAAAACTGGGTTTTGAACTGGCTACATTTTCTTAACCAGATACCAATCATTAGACACTTGTTATTTTTTAGATAATTGTGTTAATTACGTATTGCTTACATTTGAGGTAGCCTCTGATTTGGGTCACTCTTTCTTTTTCTTTAGAGTCACTTTGTTCAAAGCGTTTTGGATCCACTGGTAAGTAGTTACAGAGTTAAATAACATGTTGGAGTAACTTCTTGGTCTTACTGACAAGAATAAATTACTGTTATATTGCTTTATCACAGTTTATCTAATTTGCCAAGACTGGGTCAAAGTGTCCGACAGCTATTAAAAGGTGATTTTTTACTATCATCAGAGGTAAACACAAGGCCTGAGAAGCCTTCTCTAAGTAGAACCAGAGCTGTGGACTATGAAGGTGCTGAGCACCGGTCTCGCAGATGATTAATTGATAGTGCAGAATGGTGAAGGTCTGAGAGGCGGTGATTGTCTGGGGATGAATCTGTGTTGAAGAAGAGCTGAGATCCAGGAGACCAAGAGCAGGTCCCCTGGCTGCCTGCAGCTCAGATCATCTGCGCTGTGTAGAGGAGTAACATCAGAGTCTCTGGAAGGACAGCTCTTCCTCCTTCCCCTTTTATATCTGTTATAGGTCTTCTGTGCAGCGTGGAAAGGTGGGGAACCCTATACAGTAAAGGTGCTAATCCAACCGTAAAATGGGGAGTAACAGATCTGCTTTAAGTGTGGAGCTCTATGTAAAGGCTCTCACTGGGCTGCGGAGCAAAACATAGCCTCTCCCCCGTTCTTACTGGTCTGCGCTGGGAGGGGAGGTGAAGCTCCCAGGTCGTGTGTCAGGTTGTCTGGCACAAGTGGTCCTGAGGCAGGAGAGCTGCCACCATTTCAGGTGCAGAAGATGTAACAGAATCTGCAAGGAGTCTGAAAAATGAAACGCGATGTCATGTGTTGGGCATGAACATGGACTGACTGAGGAATATGGCATCATTAACGAAGGCGTTACAGAAAGCTGTAAAGCAAAGAGATTGACACAGTTCTGAAAGAAACGTTCTTCTATGGACTGAAAACAGATTAAAAGATTGGAAGCAAAGAATAAGGCTTGGTAGGAAAGAAGCCAGGAGCAGGGTATACCAGGAACCAGTTTTGACTCAACATCACCGTTAGTGACCCAGCAGAGAGCGGCCAGAGAAATCTTCAAGACTTCAGAAACTAAGCTCTGTCGGGTATTCAGATGCTGTACTGATAGCAAGGAACTCCAGGGGGATTTTGTAACATTGGCTGGGCAAGAGGTGGTGGGTTTGGAAAACATTTGCTAAAAGGCTGGGCAGCAATGTGCCCTCTAACATCCCTCGTTCTGCCATTGTGGATTCTGAAAAGTCTGAAGAGAACAGACTGCAGATTTTGGTCAGGGTCATCTGCTCTCCCAGAGGATGTCCCCTGCCCCTGTCAGAGGCAGAACACAGGCCTGGGTGAGCGTGGTCTGACTCATCACAACATTCTGTATGTCCTTGTGGGCCACGTGCTCTAGATGCTAGGGCAGAAACAAGAAGCACTTGCGTGTCCAGTGAGGTATTTCTGTGAAATGTCTATCAGCTCCAGTACCCTGGTAACAGGAATCACATGCTCAAAATCCTGCTTAAACTAAGAACAAGAAAAGGGGAAACAGCAGCTCTAACAAGTTACTCATTTGATGTTTATCTGATTGCTTTCCAAGTTGAACTAAAAACTCTGATCTACAGCAGGCAGTTCAGGGAGATGGTTAGTATTTGGCGCTGTAAATCAAATTCAAGGCTGGCTTAAAAATAGCACAGCAAAATATACTGGGCCTCCAAAGCACAGTGTAAAGCTGTCTAATGGAAGTTTCAAATACTGCTGTAGGGCCGCTAGTCTGAGACCGTAATTTGTAGTGGCAGATATTAAATGGGGTGTGAATGATACAATTGACCAGGGTATTCAATCTTGCCTTTCCGTTCAGCTGATTAAAAGTCTGTCCTTCAAAATTCACATGAACCTAACTTTTTAACAGAAAATTTCAAAGATTTCAAAAAAACAATGGAAAATGAAAAGGTAGCAAATATTTTTAAAATCTCAGAACTGTCATCTTCCAATAGCCTAAAAGATAACCGTAAGAATTTAACAGTATGGCTATTATAGTGGAACTCTAGCATTAGAAGGAGAAATTCAGTCATGATATTTTTGTTAATTCTGTCTGTAAAGTTCTTGTTCTTCACAATCCAGGCTGAGCCAAAGGAAACATGGCAACTGTTTTGCATCCTGACTTTCTGCGGGTGTGTTTGAGATCTCATGGCCTATTTGGGCTCCGCTGTCTAAGGAAGCCTTGGCTCTTTTGTTCTGGCCCTTCAAAGAGTGTATAGCCTTAAGTCTATTAACTAAACTAGTGCTTTACCCAGCAATAGATCATTCAATGCACATCATCATTGTCCATTATACCATTACTTTCCATATATGGCTGCTATTAGTTTTTACTCTTTTTATCACGTATATTAGAAACATGTGTCCTCAGAGAGCATCATTCAAACTATTCAGCTATTTTTTTCCCAAGTTTGTGGCCAAACTACTAAAACTCAACTGGGAAAAGAAAGTAAGTCTGAAAGTTTCCCCAAAGAAATTGAAAGATTTAGCCACTTCTGTATACTGTTTATTTTTTTTGGACAGTTATGCTTCATATAAATTAGAATCATTATGAGGCGACAAATGCAAAGAGTAGGACTGACTGGCCAAATATACAAACTAAATGTCTCTAAACAAATTATTCTTTTGTTCTATTTTAGGATTGGTAGTCGCTAGCTGAAATACAGTGTCACTCTACCCCTCCTCCAGAGAAAACAAACACGAAGAATTGAATGGGATTAATTTCTTAATTTCTTTGACAGCTTAAAACTGATAATTGGCTAATGTCACCTATTGAAGCAAGTTGATTACAGAAAGCTTCATTTTTGTAAGGAAGAACCATAGAATTATTTTTTTTTAGTTATTCTTTAAAATCACTTGTGGCTAGGGCTTTTAACACATGAAATACTCAGGCCTGAACTGTTTCTATCCTAAATTGAACATCTCTTAATTTTGTATGCCTCATTTTAATTCATGTTATTAACAGCGGCTTTGGGAAAACTTCTTTTAAAAATCTGTCTCCTCTCTTTGCATTATATAAATGAATGCACTTGGTAGAAGATCACTTAGGACTGTCCACAGCTGTGGTTAATGCGTCTGAATGGACAGTTCATCAGTTAACCGCAACTTTGTCTTCCTTCCATCTAGGATGGAATTCCTGTTAAGAAGAGTCAGAGTGCAGAAGTCTCTTTAAAGCAGAGCTATCAGGCGAGTTTGAGCACTCAACTTCTATTAATTTTAATAACATCTAAGAATTCAAGACACAGGTCTGAAAATCACAGCTGTTGCTCTTAATTCTGTTGTTACTGTAACTCATATAAAATAGCCAACTGATTTGTATCATGGAGTCAACAAGCCACCTCTCTTTCTTCTTTACGTGGAGATTTCTACAAATAAGGGAAGAGCATAGTGCAAAAAGGCAAGGTAGAGTAAGTAACAGATCACTGCACTCATTATTTTTAAGATTCAAAGTCTGAAAAGGAGAACATCGGAATGTGGATCCTGGTGCGTTTACATGCGTCTTAGAACTGTTAGCGATAACATTCTTCTGATCCGTTCCTTTACGTGGCATTTCTGTTTTAGAGAGCTGGAACACAGGCACAAGTGAGTTAAGGTCTCAGAAAACATCAGTGGCAGACACAGGAAGGAGTCCAGCATACTTATTTCCCTCTCCTCTGGGCAATGCTGTCTCTCATAGACACTGAGCCTGCATCTCTAATTGGCAGTATATTGATGAGCTAGTGAGTAAAGCTATTTCTTTGATTCGGGGTCTAGACGCTGGCATACAGCAGAAGTGCTGAGTCACAGGTTTCTGAGTGCTAGATTCTGCTCACTGAAGATGTTCATCATAATTCACCTTGATGAAAAAATACAGGTAATGTTTGTACTGTAAGATAAAAAAATTCCAGTAATTCCTATTCAGTTTTCATTATTGATTACTTTTGCTCGTTTTCTTTCTGATTAGAGTACTTCATGATGAGTCACATCTGATTTTAAGAAAGCACAAGGAAAACAGTCATATCACCTTATTCAGGTCACTTCAAATATAATGAAGAATCTGGCACACTCACACTAAAACAGTAGATGACATGAGCAAGCTCAGTTCTTCTCAGTTTAGAGAGATGGATTTCTGCATTTTAATAGGATAGGAAGCTTCTCTGAGCTGCTTAATTGTCTACCTTCAATCTCTGCCACCAATTATGCTCAGAAACCTGGACATAATTGAGTTTATTCAAGTGAGGGGTTTGCTGCAAGAGAGAAAAGAGCTTTTCTGATCCACACACTTTTAATTTTACATCTAAATTAGCCTTTCCACATTTTGCAGAATCGCCTCTTGGGATTTCCCCCCTTTGTTTCCCTGTCATGCATGCCACTCACCTCTTGGGTGCAAGGCATCACTTTTTAAATGGAAGGAGCGCCTGCAAGGTTTCAGCTAAGGCTAATCATAGCTTTTTAGTTCTCAGTAATCACTGGTGAGTCACATAAAGAACACTGCTCTTACATAGGCATACTCTTTGCATTAAATGTATTTTTCACCTCTGCCGGTAAAACTGAGAACCATTCTTCCTGCAGTGTCCTGTGAATCCTCAGCACCTCCGGGTCTAAGCGAACGGGGCGGGTGGGCAGCTTTCCCAGGCCTACGGAGAGCACAGGTTAACACTCCTACAGAACCCGGCTCGCTGCGGGCCGGGCACCGAGGGGATTCACATCTTCCCTTTCAGAGCCTGCCTTCTGCTTCCAGAGTTGGAACCACAGCTCCACATTAGGGTCCTCTTCTGCCTGCCTTCCTAGGGAACTGGTGAGGAGGAATAGCACGGAACACTGAAGAAACCTGTAACCAGGATATTAAGACAAAGTCCTTTTCATGGTGACATGCTAAGTCTCTGGCTGGTAGCTAAATAATTATGCAATCTGTAGCCTGGTTGCTGCATATATAATTAAATATATAAATAGATGAAGCACACTAATAGTATATTTTTTAATAATCGATCTAACTTCAGGGATTTGTGATTTGATTCTCAGTGAAACCACCACCTAACATGACAACCTTCAAATTAAAGGATCAAGGCTGGAGCTCATACTTGTGTAAAGCTCCATTAGCTCAAGCTGGACAGAGACTGAGACTTCTGAGCTTTGTGAAGACCTCTGCATTTCTATGTATGGAGGTGACGTGGTTTTCTAGCTAGAATATCAAGAAGTTTGCAAAGCTGCTTGTCCCATTAATATGAAGGAAAATTTTAAGACTATTTACTTACACTGAACAGAATTGTGCTCAGACCTTATGCTCTATCAAACTATGTGTTCATATAGTAGGAAAAATCCACTGAGGAAAAATATTGCTGTTGTTCTTCTTAAGTCTTCCTGAAAACCAGATGCAATTCATCATGACAAATCCTAGTCAGTAAAAAAGCGATTAAAAATATATTTGTAATCCCTGTATTAGATGGTCTTGGAGTAATAAAATTCAGGGTTTGAGGAAAGGTATTTTGGGGAAGAAAATGGCTAGGGCTTTTCGCAACAACGATTTTGCTAAAATTTCCATTAGTTTTTATGAATTTCTTTCCTGGAATACAGAGCATGGGTGTTACTTGCCCAGCTGAAAAGGGAGAGGAGGAGACAGCCACAGAAGTAGCCAACAGCGTTTTGTGCAGAGTTTAGTTCTGCTCCAGACCTTCTGTTCTAGCAGAAGTGGTTCTAATCCAGCTGCTTGGGATAAACCACCAAATGTTGGCATGGACACTTTTTTTTTTGCAGTAACTATATGCAGTGGAATCTCTTCAGTAGCAGCAAAGATCTGCTCCCCCCTGCACACACTTGTCATGCTCCTATGTGCCTTTGACCAAGCTTTATTCATGATTGTTTATGTAATCCATGTTACTCCAACACAAAAATATCCCTTGCTTTCCTTCTAAATTATTGACCAAAATCAGCTACTATTGCTTTATATAGAATATTAATGGAAATATTTAGGAGATAGTTTACGAAGGACAGCACCACAGGAAAGGTTGGCTTTTTTGTTTTTAAATTAGAAGACAGATTAAAATAGGTTCATGTTAAATGGCATTTGTGTAGTATGCTCTCCAAGGTTATGTTTGTACCCTTACAGCAGAATTTCCTATTTCCATAATTTCAAATAGAAAATAGAAAGGTATCCTGAACTGGTTTTCAAATTTACAGACAATATTTTGCTAAAAAGTTCTACTGGCAGATTTGCTAACACATTTTAATTTAAACTGTGAATGTTTTCATTAACATAGACTTGGCACAGAAAGTCCTAGCTAGAAATAGTTATTTTCTTCCCCATTGCATTTCAATGTTTTAAAATGCTAAATCCTTACATTTCAGAGTTTTAGTATCACTCAAAATGACAACAATAAATTGATCAAGCAAACCCTCGTGCTACGATTAACATGAGAAAAACGGCGAGCTGAGTAGGTTTCTAATTATCCAAGACAGCTGTTTTAAAGGGCATCTGATGAAAATGTATTTCTGGCTCGAGTATAATCTCTGAATTTTAACAAATATTACCCTGGATGTTCATCTAGAGCCAGAGCTGCTTTCAAGACCGGGTTAGCAAAGTTGTTGACCAGCTGCAAACGTAACCCGGAGCGCACCAGCTGCAGTGCCTCACAGCCGTGACACCTCGTCCGGAGGGAAAGGCGTTCTCGCCGCGCAGCAGCGGGGGCGGAGCGGGTCCCCCCCCCTGGCCCCGAGCTCTGCCGGGGGCGGGCAGGGCTCAGCGCCCCGCGGGCAGCCCGGCCCCGGTTCCGGCCCTCCGCCTGCAAGGTTCGCTCCTGCGAGCCCCGGGGCAATGCCCACTCCCGGTCCCCCCGCTCTCCCGGGGAGGGCTGCTCCCTGCCCTGCCGCCGCCCCCGTGGGACGGCACCGGGAACGTCCCGCGGCCCCGGAGGAACCCGAGGAAATGACTTACTTCCCTTGCGAGCCCTCTGCGTGTCCGCGGCCTTGCCCGGCGGCAGCGCGTCCCGGGCACCGGGGCGGGGGGATTGCGGGGCATTTGGAAGGGAAGATGCTGCGCAGAAGGAGCCGAGAGGCAGCGAGGGCATGGCGGGGCCGCGGCGGTCCCCGAGCCACGGCCATGCCGGGACAGCCGGCCCCAGCCCGCAGTCGCTTCGGAGCGCCCCGGGGCGTCACTCCAAGTACCCGTCAAAGACATCCAGCTCGCTGTCCGTCTCGTAGAGCACGGAGCCAGGGTCGGAGAGCACCCCTAGATCCACCAGAGCTTGGTCCATATCCTCCGGCAGGAAGACGATGCCTACATTGAGAACGATGTACTCCATCAGGAAGGCATAGTACAGGATCAGCACGTTGACAAAGAACAAGCCCAAATAAAACATATAGGGCAGCACCAGCAGCGCATGGAAGGCCCAGGACTCCAGCGAATCCAGACGTGCTGAGACCGCGGCGGTCATGCAGCCGTGCGGGGCTGCGGCGGGCTCCGGCGGCGGGGGCTGCGGGCGCCGCAGCGGGCACCGACCTGCCCGGCCGGCGAGGGCGGGCGGGGGGGAATGGGCGGCAGCGGCGGCGCAGGACGGCGCTCCGCAGCCCCGGTGGCAGGAAAGGGCAAAACCCCAGAGAGGGAGCCGGATCCGTAGCTGGGAAGAGGCGAGCCCCGCAGGGCGCGGAGGCGGCACAGCCGCAGAGCGGCCGGCTCGGTCCCGTCCCTCCCCGGAGGAAGGCGGGCGGCCAGCGCGGGCTTCAGCGGTGCTGCCGTAGCCCCGCCGTCGGCAGGACGCTCCTCAGGGGCATCTCCAGCCCGGCTGCTGCAGTCCCGCGGCTCCGCTCCTCCTCCCGCCCGCAAACTTTGCGGAAGGAGCCCGCAGGCGCGGTGTGGCGGCAGCACTGCCGCCCTCGGCCAGCCCGACAGCCCCGGCCTGCGCGGTAGGACCTCTCCGCTCCCCGCCCCGCCGCGGATGTTTACCGGGCCGCGGCCCCTCGCAGCCCGCCGTGACGGGCGCCGGCGCCTCCGCCGCCTTCTCCGACAGCCCCGTCCCGCTCCGCCTGCCCGAGGGTCGTCCGCCTCTGTGGTGCCCGTTCCTTGCGGTCCCGCTCGGCGCCTTCCCCGAGCCCCGCGGCAGCCCGGGGGGACGGCGGGACAGGCCTTGTCTGTCTCTGCCCCCGCGGGAAAACAAGGCCCTCCTTCCACCGCCGAGCCGGCCTGGGGCCGCTCCGACTTCGGGGGAGGCACCAAAGCTTTGCCTATCTCCAAGTATGATCAAAGGCATGATTTTAAGCTTTGAGGGTTTTTTCCACGCCAGCTGACAAACTCTTCAGCTCTTACTTCGATTTAGTTTCTTCATCATCAAAACTAACTGTGCAATATTTATTGGAAATACCTCAGCAAGAGGAGTGCCGGCAGCTGAATTTCCATTGCCGAGTCGTGCAGCTCCTGTTCCCTCCGGCCAGAACAGACCCCCCCATGCTGCGCTGGCTTGACTTACAAAAGGTGAACAAGGAACGGTGGGGACCAAATTTTACCTCAGATTACAATGTATTTGGGACGTATATGCACACATTGAAAGGCTGGTTTTGGTTAAATTTAGGCTTTTATATTCTACTAACTTACCAGTTCTCTCACGACCTGACAAGATCTAGCTGTGAAAGAGAGGCACATTCCGTTTTGAACTGGCTTAAGGACTAATTTAATTAAAGCAGAATAAAGAGAACAGGATCGATGATGACTGTCATGATCTGTTTTTAGATTTTTTGCTGTAATTGGATAAAGAAACTAAGTATTCAAGGCCAGGCTGGATGGGGCTTTGAGCAACTTGGTCTAGTGGAAGGTGTCCCTGCCCACAGCAGGGGGGTTGGAACTAGATGATCTTTAAGGTCTCTTCCGACGCTAACCATTCTGTGATTCTATGAATCAATTAAATAAACCCCAGAGCCAAGCCCCGTGGCTCCAGGAGGTGCGGGGGGTCCCGCAGTCCCCCTAGGCCCATTGGCAGACACGGCGCCCAGGGCGGGCACCTGCCGGGCAGCCTCACTTGGGGGACTCTGAGAGAAGCCGCCCAGGCGCGGTCCTCAGAGGCGGGCGGCTTAGGGCCGGCGGTTCCACTTTTCTGTGGAAATCCTGACAGAAAAGGAGAAAATACTGGGCTCCTCGGGGACTCTCCTGTTTCCTTGCAGGTACTGTGCCGGTGCCTGCCCGCCCGGGGCTCTGAGGGAGCTGCCGTCCCCAGAGAGCGCCCGGCGGGCAGTGAGGAGGCTCGCGCCCCGCCCCGAAGCCTGCTGGGATCTGCAGTCCGCGCGGCGCCGGCGGGGCGGGGCGCGGGACGGCGCTTCCCGGCGTGCTCCGCCCGCGCATGCGCCTGGGCGCTAGTGTGCGCCGGCGGCTGCCGCTGAGGGGGCTTCTGCCCGATCCCGGCCCGCCCGGGTACCTCTTGCCCCTCGTCCTTCCTTCTCCGCGGGGCTATGAAGCCGTAGAGCTCCGCTGGGCCGTAGGAACTGTTCGCCGCCAGCATGTTCGGCCGCTCCCGCAGCTGGGTGGGCGGCGGGCACGGGAAGGCCGCCCGCAGCATTCACTCCTTGGACCATCTCAAGTAAGCGCGGAGCCGGCCGCGGGCTCGGGGGCAGCTGTGAGGGGGACAGCGGGCGGCCCTGCCCCGTTCTGAGGGGGCTCGCAGCCTAGGAGCCGGTGCGAGGGGCGGTGGGTGGACGGGCTGCGGCTGCGGAGCTGCTCGGGGCAGGAATTTACCTCAGAAAGGGCTGCGGAGTGGGGCCGGAGTGGCTCGTGGCCGTGAGGCGGGGGGCGGCTCGGCCGTTCGCCCCCTCCTCGCCTGAGCCCTTGGGCGCAGCTCTCCCGAGGTGAAGGCTGCCGGAGCGGTTCGCCAGCGGCCAAAGAGGCTCTGTGCGAGTTGGGCTGGTGTCCTGCCCACGGAAATCTGCCCCGTTCTTGCCTCTTCGTCCCAAAATGTCTTCAGGGCAGGCGCGGTTCCGTGATGTCATGCCACACTCATGGCTACGATGCGTGTTCGTTCGATTTTTAATAATGTCACAGGCTTGTCCTGTGGAGTCGAGTGTAAGAGGTGATAAATACAAGAAGTATCACGTTCCTCTTGAGAGAGAACTTTATTTCCTGGTAGTGGCTGAAACAGGGAAGCGAGGAGCCTGGTCCCAGCCTGTAAACAATATAGACCTTTTGAAGTGTGTGTGTATGTGTATCTTAGTAGTCAGGTTTGCAGGTCCAGGGGATCTGCCCTGGTTAGAAGGCTCAAAAGTAAAGCCCTTGAGCTTGAGAACTGTAACCTTAGTCTCAGGAGTCTGATATCCTTGTGTTACTGCTGACTGCAGAAGGTGGGATAGTTTTTTCTAGTTCTGCCACTGGAGGGTTGGAAGGATGACAAGGAATAAAGCAATTTTAAATTCTCTGTTCCATTTTAAGGGCTCTGCTCTTGTGAGAAAAGAGGTCCACTGTTATAGCTTCTCTTTCTACTGAACAACAAAAGGAGGTTGTTAAGAGAGGAAGCATCTTCTAAATTAGATCGCTGTGAATACATAGCTCATTGAGAAATAAGTAGCTGGTAGTTTTCAATGATTAGTCAAATTACAAGGAGGATGTGAACAGGGTCTTTCAGTAATGAGTAGGATGCACTCTACACTAGATTTGGATCTTGCAATTACTTTATCAAGATGATTTATCGATTCTGGTCCTTGTCTCTAAACTGGAAAAATATTCAAGACCAGCAAGACTAATTGAAGTGAGTGACTTTTTACCAAAGACAGGGAAATTAAGTCCAAAATACTTTCTGCAATGCTACTGTCTTATCAGCTTTGTAATTATGAAAGCATGGTAGGTTTGATTAGTAAGGCAACGTGATCTGGCATTGCAGAAAAAAGGGGGAAAGTCAGGCTCAGATATAAACATAGGAATGTTCTATTTAACATAAAAGGAGTAGTCATTAGGTACTGCTCAGCACTAGTGGAGTTTTAGATCCATCTGGTTTTGATACTACACTTGAAGGTAGAGCAAGAATGCTGATGCATGATGAAATTTGAAGAATTTGAGCTTAAATTTAGAAAAAGGAGGCTGGTGAGAGGGAGGCTTTAGGATGTTAGAATCTTTCAGGCAAGAAAAATGTGATCATGTATTCTCTCAGGGCCACAAAGCGTAGAAAAAGTGGTATGCTGTTTGATTTGCAGCAGAAGGGAATTAGGCTATAAGCATTGTGGCTTGTGCTTGACTTCTTACCTGAGAATTGAAGTATATAGTTCTCTACTAAAATACTAGCTTTTGGGATTTGTTTTGGTTTTTGCATATGATTTCTTTAATTATGAAATCTAAAATGGTAGTATGTAAAGGACAGAGAAGACAGTTGATCTGTTTAGAGTATGTATATTTTAAGTTGTTTGTTTAGCTAGACTGTATGAATTTCAGTTTCTAGCTGGATGT
The DNA here is from genome assembly GCA_028565335.1 of Limnodromus scolopaceus. Lineage (NCBI taxonomy): Eukaryota > Metazoa > Chordata > Aves > Charadriiformes > Scolopacidae > Limnodromus > Limnodromus scolopaceus. The sequence goes on along the minus strand of JAOXNO010000070.1, from coordinate 12,262,531 downwards.
CAACAGCAAAGGTAGCTACCTAGTGGTAAAGTGAAATTTAAGGCTTTTCTAAGGTAGCAGTTGAAGTGGGAAAAGCCACAGAAGAAAGAAGGGCAAAGGACCTTCGTTTTGGCGTCATTAAATAAAGTTGGTCTTGATAAGTTCACCATCTTGTGAGGTTCCTACATTCTCATCTGTTCAACTCATCAAAAACCCACATTGTGTTCCATATAAATGTATTGAGTAGAATGCACACCTTGCTGTTGCAGATTAACTTAGCCTATACGAAGTATGTTATGCTATGTTCAAGAGTGAAATTAGCTTGGGCTATCCTTATGGGAATTCTTTTTATTTTTTAATATGCATAATCTAGAGTTTGGTCTAAATTGTAAACAATACACCTGTTTAGTAATACTGAGGGAGTTACTGGGTTTTGTCAGTAAATGTTGAATCTGGAACTTCCTTTCCTATTCAGCTTTAGTGCAGTTGGTTTGAGGCTTGCTTTTGAAATGTTATTATTCAGTCCTTCTGCAAACATGGGGTGGAACGGATTGCCTAAAGGAAAATTGTGAGGCTATTTGTATCAAGTGTTCTGATGCAGTCTCTCAGTCTAGTGAAAACAATTAAAATTTAGTCCAGTTTTCTAATACCTTGCTGAATTGTGATCTAGAAAGGCTGTGAAACAGTACTATGCACTGCCTGAGTGCTTCTGAGTATTATTTTCCAGACAACTTGATATTTTTGTGCCCTTTGGTTAGTAGGTAAAGGGATGTCAATAACTTTCTCCATTTATTATCCTGGAAACAGCAACAGTGTTAGTGATTACTTGTGAAAATGGTCTTAAATTACTTGTATCTTTAGGTGAGACTTTGTCTTGTTGAAACAAGGCTGGCATCCGCTTTTTAAAGGTGGCATCCAGTTCATTATATGCTTCCAGTTCTAAAAGCAAATACACCAAGGCTGTTTTAGGCAACAGTCTGTCATGTTACCAAAACTTGAAATTAGTGCTTTCTCACAAGCGGTGTGTTCTTCTCTTTCTCTTGTTGCCTACCTTTGCATGTAAGCCAGGCATTCTTGTGTGAGTCGGGGTTTCTTACAGTTCTCTCCAGCCACAGACTGTGATAGTCGCTGTAATCTGCTTCTGCAGCTCCTGTCCTTAGGAGCTGTGACCTATGTTTAAAGGTAACAAAAAATCTTTCATAATGTCCAGTTGAGGATAGTCTAACCTTAGCAGATGCGTGGTCAGATCTCCTTGAGAGGATAATTGTAACTTCTTTCTCCATCTGTCTAGAAACTTTGACTTTGCATTGGAATGGATGAAGAGGATTTATGTCATTTATGCCAATATTTAAGTGGTGATTTCTTAACTGTTTTTGAAGAGTTCATCTCATAATATCTCTGGTGTTCCTGCTAAAGTGAAAGACTTCAGAACTTAAACTTAGGATCTCTGTTTCTAGATGCAAACTTTTTTACTGCTTTTCTAAGAGGTATTTTATATAGCCCTGTTGTTACCTTCAAGTACGTGTCCCATTGTTGCTCTACACTTGGTATTTTAATTGCATACTGATTGCACAAAAGGTTTTATACCATCAGAGTTGTGTGCTGAACATTTCTCATGAGTTGGTCAGATGCAATGTCCATAAACAGGTATGATTGAAGGCTTGTTTCACAGCTGATTCATTTCCTGAAGTACTGTCCATGCTATACATTGAGTTTCCTCTATGAGAACAATATGTAATTACATAGTTACAGGCAGCATGAAGAAGCAAGCATGTTATGGTTAAGTCTGGGTTTTTTTAATTTGAGTGCTTTACTTCCTAAACTCTTACCCATTTGAGTGTATTTTTTGTAAGTAATAAGTAGGAAAGTCATTAATACACACTTTCTATATCAATGAGTTATGTTACCCATTTGAGCATGGTTTCTTACCAGAAAAATGTTCAGAATTTGGTTTGTCCTGTTAAGTTGCTGACAAAATCTCTCCTTGGTTTTGATGGTATCAGGTGCTTTGACACTTCTTGCATGGTGGGTTTTTGTTAGGTTTTTGCTTGTTTGAACCCAGTCTTCATATATAGAGAGGCAGAGATGACAAAAAGCTCCTCTTTGAGGAGTTTAACATTTTGGCCCCTTTGTAATCAGCATTTAAAGACAGGCTTTAAGAATTTATGTAAATATAAAAATACTGATTTTGTGTGATACTTTATATTCTCATGATATGGTATGTTGCATCTCTCGTAAGAGGAGGGAGTATGTGCATGCTTTCTCATTCATTTTCAAGTAAGTGGATAATGGAATAGCCTAAAAGCGAAGCCCAGGTTTTCTCTAAGTGCATCAGTATGTTAGCAAATCAAGGAACTTTGCAGTAATGTTGATATCAAGTAAATTAATTTGGAGTTAATGTATCCCTGACTATTAAATGTTTCTTGCTTTTTGCATCTGCAAAGCTCTGTGTTCCATAGACTCCTAGTGTGAGGTAATAGCATGTAATTCTTCCCACTGCTTCCCATTCCCAGCGTTCTGCTGTTGGAGTAAAATTTATTCCCAAGTTTGCGTAATGTAACTTCATTAATGGGAAATATATGTTCACAGGTGCAATAATTTATGTATGACTTCAAATATATAGGTTAAAATATGTGAAGTAGTGTAGCATCAATTACTCTCCTTAACTCTGAGGAAAAACACTTACTATACAGATTGCTGTGGAATGTACTGTTCTGATTTAATTGCCTTCTGTCTTCAGCTGTTTACTGTTCTATTAACTGATGCACTCTCAGAGCAGTGACTTGGGTTTTGGTCTCTTTCAATTAACTGTTCTGATAATACATATAGTGCCACAATTGGAAGTTTCTGCAGGACTTATGTGGTGTGTGCTCTTTTAGAAAGCCCTGGGAATTCTCACAGGTGGTCAGACTTCAACTCTTACATCTTCACTGTGAGCCATCATGCTGTCAGTGTCTGTAGAAGGAATCTTGAACTCTAATGCTCAGATCAGTTAGAAGAGGATTTGTGGGTGCTCTTTGACTTGCTATGTAGTGACTTCTGTTATGGTGCAGCACGTGACCAGGCAGTTCTGACTGTAGGAGATAGCTATGAATCAACTTTTCCTGGAATGGTTTCAACCTGAGCAGTTTCTGTTCTGGATTTGGAAAATTAGCACTGATTTATGAGGGGAAAAAACAGTGTGAAGAGGGAGAGACAACTTTTTACTGAAGATAAAGAGTATGAAAAAGTTGGAACATAAGAGGTTCCACTCAAATATGAGAAAAAACTTCTTTACAGTGAGGGTGACAGAGCCCTGGAACAG
>JAOXNO010000070.1:12161268-12259148 GCA_028565335.1 Limnodromus scolopaceus | reverse complement strand
CTTTGGAGATTTTCAAGACCCGCCTGGATGCAGTCCTGAGTAACATGCTCTAGCTCTAGGCAATCCTGCTCCAGCAGAGGAGTTGGACTAGATGATCTCTATGGTCCGTTCCAACTCTAAAAATTCAGTGAAATTCAGTGAAAAGCCAATCTTTTTCCCCCTCCTGCCATCTCTCCCCTTTTTCTTCCTCTTTCCTCTGCTGTCTGGTAGGTTAACCTTAATGTAATGTAGGCTTTATCACATTGCTGATTTTGGGGAGGAGGGAAGGGAACATGCAGTATATGAAGTTTGTTAAAACTGTGAACTTCTGAGAGCTGCTTATTTCTCGGTGTCCTTGTGCAATATTCAACACAGTAAAATGGTTATTTGATGATTAAGCAATATCAAGATCAGCAAGCGCATAGGATTTTACCATTATAGTGTAATAAACTTCTCTGAAATAGGTTCTGCTTCCTGCATGGCTTATGAGGATGGACTGTGTCTTGTAACAAGTCCTGTGAAGCTCTGGCCAACTGAGCTCAGTGGTTGAAGATGATTCCCCAAACTAAATTTTCCAAATCTTAAGTAAACGGCAAATACGATAAAACTTTTTCTTTTTTTTTAGTTGAATTCAAGCATGAAAAAGGTTCTAAAACTTGGTAATATCTTATTTTGTCTGATAAATAGTTGGAACAGCCTGATATGTGTGTTCAGCTAAATGGCATTTTAGTTTCCAGCTGAATGTTTGCCCTATGCAGTGATTCAGTCTCTCAGTATGGATAAAATTGACGGGAATACTGTTTTTCTGAAATGTGATTTCAAGTCTGTTTTTGATCTAAACTTTTGAAACTTACTTTAAACCAGACACCCCAAAATTTTGTTTTAGAAATGCACAGTGTTTTCTGCAAGCCTACAGTAGCTTGGCAAAATTAGTATATTTTTCTTTTACATAATAGCTGCTTAAGATCTTTGGGTCCGTTGCTTAAAAATTGTCGTCTTGGAATTCTAAACACCTGCATCACAGTAATAAGATTCCTAAAATTTCAACCTGAACCACTGAACAAACTTTCATGGAATCCGAAATAATAATGATAGGCTGCCCTAGAGTCAGGGCACACAGGCTGGTTTCCCAAAAATGCATCCTAGGAGTTTTGATTAACTCCACCTTTCACGGGAAGGTTGATAGTATGGAAAATCTGTCTTCCTTTTCAAACAGTTATGAGTATATTGCTTAGGTAATCCTAAATGCTCAGATATTACTCCTCTTTTTAAAATAGATTGGAGTATAGCAATATATGATCTGTGTTTAGTAATCTAAGCTCATGCGGTTTTAAAATGACATGAAATTTCTCTGATTATATTTTTATTTAATTACTTTCATAATTTATGTAATTAGTTTCTTGCATCTATTCTTTTTCTTTATTACTATATAAAAGCAAAAAAAACCCCACAAACAGCCAAACTAGGGAGAAAAGCAGTGGTAGTTGTTATGCTTTAATTAGAATTCATATCTACTATTTCCCCCTCCCTCCCTTTTTTTTTTTTTTTAAGGATGAAAGAAAATAATCTTTGATGTAACATTTTATTTTGGGAGGAAAAAAAAGTAAGAGAGAAATGTCTTTCCTTGACTAAGGTCTGAGACTTAAAATACAAGTCTTTCAAGTTTTATTTAGCTTCTGATTACCTGTCATAATATAGACAGACGTTTTCTTTAAACTTTACTAGACAACCTTAAAATCTTGTTCTCTGAGATGGTAACGCTGGAATTTGCCACCTTTCTAATCAGTACTTCTATGCTTGAAGGGCCAGAGACTTGATGATTAAGCTTTGCCAAGATGAATGACAGTCCTGATAATTAGCCATCAAATTGATGTGAGTCTGTAGAGTGTTTCTGCAGACAGGAGAAGAGATCTAACTTTTCCGTTTAGATCTGCGTGTGTCTCTTGCCAGAATTACACTTTTCCATATCAGCTACTGTATGCTTACCTGCTGCTTCTGTTTCTTCTTGCTCATCACTTCTTTGACTTTTAACATACTTACAAAGAAATATACTTCATTGTCATAAGAAGCACCATGGGACAACTGTTGCATAATTTCTAGTCCTATGTTAACATACACATAAGCATTCATAAATCACCTGGCTAGTCATGTATTTGTTTTGTTTGTCATGTATTCTGTTCAGCAATTACTCTTCTCTCTGATCAGGAAATTTTAGGATTTTAAAATTGTACAATGATTAAACATAGTGTGTGTGTCTAAGTTACAGTGACTAAAGACAAACTGGTGCAGGATAGCATATTATTTGTCATTATTTTTTTCTTTTAGGTATATGTATCATGTTTTGACTAAAAATACAACAGTAACAGATCACAACCGCAACCTGCTGGTAGAGACTATTCGTTCTATAACAGAGATCCTTATATGGGGGGATCAGAATGACAGCTCGGTATTTGAGTAAGTACCTAGAAGCAATTTTGACTCTGGTTTTGTTTTTGAAGAATGATTGGAGTTGCATAGAGATCTAGTTCAAAAGGTTAACTCTTCCTAGACTGTATTTCATGGATGATATATAGAAAGCTATGTCCTGTAACAGATGGGTAAGCAGGATCATATTCTTGTCATACAAAGAAACAGAATTTGCTTCTGTTAACAAAAAAAGTGTTCCAAGTTCAGAGCCCCTTTCATGTATTGCTTTTGTTTGACTCTCAAATCTTTGATACAAGTACAAAATCTAACCTATTTTAGGACCCAGGTTTACTCGGTATGTCTATTAGTATCATATGACTTCAATTTGTATAAAATGCTCCAAATACATATCTTATTCTAGCTATGATTTTCAGAGTTTTTGTTCAGATGTTATTTTAATCCTCATAAAATAATGCGATAGAAAAATAAACTTGAAAACAAATATTCACATTTTCAAATCTGGCTGTGTTAATGCCCATTGCTTGGCTGTTTGCTTCAAGGTGCTAGATCTGCAAAGGCAATTTGTGATTTAGGTAAGTAAAGCTTAAGGTGTTTAGTAATTTTAATTACTATTTAGGAATTGGTTGGGTTTATTTTTAGAAGATGATTTAAATATGATTGGGCTATGATGTGGACTAAGAAACTCAACTTATTCTGATTATTCATATCTATACTGTCACTCCATCACATTCCTCACTGTCTTCTCTGCTTGGGAGAATTTTAGGAATGAATTTTTTCTGCAGTTAATGTAAAAGAAATTTTCATAGATATGTATTCATGATGTCCTGGTAGAAAAGAGTCCACACTGTTTAAATTGCATACGTTTCTTGTTTAAAAATACTGCAAGCATTCAGTTCTGTTTGAATTGTACAATAAGCTATGAAATGCTTGTTTCTGATATGGAAAAAAAAAAAAGGTGGATCAAAATTAAGGTCTACAATGTTGAAGACAAAAAGTGTATTAGCGTAAAAGGGGCAAGTTAACAAAACATAAACTTTTAGAGGCTCTCCCCTTCAAAATTATGGTTGCAAGGTAGGTAAGCTGCCTGATAAATGGAATACACTGAAAATAAAATAAAAAAGGCATCCCTTTTCTGCATAATTTGAATGTTTAACTGCTCTTGTTAATATTTAAGGTTTTTGGAAGATACTGTTCTGTTACACAGATAAAACTTTGCCAAATAATTCTTCATAAATGTAAAACATGCTGTTTGTCGAACTTGCCTAGAATTGTCCACAATCTTAGTAAAATTACGTCCTGACTTAATGACACCTCTATTTAATTTCAGCTTTTTCTTGGAGAAGAATATGTTTGTTTTTTTCCTGAACATCTTGCGTCAGAAGTCCGGTCGTTATGTGTGTGTGCAGCTTCTGCAGACTCTGAACATCCTTTTTGAGAACATCAGTCATGAAACATCGCTGTGTAAGAGCGCACTTTTAAACTGTTTAGGATTAAGTGATCAAGATTTGATTGAATTCCCTCTCATTTTATGAAATTAAGTCCTAGAGACCCTTCACAGAAGAACTATGTGAATTCTTAACGATCTTTTAAATTGAACACTGCTGAAAATATGGTGTAATTTGACTCTGAAATACCTCTTAATGTAAATTTTCAGTAGTACCGAAGAAGTTTGTAGTTGTCTGGTAATACTGAAACACTTATTTTGCATATTTCAAGGGATTCCTTAACTCAGCAGATTAGTTGTGGTCTGAAATGTTTGCCTTGGTGCCATGGATTGTGCTGTAGAACTCGTCTCATTTGTACTAGAAGTGTTCTGACATCATTGGGCTGGCATTCAGCCACTTACATTTACTTCGAGGTTTTTTGGAACATGTAAAGAGGACAGAGAATAAATACTTACTTTCAAGTATTCCGCAACTCCACTTTCTCTGCGAAGAGAAGGTCATATACAAACATATACATATTTGGGAAGAAAAGAGAGGGATTTTAAGTGTTACTTATTAGCTGCAATGTCTATATAAATTGCAGAAGGTGAAGTGTATTCTCAGGTGTCTTGTTCTTGGGAGCAAAGACCTTTGTAGGGAACAATTTTCTTATATTAGCACTTAAAGCCATCACTTAAGTTGTTTGGCTAAAAATTGGGATCTTTAAGCATCAGGTAGTTTGTTGCTAGCCGGTACTTTAAATACAGATAATGACCATAATGTTTTTTCTTTCTGTTAACCTGTGTAATGTCTTTTATTTTTCAGACTACCTGCTGTCTAATAACTATGTAAATTCTATTATTGTCCACAAATTTGACTTTTCTGATGAGGAGATCATGGCATATTACATATCATTTTTGAAAACGCTTTCTCTGAAACTCAACAATCATACTGTACATTTCTTTTATAATGAGGTAAGTGAAGAAAGAGTGGCAGTATTACATTAAGAGGACTTTAATTAGAAATTGATAACAATTTGGCACATATTCTATTTAGTCTCTTGTCTCAGCTTGTCCTACATTTATTTTTATAACAGTAATATCAGTGATAGAGAATTCATTTGTGGAAATCTCTAGAAAAGCATGATAAAGAAAGTCTTTGTCCTCCTACAACTGTAATAAAATCATACTCTGGGAGTTAGTGTTGTATTGGACTGTTTCAATAGTTATGAAGTCTACTTCCCTGAGAATTCAACTTGTTTATGCCTTATTATCTTGTGCTTTTATAAACAGGATCTTTTCTGTTGCACCACTTGGTTCTAAGAGGCTTAGTCAAAGTCTGAAAAGCCTGAGTAATCAAAGGCCAAAGTTGAAATGGGCTTTTCTTCGCTCCATTCCACTTTTTGCCAGAAGAGGGCGTTAAAGCACTGAATATGTGCGGCTTTAATATGGAAAGTTCTGATGCTTGAAGTAGTTTCTTTTGATGCAGAGCTACAAATGCAGCTGACTGTGCATTGTAAAATCATTTCGATTACTTAAGTAGAAGGTAAAAATATCAGAGTAATTCACAGAAAACATTTTTCATACAGAATCTCAAATATTCTCTACATGTTTTGGTTAATTCATAAATACTTTCTTTCCTCTTGTTACAGCACACTAATGACTTTGCTTTGTACACTGAAGCTATTAAATTTTTTAACCACCCAGAAAGCATGGTCAGGATTGCTGTTAGGACTATAACTTTAAATGTCTACAAAGGTATGCTTTTTATATATTAAAAAAGGCATGTGTACAAAATGCTTGTTTCATTGTACTTTAATTTTCAGTTATTTACATTTAAGGGTTTTCTGTCTGTTTTATGAGATTGAAAAGTTTAGCATGTTGACATGCTTCAGATACACATTTTGTTTTTTATGAAACAGAACCCCAAACCTACAGTATGTACTTCTAAACAGTACTGTTTCCTCATAGATGAAACTGGTTTTAAAAAACCAAAAGAGTATCAAGCATGCACGAGGAACTTTAGCATCCCTTCCAATGGAGATCAGACTGTGACTGTATTTAAAAAACAAACACCACCCTCTGACTCTCACCCTCACCCCCCGGGAAAAAAAAATGTTATTTAAGAATATTGAGTATTTTTTGATTAACTTAAGCTTTATAATCTATGAAGCAGTAACCTTGGTGGCTACATCACTTCGTTTTGGATTTGAAGTGTGTTAGAATATGATTGTAGAGCTCCTAGGTCACTCTAATGTATAGAAGAGCTATGCCATTCTCGGAGATGTCCAGTGAAGGCCAGGAGACTGCAGTTGCAAATTCCTGTACTGGATGTTCCAGTAGGACATAAGGAAAAAAATCCCAAACTTCTCTGTGAGAATATTTATTCACTGCAACAAGTTTTCCAGAGAAACTGAGGAATCTGTGTTGTTTGAGATCTTCAAAACTCAATGAGGCCCTTAGCAACCTGGTTGAACTTTGAAGTTATTGCTACTTTGAGAATGGGTTTGGTCTAGACAATATGCAAAAGTCACTTCCCCCTAAATTTTTCTTGGGGTCTAGAATATCTGTAATAAGCTGAAAATATCAATGATCTCTGTCAAAAAAAAAATTGGTGTGTATTCAGAACTTCTACCTCTGAAATCAGCATGCTGTAAGGTAGTATGTATTGTGGAATATGTTCATGCAGGGCATGTACTTGTCTAGAATTTTCATTGAATGTTGTAGTGATATGAAGGTTAGAGTTGGAAAAAAACAGTTTAGATGTTCAGGTTTCATAATTTTTTGGCTATCCATTTGCATATATTCTGATCTAACAGCTACCCTATATCTTCTAGTTTAGATGCTTTGTGCTTTAGCTTTTTAAACCCTTTGGAGGATGTCACTATCCCAGTTCCTAATCCTGTTAACTGTTGTCTGTTTCTTTTGCCCTTCCTTCACTGATGATTCCTGTGTTCCTTAATGCAGTGTCATGTAAGTCTAACTAGCTTGACTTTCAGTATTACTGCTTTGTTCTTGCGCTTTTTTTCCTCTTCTTTTTAATAAAGAATGTGCTAAAAAAAACCTTTCTGAATTCCACTAAGTTTGTTTGTCTTCAGACCTATGTAATATATCAATATTAGGCTCATTCAAGCCAGTTAAGAATTGATATGGCACTTTTGTAGATGTCCATTTCATGCATAAGATCATGTTAGGCATATACCCATATGAAAAGCTAGCATGTAATCAAAATTCAGAAGATACCTTGTTGTATTTCTTAAAAATCAATAAAAAAAACTAATTGGCAACTGATTTTTTCTTTTTAACAATTTCTCTTCAGTGGACAACCAACCTATGCTGCATTACATTAGAGATAAAACTGCTGTCCCTTATTTCTCCAACCTCGTTTGGTTTATTGGAAGCCACGTGATAGAACTGGATAACTGTGTGCAGACTGATGAAGAGTAAGCTTTTACAAGTGCTGGGTATTGAATGGACATGCTTTTCCCAGATGTTCATAGTCTCCTTATTTTGTCTGTAGTAGTCAAGTTACTTTCTGAATATGTTCCCTTGTAGACTGTTCAAGCGTTTCATTATTGCAAAGGTTTTTAGTGATTCTTTGAATTAATAGTGGTTAGTGCTGTGTGCCCTGTCTGTGCTAATACCCATACCAGTAAATTAGTGTTTGGCAATATGCTTTTTTTTCCTCTTTGTTTTAATTCTGCTAAATTTGCTAGCTGTACAGAAGACACAAAAGGGATTTTGTGCTTCTCAATCTTATTAACTTTGTCTTTTTAATGTTCCTTTTCCTATATCCCGTATATCTTCTCAGTAGAACAGGTTTTTTTTAAAAAAAATTCTAGGAAAAAAATTTAAACTGGAAAGGTGAACTTTATTTAATATGAGAACTGTGAGACCTGAAATTCCTGTGTGTTATTCCACTATCAATTACATAAATATTTTGTTGATTTATCTTCCCACTCCCACCTTAGAATGGGGAGCTGCTTCTTGCCTTCTTAAAGTGAAGACGTTCAATACAACATAGATTTCTTCCGTTATTTTTGGAAACAAATCATAATATTTTTTTTATGGCTGGCTTGTAAAAAGACTCTGGCAGTGGAAAGAAGTTTTGTTAAAACATTGCTTCTGAAGTCTTGGAGAAAAACTTGGTATGTGCATCCTAAAGCACATACAAGCCTGAATACTGTTTGCAGGATGCATTAGTTGACTTTACTGAGGACATCATCTTTAGTCAGTTGATCGGCACAAGGTGATTTGTGGAAGGGGATGCACAGTAATTCTTTCCTTAAGTTTTTAAGACTTTGGCAATTGATTATATCTGAGACTTTCTTTCTGCTCTTTTTCAGGCACAGAAATAGAGGCAAACTGAGTGACCTGGTAGCAGAACATCTTGATCATTTACATTACCTTAATGATATCCTTATCATTAATTGTGAATTTTTAAATGATGTGCTCACAGACCACCTACTGAATAGGCTCTTTCTTCCTCTCTATGTGTATTCATTAGTAAATCAAGATAAGGTAAGCTAAAACCTGCAAACAATTTGCTTTCAGTAGCCATAATGATTTGTTCAGCCGATGTTATAGGGTTAATAGTGTCGATATCTATGTTTGTATGTTTTACATTAAGTGGTTTAAATAAGGTAACTGTAGGGGAAGTACTCTGAGACTGAATTCAAGAACCGAATAGATGAAACTTTACTCACCAAACAAATACTGGTTTGGATTATTTGGTTGTTAAATGGTAGCAATAGTGGAGATGAGAAAAGCTGCACGTTTGAAAAAGTATCTACAATTCTCTGGTGCTGGGAGCTGTGTGATTTTCTTTTCTGATATGGTAACTTGTCTCCTGGCAAAAGCAGATTATAGTATCTTTTCACAGTATACATACAAATTTTTCATGGTGTAAAAATCCACTCCAGGTAGAAAATACAGACTTTTGGTTTTGATACTTGGTTCTTCTATTTGCAGGTAAGCTATGTTTGAATGTGATATAGGTGAATTTATTTTTAAAGCATAGCCTTTAAATTTAGTGGAATGCTAATTTTTAATGAAATAGAAACTGTTCTTTTAAAGCCTGTACAGGTTCCACTATTCACTTGTCTTTAAAAAAAAATAAATTAATTGTTCTGTTTATTCCTGAGTTTTTATTTAGGTGTTTGTGGGTTTTTTCCCCACTTCCTTCCCCCCTAATTATCTGTAGTGGTGTTTGTTCTTAAGATACACAATGCTTTGTGAACTTAAGCATGCTTTCATTGACCTAGAGGTCAGGTTTACCGCAAGTTAATGAATTCAGTGTATTGTATGCACTGAAGATTGAATAACAATCAGCTGCTTGTCTTGCTATTGAAATAGGGTGAAGCAGACTTGCTGACTTTCATTTCAGCTACTCTAACTCCTTCTACTCATGCATGTACAAAAAATCTGCTTTTCCTCCTGTTTTCAGGCATATGTGTCTATTATCATGAGGTCAGAGATATTTGTGATCATAAAATTGGGCTATTCTTACTTCTTGAGATAACTGACGAATTTATTTGGTAATAGTTTTTAAACTATCACTGATTTATTTTGAGAAACACTTTCATTACTGCTGATATAGAAATTTAGCGCTGTTGTGCTTAAGTTATACTTCAAGTATTTTTGGCTAATGTGATTTACTTGATGCAGAGAAGTGTATGTCAAGAAGTGTTTTTATTATGTGGGTAGTATTTCATTGCTTCTGAATAGCTAATTTTTAGATCAGCCTTTAATGAATGTTAACTGAGAAGTACTTTTTGAAGTAATAGTACCATGGTGAAAACCAACATACTTCTCAGATACTCATCTGTTAAATTTAAGTTACTGAAGTGACTGAAAGACAGTAATCAATAGCCAGTTTTCAAGCATGTAGGATAAGGGATATGCTTATCTAGAGAGTCTTCATTTGAAATAGTTTACAAGAAGTGAATGTTCAAGAGCATGATACTTTCTGAATATTTTGTAGCACAATGTGGAACAATACAATATTAAGAGTTTTTCTCTAAATAAGATATTAAACTAATATAAGAGTTTTTCTCTAAATAAGATATTAAACAGTGTAAATGCTTCAACTTTGCATAAATTAATCAGCATTTTTATAACATTATTTTTTTTCTGTAGGGTGGAGAGCGTCCAAAAATAAGTTTCCAAGTTTCTCTCTATCTTCTTTCTCAAGTAAGTACTCTAAATATTTTGTCCTATTTCAGGACATATTTTGCAGTAGTGTTATGATTGATGAAATACTTTATTTTGATCTATTTTAGCAAAGCCATTAAAGACAGTTTGGCAAAAAAGGTTTTAAACCTATCAGTTTCCATTTAAAAATAAAAAAAAAAGCAAGATAATTTGTCTTTTTATGGACAGACCAAATAGCTCTTTACTTGAGTTAATGTCATTCTTCTGAGGATCCCATAGCACAGGGCAGCCTTCAGAACATTCAGTGATTATAGTTCATGTACACCACCTGACAAGTGGTGCATAGTAGAACCATGCAACTTGCTAGGAGAGAATTTAGTAAAATTGCAGCTGAAATTTAGATAAATGCTGTATTGTACTTTGAATCTGCCTAGGCTATGGAAGATTCCAGGTTGAATTTTCCTTTTTGAAACATAGAGGGAGCAATGATCTCATGGGTTTTTTTTTGATTGTTAGGAGAAAAAAAAAACCCAACCAAAAAAAACCCAACCCAAACCCCAACTCAAAACCCAAAAAACCCTCCAGCCAACCAAACCCCAAAAAAACCATCACCACCAAAAACTCAAACTTTCTCACAATTTTAATTTCATTATGTCTGTACCTTAAATCTATAATTAAATACTTATTTCTTACTCTTATCAGTCCCACTTGTTTTAATTTCTGGAACTTATTTTCAAATGAAGAGAGTTTTACAATTTATTTTTTTTTATTCTAGAGAAAAATAATCTTTTTTTTCCCTGTGGTCTTTGGTGCATTGCTATGAGATTAATTTTCTTAAATTTTTTTTTTTTAACTTACAATTTTAATTTGCTGCCGCTTAAGATAAACCTAAAAAATTGTGATGTTGTGGAAGTTATTTACCACAGATAAAACCTTGGGAGCGACAGCTTCTTGTAACTAAAGGGATTTGCACCATAGGGTTGTATATGTTGACCTCTTTTAACCTCTTTGATTTCAGTTGGAATTATTGGTTGAGGATCACTTCAAGATTTGCATCTATGTTCTTTATTAATGGATTTTTTTTCCTAACCATAAAGAACTGGGAACAAATTTTGTGTATCGGAATGGGATGCGATATAGAAAATCAAGCTACTTTTTCTGTAACTGGCAGAAATGCATCTTTTTCTACCTCTTTTTAACATAGAGTCTGTCTTTGATGGAATGGGATTGGGAAAAGTGTACGCTGAGTACCTGAAAAACCTTCGTAACTATTTCTGTTATTGACACCAGACCTATGCTTTAGGTATTACTCATTTAATAGAGACGAGTGCTTGAGAGACTCATGCTAGCAGATGAAAATCCACTGCTGCACTGCTGTGGGTTTTCATCATGGATTTTCATCCACTCTTCACAAAGTGAACATGTAACATGCTTATGCAAAAACATGCCTGTATATAGTCAAGCTATGCTTTCTGAATTAGAAGAAGCTTGAGCGATTTGTGTGATTGTTCAAAGTATTTTTGAAGTATGTGACTTTCCAAAGTTTTACATAAGGTCACGATCACATGCTAATAATCACTACACTTTTGAAGGTCTAGAATGGTTCTGACTCTAATCAGAAAACATCTGAAGATCATGTTTAGCTAAATATTGTCAAAACAATGATTAGGTTTACTGATTTAAAAATTATTTGGGGATTTTTCAGCTAGAACTACTGCCAGTTTTGATATTGCTGTGAAGGGAATGGATATAAGCTGACATAAGGCTATTGTGGCTGGATATGAGCAGGTTCTGTCCAGAAGCCAGTTTTTTTGCTGGGCCAGCCTTGTAAGCCTTGCCTGAGAGTCGTTAGTGTAAATGAAGAACCCTGGTAAAGCACCGAAGCACTTCTGGATAAGTGCTTTAATGTAGTAGGCAGTATGCCCCTTATTCCTGTGTTATGTAGCTGCTTTGTAGCTAGACCATTGTGTGTTTATAGCCAGAAAAACTACTTCTGATCCAGTTCAGCCTATTGCTTGATATTTACTTGTGAATCACTGAAAAGTAATTGTGTGCACAATACAGCATTTACTGGAGTCCTGCCAGTCATTGACATACAAGGTCAGTGGATGCTGTGTACCATACTCAGTATGTGTAGCTTCCCAAAAAAACCCCAATTTTCTGGAGCAGTTATGGTTCCTTGCTAGAATATCACACAACTTTCATTTCAAAGCTGACGAGGAGAGAGAATTTACATTTCTCAGAAGGGGGAAAGAGTATGAAGAATTATTAAAACTAGGTAGCTTAAAATGTAGAGAAATATCATACCTGTAGAGGGGATTATGGTCTCCTGTGTTTTGAAGTAGATTTCATGAACTATTAGTGTTACCAATTGTACTTTACAGTATATATAAACTTAAGATACCAGTTTAACAAGGTCAAAGAAGTATGTTCATTGACTGAAATTATGAAACTGTCTGTGTTCTGTAATATATGTCTGATATTTCTTTCTACTCTTCTTTCAATAGGTTTTTCTAATTATACATTACGCCCCTTTGGTGAACTCATTGGCTGAGGTTATACTTAATGGGGATCTCTCGGTGTTTTCTTCTAAAGTTGAGCAAGATATACAGAAAAACTCAGTAAGTGGCCAACTAATCTTTAATATTTTTTTAGAAGCAAAGAAAATATTTGAAAAACAAAATTGGTTATCTGGAATCTGGTAAGCTGTTTCAGAGAGAAGAGCAGTAGTAGGCGATTTCAGGTTTTGTTGTTGCATATGATAGAAGAAAACTGCTCTGTGCAACTTACAGCATTGCATTCTTGTCAAAATTCCAATATTCTTGTGCGTGCACATACAGTTCAGGTAGTGGTGTAAGAATGTGTAGGACACAGATTATAACACTTAGTTGCTTCTGCGGGGTTCAGACACTGCAAAGGCTTCCCTCGTTTTGATGGGACACTTTTGTAATCCAGTCTTCTCTGTTCAGTTTTTGTTCTTAGCTCTGTGGTAGAGAAATAGAAATGAGTCATCACAACTTCCCTGTGAAATTATTTCCTTATGCAACTTGTAGTAGAAATGAGAGACTTAGAAAAATAATTGTCCCAATGGTAAATCATTTGGATATAGAAGGAAATAAAGATTTTTGTCTGAATATTCCCAATGTTTTAGCAGTAAAATCGATCATCTCTGAAAGGACACATCAGTGTGCATACGAGAATGTAGACCAGCCACAAAGAGATAGGAGTGCTATCGCTTCGTTATTGCCCTTGTACCTTCAGATTTAGTCCTGTGTAGATGTTGCTAGACACTGTTGTTAGTGCTTTTTGTGTGACATGTATGTTTGTTTTCCCCTTTTGCTATGAGTTTCACAGTTTGTGAAATACTTGGCTGTTAATTTTTAAAGGCCCGTTTGGGGATAGTAATAAGAAGGGGATATGACCTTACTTTGCATTAAAGGCTTCTGACTGTAGTTCTGTCTCAAGATTGAGACAGAATGTCCCCTAATGTCTGACTGGTCAGCAAAGAGTTACTGAATGAATGGTTAATTTATAACAAGCAGTAGATTGGTTCTTAGCCACTGGTGGGCAAGAATGTGCCTATAGCTCCTACAGCTTCAGGGAGCAGGTAGACTTCAACTCTTCTATGATACAAGTCAACTTTTTCAAATTTCTTCTTGCTGTGTGAGCTGACCTTAGCCAGTAGTTTTTGGGTTCTGGTATTTTGTGCTGTTGTCCTTGATATTTAGAATCTAATCGTCTTTGAAAAAACAACAGTGGAATGGGAGAGCTGACTGAATGCTTTAAGATAAAGCAGTCTCTTACATCAGCACTGTCTGACCTTCTGCTAGCTGCGTACTGAATGTCGTGTGTGTTACTTGTGCAGAAGCATCTTTGTTACTAGGAAATTTGTGGTGAGAGGGTGGGGCAGCAGTTGTTGCAGAAGTGAGATTTTCTTTTCCTGTAATAGTTAATGTACAGAGTTGCACAATATCTGTAGCATATGTTTGTGTGCTTGCACTAATGTTAGGAGTATTAAGGGTTTCTGTCGTGGTTTAGGCTGCTTCTTGCTGGTCTTAAAAATGTGTTCTCATGGCGTGTAAACTGGGAGTCCTGTCATACCTGAACAGGTAGTAAATAGGGGTGTTGGCTTTCTAGGGTAGACACTTACTGAAACTGCTGGAAGTGGAGCTTTGTTACAGGGAGAGCAGAGTGGTGGCACTTCTGGTGGATGAAGAAAACGCTTCCATGGGGGAAACCAGTTTTTAGTAAATTCAACTATATTCTTCAATGAAACTTTGGAGGGAAAACCTGTACTGTCAGCCTACTGGTGGAGGCTGATTATTTGCAGAAAGAGCAGGGAGTAATCTTCAGCAGAAAAGCTCAATGCCCTGCTTCCGATAAGGGCAGCTATCAAGTGAGCCGTTCTCAGTTGATGTGCATGAAAAACTACTGCATATATTGCATGGGGTTTTCTACTGATACACGACTCAATGCAGTCAGTCTGAAGTCAGCTGTGTAGATATTCAGGTATAGACAAAGAAAGGTGAAGCAGTTATTTTGCTCTGTGATAGGACTTCTTAGAGCAGAAAGTTGGTTTTTGAGTGTTAGCCATTTCAGGGGCTGTTCTTTGGACACTAAGGTGTATCAGGATCATTGCAAAGTTACTACTGTGGTATATTCTGTTGCAAAGAAATGACAAACTTCTATTAAATGAAGGAAGCTATTTCAGAAACTAATTTAGGATTGCTTGTTCTGGTGTTAGTAGAGAAAAGTGATAGGCGAATTTTTTAATTTACTCTTTGGGTTTGGAATTGTGTTTGTTCTGAAGACAGACCCAGTCTTATCTTTTACTACTTCCTTTCTGTTATAATTTCCCATGGTAATCATTCGGATACTCTCTTAAGCTTGTTGTTTTGGAGATATTTCTCTGTGTTATGATGAGTCCCAGTTAATACCTGGGGCTCTGTACCTAATACTGTTAACGTCTTGTAACAGAGATATCTTGATATATTTAAATTGAAGTGTAACTTAGTTTCTAATCAACACATAGTTTGTAAAACCCGTACTAAGTAGAACCTCATGTCCATATTCATCTTCCTAATAAGATGAATTCAAGTGGAATGAGGTGTAGAGAGTACAGGCTGAGATTACCAAAAGCAGTGTCACATGATAGGAGACTAAATGAGTAAAGAATACTTAACAAAATAAAAGACGAGAAGGGTTGTAGTTGCTGTGTATAAATGCAACGTATCTGGGGTTGTTTAGGGCAAAAGAGTAATGGTGGCTGTCAGGACAGAAACAAATGGTACTTTTTCCTGGAAATCAGTTTCTGGAAAAAATCACCAGCAGATCTAACTGCTGATAGCTTATGAGTTGACAATAACCTACCCATGGAGATCTGCTGAACATCATAGGGCAATAACAATTGCCCAGCCTCAATTGAGCAGATTCTCCACCTCAAAGTGTAGCAAATTAAGATACACTTTTCTTTCCATATTTTTTCCCTGTATTTCTGGTTTTAGGTGGCTTCAGAAGAAATACTAACTCTTAGCTGGGAATTGAAAATGTGTAGCTGACAGACTATATTTAAACCTGTTAGCAGTCATCACTCTAAGGTTTACCTTACTTCCTGTGAGATCTATGTTCCTGCATAATTCGAATGTGGGCCAGTTCTACCTATTTCATGTTTCTTGGTTTCTTGTTTAACCTACTTTCTCCTTCCTGTAGAAGTTGTTACTGGTACTGCCTGATTTTACCAGCACATATTGCACAAGATAAACCATAATTGAAAATATGATTGAAAGACATTTTAAAAGTATAAAATAGCAACATCTCAAACTGTATAATCACCTTAGATAAACCATATACTATATAAATTAATTTTAATTCTGCTTTTTAAATGTTTTAAATATATAGACTTGTTATATTTAGCAGAACTGAATATATATATGTTGACTTTTTCTCAGCATTCTTCTTGAAATGGGCCAGACCATGGTTCAGTGCTTATGAGCACATTGCTCTTCTGTTATTTTGATTGTACTGCTAACAGCATATTAGAAATGCAAGGATGTAAAGTATATGCGTTCTTCATAAAAAAAAGTAGCTACAGGATTCTAGAAAGCAATTGTAAGAAGTGAATGCAGGAAGAAGATGACGTGTTATGCAACTTGCATGCTACTTTTCCTAAAGAATAGGACTTAATGTGTGCTTCCCTTTCCTTATGACTTTTCTGACCAGAGGCCATCAATAAAAGGCAATCTGGTTGTAACTCTGGTTATAGGGTTAACTCCCTATGTTGCAGTTTGATCAGACTGAAAATGTATCAGAGAGGTTGCTGGGGGATGTAAGTGTGGTAAATTTCACATTGTGGGTTTTTTGGTATTGTGAAAGATTCCTCCTACTCTATGGTTTGTTTCAGTGCCAAGTGTAAGGAAATTATAAGATTTCCGTAAAACCTTTTTTAAAAAATGATGCAGAGAAACACCTTGGCCTTCTGACTTGTAGAAGGCTTCTTCTCAGATATTTTCCTAATCTCTTAATTTTTTTATGTGTAGGTGTTCCTTCTTAAGTGAAGGGAGGGATTTTTCCAAACTTTTTCTCAGATGTCTCTTTGCAGTCATCTTCAATGCTTACTGTACTTGAGTCACCCAAGGCAAGGAATGGAATCATTTTTGTGTTTACTCTGGTCTTACTACTTTTCTCTTGCTTCCCCTTAAATTTTTAACCGTTTAGCCAGCATCAACTAAATGTGATTGAGATCTGAAAGATAAGGAAATTTCTGTAGTAGTCTTGTTGTGTGTGGACCTGTGCTGGCAGGAAGACCCCACACCACGTGTTTCACTTCTCAGTAACAGGAGAGATTTGACTCATCAATGTTTATAGCTCTGGGTGAGAGGGAGCAAGTACTCTGGTAATCCAGGTGGCAGGCCTAACAGGTGAGAAGGGAGCTTAAAGCATCACAGGTCAGAAATAACCAGCAAAATTGTAGGAAACCAAGTTTTGTTAGCCCTGCAAGTCACAGAACTTCTTGTAGTGTCTTGTGTCTTTCCGTAAGAATACATTGGTCTCTGTTGTTAGGGTGGCACAGAGCCTTGAAAATACTTGTTTCCTCTGCGAGAAATTTGTCATCTGAATTTATTGTCTTTCTCTGTAAAATATTAATCAGGAAAAGCGGGTATTGTTTGAATACTGTTTGCTGCCTTGTCCAAAACCAGTGTTTTGACTTGTAAGATAAACTTCTGATACCTTTAGGTAGAACACAAGTATACTGAAGTCTAGCAAATAAAGTGGTGTTGGTTTTCCAGTCTTGGTAAATCTGTGTCTGGAAGCCCAAAAAAGGTTGGTTGATGTCAGTGCCATTTGTTCCTAGTTGATACAAGGACTAGTATGCTGTTGCGGGAAGCTTAAGAGTCAAAAACACTCGTGGCATAGAGCATTGGTTTTTGTCCTTGCTAGTGCCAAAGACATTTTTAAAGAGTGTATTTCAAAATAATACGTTGCTGTCAACACAGACTTTTAGATTTTGCTGCCTTTACCGTTTTTGCAAAAGGTATCTTAATTTTGTATGTATTAGCTGTCTTGCCTGTTAAGAAAGTTCAAAGAAGGGGAAAAAATTAATAATTGATGAAATAGGTAGTTCTAGGTCTTTTTGTCTCCATGTCATACTTTTAAATGATAGATCTTTAGAATGTATTACTTTGGAAATAATTGTTCTATCAATGATTTGATACAACTTGAGGTCTGCTTTCTTGTATTTTAAAATGGATTTGAGATTTGTAAGTGGTACACTAATTTACATTCTAAAAACCCTCTTTTATGTGAACTGAAATTTCTTTATTAATCAGAGTTTAAAATGTCTTGTAACTCAGTGTAAACTCTTCAAATTTACAGTCGAAGTCAAGTATCAGATGTTTCATAAAACCAACAGAAACGCTTGAGAGATCCCTTGAAATTAACAAACAGAAGGGGAAGAAGAAGTTGCAGAAAAGACCCAACTATAAAAATGTTGGTGAAGATGATGAAGAGGAGAGAGGATCTGAAGATAACCAAGATGACCTAGATAAAACTAAAGGTACAGAAGCGAGTTCAAAGGGCGTCAGAACAAGCAGTGAAAATGAAGGTGAGTGTACCAGCAAATGAAAATGATACTTACAGTTTGGATACTTTTATCTACTGTACGGACCTAGTTGTGATCTGTTACATGACTTGTTCTCTTGTTGCACTAGGTAAACGTGGGACTACAAAATTTGTTTCAGTCTTTGGCTGTATTTTTTTCTCATGTTAAATTGTTCTGTTGGAACGTGTACTTCTAATCTGATTAAAAGCTATGAAAATGTTTTCATGCATGCCTTGTACCTTGCTGTACATGATTATGGGGCATTTTATAAGTAGACTTCACAACTTTGTAACTTTTCTTTCAGTGGTAGGGCAAATGGTGTAGCCATGTTACCTTTGTAAGATGATTGGGAGTATTTTATGCATGTTTCAATGATAAAATTCAACAGGTGTGTGGAAAGTGACAGTACATGGTATAAGATGATATTAAATAGTTCAAAACTGAAGAAAACATCTTTAACTTAGATGTTTAGTTGTGCGTTTTCAGGATTTTTGACGTAATGCTAACCTTAAGAAGAATTGATTTTATAGGATGAGTGGTCTTGCAGCATATTGTAATTTTATTTTACTAGTTAGTAACTATTAGAAGGAAGTACATCAGAAGCCAGTCTTTACTTCAGGCAAATTGAGAAAAATGTGGCAGAATTGCATGCAAGCAATTGGAAGCAAGACCTTTATGCTTTGACAACCCTTTCCAAACATAGTTGCATTTTGGTTCAGGTAAACAGTCTGTTTTTCAGGTGAACAGGCTTTCTATAAATGGTGTCAAATAACTGATGATGTGTTGTCTACCATGATTTGAAGAAAATATTGCATGACCTACTGTTTAAACTGGTGCATTTAGTAGTCATCATTGTCCAAATTGTTAAACAAACGCTAGATTTGGTCCTAATACTTAAAGCCAGTAGGTCCCACTTGGGACCAGGTATCCTGTTTGCTGTAATTGTGGAAACCTATTTACACCCTGTATGAAGCTTGATGCCCACCCATGCCCCAATCTCTCCAGCATTTCACAAAGAATTTTTTTTTTTCCAGAAAGAGGTTCTATGTTTTTATTTCCTGTGGTTTGGAGGGGAGAGGGATTACTGTTGGTTGTTTATTTGCCAAAATAATCTGTAGATTTTCTTTACGTATATTATGTATATGTATAATTTTCTTATAGCAGTTAAATTCCATAAAGAAATGTAAGCAAACTTCTTTTTGGAAGAAAATTTGCCTGTATCTATTCATTCATTAGCCTTTCTGAAGTTATGGTTAGACCTCTTATATATAGTTGCATCAGGTACTTTTAATGCAAAACAGAAAATACAGAAGTGCTTGCGATAACTGGTTGTTAAAAATATAAAATTTTGGTATTGTGAATTTTTTTTGGTTTTTTTTAGAAATAGAGATGGTAATCATGGAGAGATGTAAACTGTCAGAATTGTCTATCTCTACTGTGACAGAACAGAATACAACAGATGAAGAAAAGAGTGCAGCTGCCTCTGGCAGTGAGATAACAAACTGGAACAGGTACAAGGGAACTGCAATATATTTTGCTGGATTGGTACCTTACTTGCCCTTGCACTAACACTCTCACTTCTCTTAACGGATGTTTCAAATCTGCCCCAATTAAAATCACAGGGGTTCTTGTGAGTCACAAATAAGTGAGTCAACAGGAAAATCGGCTACGGCATCTCTACTAACTGGTTTTGGAAATGGTCCTGTACCTTTGTAAAGTTTGTGTTTTCCTTTATGGCGGTTGTGATGCCTTAAGTTGGTAAAGTTACATCACAGTCTATTAACATAATAAAACCAGAATATAAATGTTTTCATTCCACAATTTTCTAAACCTCTACATTAAGCCAGAAGAAGTAGTCACATCTGTAAATTTTTCATACACCTATAGGGAAAAAACAAGGAGAATTCCTCCGTTCAGGGCTGATCTTTGCAGAATTTTAGTGGCAGTAGTTATGAATAAACTCTACTAACCTATGCACAATTTCCAAGGTCCATTAGTATATCTTAGGTTTATTAAAAACTTCTCTTGGAAATGCAGTTTTTAAGTGCTTCTGGGAGCAGAAATTGCCCTAACTTCAGAATTTAAACTTCGATATGTTTAATTCCCAAAGACACTTTCTCAGTAAGAATGTTGTATTCTTGTTACTAGAATGCTAAAGAAAAGAAACCAAACGTGCCATCTCGGACACAAAAGTAATTGCAAATGTGTCCCTTGGGGAAATGCACATGTTTAATAGGATTTCAAATTTATTTTTAAACTTGGGAAATGCTGCCTGGTATTCCCAGAATTTCATTCTGTCTCCATTATAGCTTTGATGTAGCTTAGATTACATTCATTAATAAAGATAACATTTCATTTCATTGTAAAAGTGATATTGAACCTTGACTTGAACTGGCTTTCAATAATCTAGAGCTATGTATTTTATATTTTGACTAAAATATGTGCCAAATGGCTTTTAGAAAGAAATTGGCAATGACTGCATTGAATACTAAAGCAACCAGGACACTCAGGTCTTGAAAAGCGCAAAACACTTACATGCAAGATACCAATGCATTTGGCATATGTCTGTATTTCAGGACTTTCTTGATCTGCACATATGATCTGACAGCATCCTGTGTCTCTTTTAAAAATAAGCAGCACCTAAGAATGTGCAGAGCTAAAAATATTTTTAAAATAAGGATAGATGTTGCGTAGGGCATTTTTGGCCTTAATTTTGTACATTAATTTTTGGAAATGTAGGTGGATAAGCTGCTATAGCTTAAGATTTTGTGTTTTTCCATATGCCAAATGTAGTATTTGAAACAGTAGCTAAATCTCTCGAAATTTGCTCAAGTGTGTATAGCTTTTCCTACACTGGTATCTTTGAGTATTGTGGATAAGGTGAGCCATATGGATGAGGTGCCATGTGGTAATGGAAGATGCAGTGATCTTTTATTCCATGCTTGAAGTTAGAGAAACTTCCATAACTGGAATAACCATTAATGATTGTGTTGATAGAGATTCCTAATGTTTTACAGTCTTCAATTGTGGACACACTCTACAAGAATTAATAATTTGAAGAGTACTTGTATGGCATTTGATCTGTTTCTTTATCAAGTCACTAATAAAATGCTAGTAAAGGAAGAAAATGTTTACAGAGTTAAGAAATACACTTGAAAATATTTGCCATGTAGCCTTTAATATTAAAAGTGGTTTTTAAAAATTGTCCAATAGTTGTTGAAAAATAGATGGAAAACCAGCACAGTTTGCAGTTAAAAATCTGTAGCTGTAAAAGCTAGGTCAAGTTTTCAATTTCCATTAGCCCCTTTTAGTACTGTGAAGAACATAATAAAGTTTAAGTGGTTTTGGTGTAATTTTATTTTGATGTGTCTCACTATTGGAAAGTTTAAGCCTTAAGACTTGTTTTAAATTAACTTCCTTTTATGATATGCTGCACAGCAGAGTTTTTTCCAGAATGCAAAATCTTCATGCTGTGTTGTGCCTTCTCTTGCTGCTTTCTTACTGCTGAAGCTTTTGTGGGTCTATCCTATACTTAGTCTGTATGAGGACCTGTTGATGAATGGGATTCCTAGAAGTTATTTCGGCTTCTGATTGAGACTTTGAAAATGCAGATAGATAGATGCTGTGAAGAAGCACCTGGTATTAAAATTATTTCTCTCACTGCTGTAATCATTATTTTTTTAAAAGTTATGTAGTTTCACAAATAGAAGTAATATGTGGGGGGAACACAATGAAAAATGCATTAAAGATTACCGGAGTAATTTAATACCATGTAATATTGTTGTTAATAGAACAGCTACTGGTATTTCTGCAGCTTTGACCTCCTAAAACATTGGTTTTAATAAAATTAAAATAAATATTACTTTTACACATTGTAGGTCTGTTTTTAGGGTAATTATGATCTATTATTGGTCTGACAACAGACGTAGCGTTATTTACCATTTAAGTATTTTAATAATCTTGAACCTGGATATCTTGGTCCTTTTTCTTCTGAAGACCTTGAAGCTGAACTCCCTTCACTATGTGTAGAGCACCCTGTTTCAGGATGTCATGAGGCTTGTAGGGCTTCTTTAATGCTTAGGAAGAACTTGGTTTATTTCTAGCACTGCTAATTCTTTTGGCTGTTTTTGCTTGAGTAGTTATGTTCTTTTGAGATCTACAAATTTCATCACGTGGGAAATTTGGCTTAGGTACATACAGCAGTGTTGAACTTGGGCAAATTGGGATCATAACTCAGTGGAACTTAAGTATATCATAGAGGATGCTTGTAATCCAGCTTCAGAAATGCACAAACATGTGACTGCGGTGTCGTGAACTGAGCAGAGGAACAGCATGTTCTGTTATCCTTGTCATAGCCTTGTTTTAGTAAAAGAGGGCATGTTGTTGAAACGTGGGTGGAGCTGATGGGAAGTGTTAAATACATTGCTATGACTTTGGTTGAGTGGCTTACGGGCATACATTAAGTGTCACCATGAGGGCACCACAGGTCTGGAATGGGTATAGAAGTATGTTGTGTTCGGGTCTTTGATAGCCATTCTGACTCATGGCTAACCACAATGAACACTTCTTGTCTGCTAGGTCTGAAGATAGGAAAAAGATGTTTGTTTTCCTGACTTTGGATGTTATTTTAATGTATTTTATTTGGATGTAACGTAGGTAATGTAAGGTGGTGGTTTTTTTTTTTCCTTTAACTCTTAAAAAAAAAAAAAGTACTCTGAGAGGTAGGAATTCTCTTTTCAATCATGATTCTAAACTCTCTTCTGGTGACTGACACTTCCCTTTTTTTTTTTCTTTTGTGTCTCTGGGCTACCTGTGAAAATGAATTTTATTTCTGCTTGTGCTCTGAACTTACTTGATGAAAGCCAGCCTAAGACAAAAAGCTAAGGTGCATTGCCATCATACTTATGCTAATATCAGCTGAATCTCAGCCATATCTGGTCTGTCCAAATGGCTTCTGAATTAAATTGACTTTTCTGATCTGCTCACGGTGCAGGTGAAGGGTGAACTTGACGCTGTTTGTAGCTTCTTGTATATGTGTTGTAGGTCACACATGCTTAAATCCAGGAAAACAAAATTCATCTGTAATCCAAGGCTTTCTTTTTTCCATTCAAATGTTCTTTCCTTGTTAATTTTTCTTTCCTATAACAGTTTGATGGTAAAGTTTGTGATTGATTGTTTTAGAATAACCTAACTTCCTCCAAACTTTTGATGAAAAGTTCTTTCTTGTAATAGTAAAAACTTTTCAACTCCATTTAGCATGTGAGTTTTAAGGTAGTCTTTTTTTTTTTTCTTCTGCAACAGGGATAGCAGCTCCTTGAAGTTACTTACATATACACTTGAAACAAGCTGTATGCTTCTGCATACATACTAAATGTGCCACAAACAACCCAGAAAATATGTGAACAATCAGTTCTTGGGAAAGTATTATGTAACAAATCCCATTAAAACATCAGAATTAATGTCAGAATGTAAATGCAAGTCATGGCTATAATCTGAGTACGCTTAAACAGGTTAATTTTTGTTTAATGCCTGAAAACGTATATTACTGTAAATTTGCTTCTTCTGTTACCTACAAGTAGAACAAAATAGTTATTAATTTTTCTGTAGATGTGATCTTTTTTAAAATTACTCCTTTCCACAGGCCTTTTCTTGATATGGTCTATAATGCACTGGACTGTGCTGATGATGATTACTATGCCCTCTTTGTGCTCTGTCTTCTATATGCAATGTCACACAATAAAGGTAAGCAGTTTTTGCTTTTTCCAGAGAAAACTAGGTGAGGCACGTGGTTTTAGACAGGCACGATCTGTTTGTAACATGTGTATGCATGCCTTAAACGGTGAGAAATTCTTTACGTGGGGGAGGCAGAAATAAGTATGCTGTAAGTGAAAACAGTTGCTAAGTATCACCTTTTTGAGAACAATTTGTGAACATCAGATAGCTTTTCTTCTGTAGGTTTCTTGGAATTGGAGTAGGATTGTGTTTCATTTTTAATCTCTTCAGTGGAAGCCCACTATATTCAATGTATGTATATACGGGATCCAGTTCTTTCCCACTTTACATGTACTGTGATTGCTACATGTAAGCCAAGTATAAAAGTTGTCAGTGTTCTATGCCATAATACATGTAGCAAGTCTCTCAAGGAGCGTGAACTATTTTATAAATGAGCAAAACTATGTTAAACATGTAATTAATTATAATTCAGACAGTATGAGGATATGTAACCTTTTCTAAGGGCTGATTATGGTTAGCTCTTTTGCTGTTTATCTTTGTGTGCGTTTTGAATAGGTTCCTCATGGAGCAATAACGTAAACATCTCATACATGTAAATAATATGTGGCTCAGGAATTGAGCACTGAATCTAAGGTATTTTCTGCTTATGAAGATAATTTCTATAACATACTAGTAATGTAAATGAACTGCTACAGTAAACTGAGCAAAAGAGCATCAGGTGTGATGTAAAAGTAAGGATTAAAAGTAAGGATTCTGTTACAGCTTCAAGGTACCTCTAATGGGCAAGCAGAGTGGAAATGAGAGCCTTCAGGGAAGTAGCTAAGCTGAGCCACTACTGTTCTGCTCCGTCCTCTTGATGGCTTAATGTTTTTCCAGGAATGAGGGAACGCTTCTCTGAGATTGTAACTTGCCAATAATTTCAGGGCTTTCATAGTCTCTTATGACAAGAGATAATAATGTAACTAATACCACCAAAGATAGCACCACAGCCTTGTCATGCTTTAGCCCTCTCTGTGTTACATCTCTGATTTCCCACACCCCCCTTGCAACCAGTATATTTCTTCCAGAAAATGTCTTTCCCCGAGGGACACTTGAGCATCCCTGTGCTAGAAAACACTTACGTGAGAGATGGATTCTTGTCTCTTAATATTCATTAGTTTAAGCTGTGTATATCCCAAATCATTAGTTGTAACTGTTGCAGCTTCACAGAGTCCCTGGAAGTCTTTCAAGGTCATTGTAAAGGAGTAAGCCTGCATTCCAGGCTTGTGTTTCTTAGGAATTCTACCTTTTAAGACCATAGTCCTTCAGCCCACTGTATTTTCTTTCAGTCTAATTAGTCTTTTTCAATATCCTGTTCCCCGGAAAAAAGTCTGATACAGTCTCTTTTTCAATGGTGATTTGCTTACATCTATAGTAGTGCTGTAAACAGTGAGGAATACAGCAAATGCAGCCTCTTGCTGCTTACTTTCAGCAATCTCTGTGCTGTTTATTTTTCACTCAATATTCAGGGTTACCAAGAGAAATATAACAGGCAGTTAAATATCTACCTTTTAAGAGACTAAAACGCCTGGAAACTGGAGATGCATTTTACATGTTTAAGGCATCAAAATCTATACTTCATTCTTTGGTGGTGACATCGGCACTCTCTAAATGAAAAATTCTTTAGGCTATACTCATTGGCTTTCCTTGTCAACAATTTACATTAGCCTGTTGGTCTTTGGAAGCTATTTTCTTTTCCATGACCTCAGATCATAGGTACTAGATAGAGAATATCCCAGAACTGGATGTCATTATCTAAGAAACATTACTCGTAAGCAGCTTTTCTTTCCAGAAGGAAAACTAGCTTTTCGCTAAACTGTTGGATTGTTGTGAACTTTAACACCGTGATTGCCCTGGTTCCTTAAATGTTTCTTTCTCACCCCTTTCTCCAGTCTCATCATGACAGAGAACATTTGTATCACTGTTGTTAATCTTCAAACAGACCTTTATTAATTGTTCCAAATACATACATTTAGTGAAGAAATAAATCAGGTATCACAAATGGTATTGTTATGTAGAGGTAACTACAAGTTTAAGGTTGGAAGAAACTATACACTGCATCATGTGTTTTATGGAGTTGTTTATTACCATTCTTTAGAACAAGGACAAGGGAGATAATCAGCAACCCATAACTATGTTTTGTTCAAAGAGGTCTTACAGTAACCAGTCTATTCTGAGAAATAACTTTGCTATTATAGGGGAATATGTTGAAGAAAGTAGCGATAGTTTCGTTACACAAAAAGTCAGTGAGAATCTGTGACTTACTTTGGGGAGGGTACTAAATAAGAGGCCACTAGTTACAAAATAAATTTCCTATTTAATAAAAACAAATGTGAACTGATCACTTACTACCAAAGTGGAATTTAAAATCAGACTTTCATCTTTTCTCCTTTAGCCTTTATGCTCTTCAGATGTATGGCTTGACTTTGATGTGATTTAGATGCAAACAAATAGTCTCAGAATTTCAGAAGCAGCAAAATGGTTTGGGATGTCACCAACCACTTTGGGATTTGAGTAGGCTCCATTTAAAGCTGAGATTTCTCAGTGATATATAAATGTGTTTAGTCTTTCTTTTGTTCCTCCTTTTCTTGTAATAGAAGTTCAAAACTAACTTGCCCAGTTTTGTCTTGCTGATTATACTCTTCTGAGAAAACTGCTACGATCTATTTCATACTTACCTCGAAGCATATTCGTGTTTTTTAATTTACCTTTCGTCCTTCATCCCCCACAAAAGGAATTGACCCAGTCAAGCTGGAGAGAATTCAACTTCCAGCTCAACATGCTGAAGAGAGAAATTCATATAATCATGTACTTGCAGAAAGGCTCATCAGGATAATGAATTATGCCGCACAACCAGGTATCACTTTTCCAGTATTTGTTTTCTTTCCAAGCTGAAGTTTTTGAAGGGGAGGGGGGGAAAGGCACATGCCTTTTGGAGGGGAAAGCGTCTGTTTAGCATGCTCTTCCATGAACAATAAGTAGATGAGGTCTGTGAAAGACAGCTATCAGGTTTTTGTTGGTTGTTGAGGAAACAGATACTCTGGATTTCTGCTGAATAGTTGTTTTTGTACTCAGAACTATACAGGGATCTTTTGTCTTAATTCCTACTTTCTATGTTTTTGAATAAACAAAAATGTTGAAATGTGTAGTGACTTCAGCTTAATGTAGGATTTCATCCAGAAAATATGACCTGTGGCACCTTTGCTAGTAAAAGTAATTCTAGTGGAGAAGTAGTCTTGAAAACTATATGATACCCTTTGCTTAGAGCAGTCCTTGTTCTCCAGAGGTGATAGCAAATCTTTCTATGAGGTTTTTTTAATCACAGATTGTATTTTCAGCTCTGAACTGTTTTGCAGAAAATGTGGGGGTTTTTTTTCCTGACTTCAACTTTTTTGTGAAATGAGGGATATAAGGCTTAGTGACCTATTCCATGGAAACATGATTCTTGTTCAAGCCACAGCTCTTCTCCCAGCACTTCCCCTCTCAAAACTTCAAATGAGTAGAACTGGGTTTCCCCTGAAACTGACACTCTATCAAATTCCTGATTGTCTGTAGAATAAAATCTGATGCTTGTTTCACTCCTGAGACTCATCTACAGAGTATTAACTTGTTATGCTGATATGCCAGTCACAGATTAAAGGCACGTTTAGATATAAAGAGTTTGTACATGCTGTAAAAGGAAGAGCGCAAGATAAGGAAATGCATTTGTTTAAAAAAAAAAACAAAAAACAAAAAAAAACCCCCAAAAAACCAAAAAAACACAAAAACACAAAAAACCAAACACTTCTGGGGAGAGTTGGAAATAGTGATTTTTATTAACCTTGCTAAATGCTGTGTAGAACATTTCCTTTTCTTTTGTGGGTACTGATCTTTGTATCTTTAGTTTCTGGCAGCATAGTGCTAACTTGTAAAATAGCGGGTGGGGATTTGGGATCAAAAGCTAAGGTATCTCTCTGTCTCTTGGGTATATCGCCTTAGTGTTGGATCACTGAGCTCAGGGTGTGATGTTTTTAAATCCTTCTGAAACTACAAGCTTAAAATCTCAATGCATTCTTTCAATCTGACATCTCTAGATTCTCACCTCACATCCAGACTGTATCTGAAGCCTTTGGATTGTTTTTTAAGGAAAAGCTATGCCTTATCAGTATGCTATATACAAAATTTCCTTTTGTCTTGCAACGCTCTCCATTTCAAATGCCTGTGATTCTTATGTAACTGTAGTGTAATTCAACCTGTGCTTCAGATTGATAAAGACATTGGTTCTAGCTTCTTTCTAGTAGTATTAATCTTTATTGCCATCTTATTTCATGCTTCTGCTTTAATTTCTGTTCTGCTTTAAATTACTCTTCCAGTTTTTGTTGTTGTTTTTTTTTTTTAATAGCTATTGGCATTGTAAGCCAGCATCAGCACTTATCCTTGTCAGATAGGGTGTGTATGACAGAAAAGCAAAGTTTATGAGAATTACGGAGAAGAGTAGAAACATGTAAGAACATTGGGTAATGAGAAGAGCAACACTTAAACTGTTATTATTTTGTCTCTTGAAATTTTTTTTTCATAGATGGAAAAATCCGTTTGGCAACTTTAGAACTTGGCTGCCTGTTGCTGAAGCAGCTTGTGTTTTCTAAAAATGGCAGCATCATAAAAGATGTTCACCTTGCTTGCCTTGAGGTATTTTCTTTCAAATTACTAGTCACAGCAGTACTTTGAGTCTTGTAATATAGTTGAATAAATTAATTTAATTTCTTATTGCGATAAGCATAAATGTGAAATTTGAGCTTCTAGAACATTTTTCCATTGGTGGCTCTGTGCAGTGAGTGTGAAGAAACAATACTCCATCTTCTGTTCTCAGCTTTGCTATTACCTTGCTATTTAAACTCTTATATTCTCAAGCAGGGTTATGTTTAATTTTCTCTCTGAAACTTGTATGTCATCCATCTCAAAAACGTAAAGAAAAATGCTTTTGAAACTAACAAGCTCACATAAGTTGTGTTTTCCTAAGTGGAAGAACTGTGTTCTATGAAATTCTAGGCTGAAGGCTATGAGTATGAGAATATTAATAGACAGTCTCTTCTCTAGGATTTTTTGCATGTTTTTTTTAAATGTGACTTTTGAGTAAATGGTGTATTTACTCCCTGAAACATAGTTATTTTGTCTTTTCTAGGGTGCAAGGGAAGAAAGTGTTCATCTCCTTCGTCGTTTCTATAAGGTATATGTGCAAAATGCTTTAAGAAAAAATCCTTTACGTAATGTGGAATTAGAAGTAAATCTGCAGCTCAGTCTCTACATAGTGCCCAAGGTAGCACTTCTTCTAAGATGGGAACTCCATGTTTGTGATAGAAAAGGAAGTGTTTCATTGGAGGATTTCCTTTCCTGCCCTTCCTGTACCACACTGACATACATCACAAAAAGGCTGTTAGAAGTCTCACAGAGTTTGTACTGGAGGTCAAGTTAGCAGGCATGTGCTTTTTGTCGCAACTGCTGTGTATTTCATGGAACAAAGGCACACTATTTGAACATTTCTGGGAATTTGTTGTTGACACTAATGTGGAATTTGTTTCTCTTTGGCATTACATTTTGTGTCTTATATGAAAAGATTTTACTTAATCTTTTTTTCTTAGTGGAGACCTCTGCAGCTTTTTCCCTTTTTTTTTTTCAATTGTAAACAATGAGAGAAATAAGATTTTTTAGCCTTAGGCATTAACTTCTTTATAAGGAGCAGTAAATCCATGATGGATTTCAAGTGTCTAGAATCTCTTCCTATATTTGTTAGAATTCTCTTGAAGAATGTTTTCTCAATGTGGCTTACAAAAATAAGTAACTTGTGGTGGGTTGACCTTGGCTGGATGCCAGATAACCATCCAGCCGCACTCTTACTCCCCTCCTCAACAAGGTGGAGGGAGAATATAAGATGAATAGCTTTTGTGATAGCAATTGATACCAATTGATGTGAGTTGATACCAATTACCATCAAGAGCAAAAAGACCCAACTTAGCAAAAATTAATTTCTTGTCAATTAACATTAATTTAGATAGTGAGAAACAAAGACAAATGAAAACACCACCTTCCCCCCACACCTCCCTTTTCCCAGGCTCAGCTTTACTCCTTCATCCCTGACTCTTCTACCTCTCTCCTTGCTGATTGGTGCAGGGGGAATGGGAAATGGGGGCTTGGGGTCAGTCCATAACAGTTCATCTCTGCTTCATCCTCCCCACACTCCCCTGCCTCAATGTGGGTCCTTTCCTCTATGGGCTGTAGTTCTTCAGGAAAAAAATAATCCACTGCTGTGCGAGTCCTCCACAGACTGCAGTTCCTTCGGTGCATATCTACCTGCTGCCATGCTGCAGTGTGGGTATCTGCTCCACCACGGTTCTCTCCACAGACTGCAGAGGAATCTCTCTTCCTTTCTTAAATGTAGTTTCCCAGAGGGGTCATCAGTGTCGCTGAGGGGCTTAGCTGTGTCCTGCACTGGAACCAGCTGTGTGCGGCATGGGACAGCCTTGGCCTCTTGCACAGAGGCCCCCACAGTCCCTGCCAGCACTTGGGCGCAGACACCCTGTACATAATTAAACAAAAACAAGCATGGCTCCATAGCCATAAGGATTCATGGTATGTCCGTATCCCTTTTTTTGAAAGGGAGAAGAAATTTTTCTGGATATGTTTGAAGACGAATACCGGAGTATGACAGTAAGTGACACTCCTTCTGCCCTGCCAAATCCTCAAACCCAGATACAACACAGGAGCACGAACAATTACTTACGGATAACTACTGAGTATTTTTGCTGGTATCTTTTATTTCCAGGAGTAGAATAACAAAATATGGGTGGGGTTTTTTGTGTCTGAGGAGTTGTATCTACAATTACATAAATCGATTACATGAAACCTAGACCAGGTTACTCAAAGCCCCATCCAGCCTGGCCTTGAACGCCTGCAGGGATGGGGCATCCACAGCTTCTCTGAGCAACCTATTCCAGTGCCTCACCACCCTCATAGTAAAGCATTTCTTCTTAAAATTAGATTTTAGAATTAGAATTCAGATAAAAATTCTTTGGGTATTCAGTTTCAGGTTTTTTCCACAGTGGTACAGGGATTTAATGAGCAGCCAGTAGTTGTCTTTTTGATAAAGCACAGTGTACAGTAGGTGTGTTGCAATAAGTCTTTTAATATAGGAAACACCTTGCACAGATCTTATCAGCCTAAATAGTAAAAATATTTAGTGAGACATTTAATTTTTTAGTAGTTAGGTATTGCTGTACTTTTAGTTTGAAAAGGGGCAGTGATACTAACATCATTTTTATGTTGCAAGTTCAGTATACGTGTAGGTTTTTCTGTTGTATCTCTACTTCTGAGGTGGCTTTTTTTTGTTTATTTATTTAACATAAAAGACAGAGATACACCCTGGAACTTAAACTTTGTTTTTCTTAAAGCGTATTTATTTACCTAGCAAGCAAATGAATTGCTGGGCCAGCTGGTTTAAGTGCTAAGTAACACTGATTGTTTTCTTGTCAGATAAGTTGTGTAAATAACATGGTATAGATCTTCTATGAAGGCAAAAGTATGCTTGCTCTGTCTGAATGACAAAGAAATGAAAACGTTGTACATTGATGATTTATGAGAACAAATTCAGAGGAGCAAGTAAATTGAACACTGTAGTCCTTAGTATTTTTGCTTTCAGCAACGAGTTGCCTTTCTTAACATTCTTCACCGTTAAGGATATAATTTGCTGTTTTAACCAGTTCACACTGAAGTGAATTGCATCTGAAGTAGTGACTTGTTAGAAATTTTAGTTCTGTGCTCTCATTTGTTCTCATTGTCTATGTAGATTTCTGTATCTTTCTAGACTTCAATTGAATTTGTTAATCCACTGAAGATGATTTGTTCTGAGATCAGAAAAATTGGCTAAAGAGTATTTTTGAATTTGTATGTGTGCAAGGCAGCAGTTTGAGACTGCTCATTGCAGGGCGGTTGGACTAGATGACCTTTAAAGGTCCCTTCTAACCCAAACTATTCTATGACTATTTTATGACCATGGCAAAGTGGCTGGGATTGTTTCCAGTTACAGTTGTCTATTTTGGAATGCTCATGTGACTGCAGAATACTGTACAAGCTGTGGGAAGGACTTTTGTATGTTTTAGTCGCTCCAGCTGGCTTTCTGGCTTTCAAAAAGAAGCTCATGTCTCTAGTGCATGTGTATATAATGGAACTTGGGTGAAATTGCCCAAAGGTTTATCCATGAAAATAAGCAACCATGTAAGGGAGAGACTCCCTTGTTAGTGGCAAGATTGAAGGATATTGTTTAGTGTGAAAGTTACTGCATTAGTAGAGACTAGAGAGTTCTTTTTGGAGAGGAAGAAGATATGGGAAACTTTTTATTGTGGTAGAAGTAATTACAAAATTTGAGTCAAAACTTAAACCTGACAGACTTTGGTTTTTAGAATTCATGAAATGGCATTTCTTCTGTAGTCTTTCAGAGTTTTTTCCTGTGTTTTTTCAGTATAGGAACTTCAACAGTGTGTTAGGGAACGACAAGAAATGCAAAACAGAGATTGTGTGCAATGAGGTTAAAATAAGAGAGATGATATCGAAAATTCTCAGAACTCTGTAACAATTCCTTCCTCTTGAAATATGCATCTGTGAATTGTGTTTGAAACTAAAGATGCAAATGCTTATTGTTTTGTATAGTAATCAATGTTAAAATATTTTTATAGATTAAACCCATGAATGTAGAGTACTTGATGATGGATGCCTCAATCTTATTGCCTCCAACGGGGACACCACTGACTGGTATTGATTTTGTGAAAAGATTGCCTTGTGGAGACGTGGAAAGAACACGAAGAGTATGTAAGACTATTTTTCTTACATTTGTTCATGGCAGAATGATGTGAAAGGCTTTAAACTATATTAGAATTTTTAGAATTCTTTGATAGCTGCTTGGTTGGAAGCTTCGTCCATAAAATCATAAAGACTTGGTGAAGATAAACCTGTGTGCAGAGTATATAATATTTACCTATTCCAGTGGAGAAATTTTTTCTCTATTTCTTGTGTCTACTCAATTCAATACGTTCTTGCACTGGGGTTTTAATTTTTTAGACCCTGGAGACATTTACATAAAATGGTGTTTTGCTGACACTCATCAATATATTGTCAGTTTACTTTCATGGTCTCAGTCTGTCTTTCATTATATTCCTGTTATAAGACTCTCCAATGGAAGGCTGGCTGGCTTCATACTGCTTGTGTTTCTAGACACAGCAAAAAATATTTTCGTCTTGCTGAAGTAATTAATGATAAAGATCTTGAGACTGAGGAGAAAAATAGCAAAAAATCTATTTTTGTGACTGACACAATCTGTAGAGGTGATACCGACCTGAATAACATCATTGTCAGCAGTCTTGGAGTAATTAGTTCTTGGCCCTTACCTGGCAGTGTCCTATAAGCCTTGCAGTGCCAGTAAGTATTAAAGATATATTACTGCATGACGTTACTATTTGAAAAGTGCTGTTCTTCAGGAAGCTTTGCATTTATTTAAGTGCATATGCAAGGATATTCATGTACTTTTGAAGAAAAAGCATATTTCCAGGAGTCTTCTGCAAACATTTGTTTTTGTTACTTACTATAATCCACACAGCTCTTGTTATCACAGCAAGTTAAGTTTGATAAAGTACAGTGAATTATCTTGAAAAGTATTGTTCTTAGGAAGCAATAATGCTTCCTAGAATTCGCTCTGAGGCATTTAACAGAATGATACTTAGAAATGCACATTAATGGAAACTGACTGCTACATGGCTTTTAATGTGCTAAATAAGGAATAGCTTAACTTCTGTTGGTGGAAATTCGAAAATACAACAAATATTCCTATAAATTCTTTGGGATGGAACGGTCTTTCTCATCAGCAAGAACTCCCAGAATGCTTCCTTCTTGGTTCTCCTTCCCCTAATCGCATTGCAAGTTTTAGAATTTCTTAGAATTCCTATGCTACTTTCTTCCAGCTAGGCTACCTTTCTTAGGCTGGATTGCCATCACAATATGCCGAACTTCAGGTGTGTATTGTGACATTGCTGCTGCCATTTATCCTGCTGGAGGTCCTTTTTGCTTCAGTTTCAAATGGATAGTGATTCAATTCTGAGGATCATGTAGCATGATTCTAAAAAAAGTTCTCAGGTTTTATTTCACTAGCAAGTGAAGAAGTCCCTTACTTGGATTATATCATGAGTTCTTAGCTGTTAGAGATCGGATCTTTTTAGGCTCTCACTTCTTCTTTTGCTGCAGAAAGTCCCTCTAAGTGGAACTCTCAGAAATCAGATATTTCTCAGATTATCAAAGACACATCTCAAAAATCCAGACAGCCAATCCCTCTAACTTAAAGCGTTAAAATGACCAGAAGTTGTTAGGCTGCTTTCTGAAGTCAGCTACTGCTGCTTGATCAAGCCTTCTGCCCAGAATCAGATGCTGGTTTGAATTGCTGATAGTCCAGTTCGTGCTTGTTGTTTGCATTTCTTCCTTCTGATTTCTGTAGTTCTAGAGATAATACTGCTTACCAGTCACCTAGAATAATGCAAACTCATTTATGTGCTTATTTGGGAAGCACTGAAGAGTATGAATCTTAAACTCTGCACCTTGGAGTACATAGTAAGCAAAGACTTTGAGAGAAGGTTTTGAACTACTTGTGAGAATGGTGGCTCATGGGCATGTAATAAGAAACTGGTAGATTTCCCTGCAAATTGCTATTTCTTTGCACATGGTATGTGTATATAAATGCAGGAACCAGCACAAAGCATGCCTCATCATAATGCATAGTTCTTTAATGCAGATAGCAATTCATAGTTGTTCCTACTTAACCAAGGTAACAGAAGTCAGCTGAAAAAAAATCTAGGCCACTGAACTGCTCTTCTGTTTTATTGAGATCTAATAAAATGTTATATGAGGTCACAAATGAAATGCTTTTGGGTTTATATTGATATTGCTAGCAAACTGAGGGCTATCAGTATTGTAGGAAGCACAGTGTAGTCCCCTTTTCAGCTGATACTCTTAATTAATATATTTTTCCTTGTAAAGGCTAAGGTTCTAATTTTCTTTCCTACTCTTGTAGATTACTCTGCAGTAAACGTGATTAGGTGTTTGGAGATGAGCGACATTAATTTTATTGGGAATGTATGCAGGAAAACTAATGCTCTGTCTAGGAGGGAAAGAGCATTGAGGGGAAAACAATCGAAAGCAATCTGAGTGACGGCTGCTCTCTGAATTAAAAAAAACTGTTGGGTTTGACATTTGGGTTACCAAAAATGCAAGAAAAAATGCTGTTTGTGATTGAATTTAGAAACTTTCAAACACAATACCATGAATTCTTCTTGAAGCGTCTGGTAATATAACTGCTTTTAGTAATCCTATTTAATTTCAGTAAATCCACAATACATTAGAATGTAATGTGTCTAAATGGGAGACATCATCTCCTGTTATAAAGAGTCTCTGCTCTTATTCATAAGGTAGTGTTAATATCATATTTTGGTTAGATACACTTCAAATTCTTTCCTCGCAATAATTTTATTGCACTTTTAGATTTCAACAACATATCAAATTCATCTGCTCGGGTGTCAATCCATGGAAGAGCCAGATACGTGACTTTCCCCTCTTCATCCCTGTTTGACCAGAAGTTTCTGAAAGCACCACCAGTATGATAGCTGACCAAGCACTCACATTTCTGGTTAATGGGAGACACAATTCTGTCGCTTTTAAAAACAGAGGGGTGAAAGATTTCGCCTTAAAGCAGTTTAGATTTGTTTTTCCTAATAATTCCTGCAGGCTGGGAGTTCCTGGGCACTGCAGCTGTTCTATGAATTCGATGCTTTTACTGGAAAGCAGCAGTTAATTTACAGTATGCCACAGAATTACTGTGTAGGAAACTTTTTTTTAAAAAACAAAACACCCGAAGTAATAAAAAAAAAATTTTTTTTTAATTTGCTATACTGAAAATACAGTTCTTGTAGTAGAAGAGGATTATAAATAGCGCCTTTTGAAATGTGGCAAACTAGATGATGATGATTGTTCTTTGGTACTTTATCTAGTCTTTGCATACCCCGTGTCATGAATTTCTAAATCAAAACAAGAATATTAATTTCACAGAGCAGCTGTTGAAAGTTCCTTGGGACTGGTGCATCTTTTGGAATGCTTTGCCCTGATGTAAACCACCTGAGAATATAGATGAAATTATTACTGGTTTAAGTTCAAAATGTGACAGTCTCTTTAGGCTGGTGTAGTTGTCTGTAGCGTACGGGTATTGTAAATACAATTAGTCTTAAAACAATGATTCAAAAAAAAAAATATCCAAGATTGTTGTTTTTGCTTGAACAGCTCCTGTATTTGTTCGCCTGTCAGTCACAATCTAAGTGTGCCAGTGGGTTAAAATCTCTGCTGCTTCTACTTCATTGAAAATGAACAGCATATTTCAACTTCTTCTATAATCTTTTTTAACTAACTTTGAAATTACATACTGCTTTCCCAATTTGAGAAGTACATTTACTGCATGACAGCAAAATCAGAGGTTGTAAAGGCAAGTATAAATTTGTAAGCTTCTGTTAAAATATGTAGTACTGAGTGCAGCAATATTTTACTATTCTTTTTTTAATTTCTCAAGGCCATCAGAGTTTTCTTTATGCTCCGTTCACTATCACTGCACTTGCGAGATGAGCCAGAAACTCAGTTACCCCTTACAAGGGAGGAAGATCTGATAAAGACGGATGATGTTCTTGACTTGAGTAAGTAGTCCCTCAATTTCCCAAATAGTCTATGGCATGGAAAAATTGCTGGCCTTTTGTCTTTAAAGTTAAAAATGCCATATAGTTATCTTGTTTGTGTAGCTGGCTGTCAAGGATGATCCTAGGAAGTTTGTTTTCCACTTCCTGTGGTTTGGGGTTGGGTTTTTTTGTTTGTTTTGGGGGTTTTATTGCCTTTTTTTAATAAACTGTTAATAAAAATTCCAAGGTCTAAATATTAGCACATAAAATATTTGCAGTCCTTCATCTGGTTTCCTGCTATGTTAGTTTTCTAAATGAACTGATCCTCGGAGGATTTTCTTCTATTCTGCTTTCACCTATTCAAAATACACTTAAACCATTCACGACCTTTAACTTAGTGGAAGTAATTACTCCAACAGCTACACTGTGCTGCTTTACTGATGCTGGGGTTTGGTTGTCATCATATCCACCCCATCCCTGCCCTGGAGTTCTTTTTCTTCACCATCTATTCTGTCATTTTAAAGTTTGCATATGGAAGCTTTTACTCCCATGGTTGAACAGGATGCTGAGCTATTCCTAAGGGCAATCGGTCTGTAATATCCAGAATGACCTTGTCATATTAAGTAGTACTTACTGTGAAGTAAAGACAAAGTACCTTCTTTCTGCAGTGCCATAGAATACTGCAGCACCCTCCATACTGAAGAAACAAAAGTTGGAAGGAATAGAATCATGAAGTACGCTATTTGTCTGCAAAATCAACATACCTGTGTTCACTTAACATTGAAATACATATCTCTAGATGACCTTACATATTACTAAACAGTACAACTGCGAGAGTAACTGGGGCCTAAATCATAAAGCTGTAGTTTTACTGTCTCCAGCACTGACGTTGTTTGAGCAATAGTAGCTTGTCATGTTAATCTTACTATAGTATGAGAAATTTCCTTTTTGTTTAAAGGTTTAAAATATATAGAGAAGTGTGCTTTTAGACTAGAATTGAAAAGAAAGTGCATGATAATATAATTACTATTAATTCAATTTCTTGTAATCAAGACCTAGAAAAATTACATTGGTGTTAGCGCTAAGTAGTTAACTTTTGTTCAGGCAGTTGTCTTACTAAGAACTTGTAGGTATTATTGATAACTTCAGAGGCATGGGATTGCTAAAATAGAGTGTATGTATTTGCTAGAATTTTAGTTTTTGAAAGCTCTTTTTCTTACAAAAGAATGAAAAAATGCTTAATGTTTCAGATGTTGATTTTTTTTTATTCTCTTTCTTTGAGTGCTAGTTGATCTCACTCAAAGTAAAAAAAACAAACCACAGTTGCCGTGGTAGATGTTATGGGATTATGTCCAGTATCTCAGAGACCTTTTTGTGCATCAAGTCCATTAAGAATATTAATTATCTGAGTTAAGGGAAAACACTGAAGTCAAGTAAGATAAGCAAAACAATTTATGATAACAGAGCTGCTGTGCAGTAGCTTAATGGATGAAATCCAGATTAAACCTGAAGCAAATAAATTATTTTTCAAAATTACTATTAAAATGTATTAAATGTAATTTTTAGAAAATATAAGTGTCTGCAATACTGAAAATGTCAGAGGATCCACCCTCTGGCATAAAATCCAAGCCATGCAGCTTAGAGCAGTGAAAGGTTTTGAGAATAAACTCATTTGTCTGTAAATGTGGAAAGAATGCTATCAAAGCAATTAAGTGTACTTGTTAAAACATACAAGCTGTAAGATAGGGACAGGCTTTTACTACGTAAATGTAAGCATTAGGCTGCAATAGATTAGAAGATACCAAGATCCCACTACCTGGTCTAGTGGGAGGTGTCCCTGCCCATGGCAGGAGAGTTGGAACTCAGTGGTCTTTAAGGTCCCTTCCAACCCTAACCATTCTGTGGTTCTAAGATACTAGTCCAATGTTTACATTTTTGGTAGCTGTGTGGGCCGATGGTGTGGAAGATTGGCAGTTGAGTCATCGCAATTCCCATTTGTTGAATTTCTGTATTATTTTAAAGATTTAAGAAGATGTACAGTGGAAAATACTTCTTAAAGTGTGTTCTTCAATAGTTGTATTCTATCCTCTTTCTACTGGTATTGTTTTGGCTTGTTGAATTAAGCTGAATGAGCTTGATACAAACTCATCACTTTTGGTCTTTCCCTAAAAGCTTTCCCAAAGATAATGGACAGCAGAAGATGCTGTTAATTACATTACACAATTATTGGTTGTCAGGTGAAAAATGATGTCCATAATTTAGTTACTGTTTACTTGCTAAAGGATTAGTAATACGGAATTAACTCAGCTTCCTGTTTCAAGTGAGTGAGGTATTTATTGTGAAATGCTGACTCTTTTTCAGAGGATGAGACAAAATAATGAATCAGCTTCTACTGAAAAAAATGTTTTTCTTAAATTAGCTGGAAATTATGAAGTAGTTCTTAATTTTTTAAGAACATACTGAGCAAAAGGTAGATCTGATTTACGTACTGTTTCCAAATGTTATTTGTTCTTCCTCCCCACCCACCAGAAAACCTCAAAAAGAACACCTTTTGTCTTTGCTTATCTTTTAGTCTAGAGAAATGCTGATCACTCCCATTATAGAATTTAGTGGACTGCACTGCAGGTATTGTGCAGTTCATTACAGGTGTCCTTTTATTTATGACTTTTCATTTCTAAGGCAGTTACTTTTACACAGAACACAAAGTTTCTGTTTCTTGGAACATGTAGTTTAGACCATAGATTATTAATACTTCACTCTGTTATGTATAATTGTTTGTAATTTTTATTACGTGTTTGTAATGCCAGATTAATTGCTTAAGTAGCGGTGCATGCTCTGTATATGTAATGATGTCCAAGGTTGTTAACTTCTTCCAGTGTGGGACTCAGGATATAAATGGTTAAAAGAGTCCATATATAGAAAGGATGTAAAAAACGAACAAAAAATAACCCACACCACAACTATTAGCCTGAAACTTACCTGCTTCAATTTGAATAGTGTTCTAAAATTAAAAGATGTAAAGCCTACTATAAGAAGTTGGGTTTTCTTAAGAAGT
This sequence comes from Limnodromus scolopaceus, assembly GCA_028565335.1. Lineage (NCBI taxonomy): Eukaryota > Metazoa > Chordata > Aves > Charadriiformes > Scolopacidae > Limnodromus > Limnodromus scolopaceus. Next base: position 12,219,516 of record JAOXNO010000070.1, on the reverse strand, counting down.
ATTACATTAAAATTATGCTGTTGATTTAGAACATCACCCTTTTAAATTTAAACTGATGTGCTGTTTTAAGGCATATTCTTGTCCTTAACTGTAAATAACTTAAAATACAAATTTATACTGACCAATATGAACTAAGGCGACAGTGGTACTAGACTGCTTGTCATATGCATGAAGCTGTTATTTGTTAATACATATATGCATTCATATGTGTTTGCACATGGGTGTATACAAGTAGAGAATAAAACAAAGTTCCATTGCCCTACCCATGGAACCTGTCTGCTGCTGCTCTAGAGACCTTTATAGGAGAAGAAATCCTGATATGAGAATCTTTTCTTTTTCTATCATTTGTCTGATAACTCACATCTTAATTGTCAGAAGACTATCCACTACAATAAGCATAAACTCAAGTTTAAAATAAAAAATTAAGATTAAAAACCCCATTTTTGTTTTTATATTGGATGAGTAGAATTCTCCCTTGAGTCAGCATTAAGCTGTTTGAGAAGGTAAATGGTGGTATTTCAAATAAAGAACAACATTTGACTGAGTTGACTGAATATTTACTTAGCTTTGACTCATTTAAAGGACCGGAGGTGCTGCTTCTTTGGGTGACTACTTACCAGTGCTTTTCTGCTGCCTTAATGGAAGGCAGCAGAGATGCTTGTTTCATCTTCTAATCAAATTGATGGTTGTTAGACCTGTTCCAAAGTGGTGCTGGTATCTGTGTCCACAACATATGATCATGTTTCAGGTGTTTCCTTGGGAGGAGCTTTTCTTGTCAGTCAATTGCTAATATAATACTGTGTGGCACAGATACAGATATTTGCATCTGATTCTCATAGCAAATAGATACTATTCGGCTTTAAGAAGTCCCTTGCTGAGTATCCATGGTTATCAGGTTGGTGTTAGCTGGTTTTCCCTTGTTTTCTTCTGTTGTTTTGAGTTTTTTGGGACGTTTACCTTTTTCCCTTCATCACTTCTTCCCATCTACAACACTGTACACTCTTTGTTCAAAGTCATCAGAGTTGTTTTGTTTAACAAATAAATTAAATTATTTAATTAAAATTTTTAATTTTAATATTTTTAAGGCTACTAACAAGTACTCTGCAGTCACTGGGGCCTTTGAGTGAAGTTCTCCATTTACATAAGCATCAGTTTCTGTGTTTTGATTGGTAACACTTTCTAAACTGCTTATTACTGCTCTACTTAAACTGCCTGAATTGAGGTAGTACACTGGTGTAGTTTTAGTTTGTGTGGTAGCAAAAAGACATAGTTTCCAAACTTTTCCTGATAAAAATGTAACTGTCATGCTATGAAGATCTGCATGTAAAGCATGTCTTTGTCTTTCTGCAGATACTTCCTCTCAGAATAAGTTTTCTCCCCAGAAGTTTTTCTGATTTGCTCCCTGGATTGTCATATTCAGGAATTCATTTCAGATTCCTTCCAGTTGAGAGACTTGGCAAGTGTGATTTCTCTTGAACAGAGCCTTTCCCACTGGTGTCAGAGTACAGTAACAGTGAAATAACATAATCTGTCTAGTGCTTCTCCAGTTCAAAGTTGTCATCCCTCAGACACTGAAGTTTATTTATATACTGCTTAATAAACAACACAGTTCTTTTATTTTTTTCCTCTCCCTAGTATCACAGCTAGATGCTTTCTGTAAGATGTTCAACTTTTGACATTATTTTCCTAATGGCAAAGCAGACATCAGTGAACTGGATTCATTGATTTGAAAACTGATCTGCCTGAACTCTATGCCAGTGTTAAAATCCAGATACTCATTGCAAGCTGAAAACGAAGCACTCTGGATTTCTCCTCAGTTTATCTTACTTTCTCAATTTATGTGTATACAATTCTGTATTTTTCCCCTCTTTCCAAGATCATTTTAAACCTCTTTGCCTTTTTTCTAAATCTTCCTTTTTGTTCAGTAAATCTTGACATAGTTTTTTTTCTTTTATAAAAAGTCTGTAGCATTAATACTGTCTTTGAGACGTTTTTCTTTATCAAAAACAAGTGGTGAAAAATTCATCTTCTACAGTGATAAATATTTCTTGCAAGAACAGAGATTTTAAGCCACTCTTAGCAGTTATTCTTGCTCTCTTATGCTGTTCTGATAGTAACAGTGCTTTGCTGCTCAAGAAGGGTGGTGACATCTTGTCCTGACCAAGAGCAGGGACTAATATGTGAACTGAGATATTCTGACTTGCTACTGGACAAAAGAGAGATTGCAGACATATCAACAAAGTAATTCTGAACCTCTGAAAGAGGGCTGTTTGTGAAGAGTAATGGAAGTAATAAATTTTAAACTGTTCAACAACATGGCTAACACGTAGCTTGTCAAAAAAATCTTGGATAGTGTGGTGCAAATATTTTTTTCACAGGACTCACATAAAATTTGAAATGGCTTCATAAACTCTGACTATATTTGGGGAATATGTTGTAGGTCTGCCAAGATCATATATTCCTCTATAAACTCATTTCATTAAAGTGTAAAACTTCAACTCTGAAGTTTTTTGCAATTAAAGACTGTCATATTAAGTAGTAAAATGGAATATAATACCAAATGGGCTACATGCTGTTTGAAAAAGTTCTTTACGTGAAGTGGGAGGTGGCGCATTAACTGTCTGCAGCCTAATGCTTATCTTGGACTGCCACCTATGCACACAAAGTCTGTAGATTTGTAGAATTGTGATGACTGTAAATTATAGAATCATTAAAAATCAAGCCCTGAGGCAAGTCAGGTACATTTAGACTATCTCCTGAAGTAGCTGTTATATTCATAAAGACTTCATACAATACAGTCTTTCCAGGCAAATAGTTGCCTGCGTTCATGCAATATTTTCACCTATTTTCACCTAATTTAAATCATCTTTGCTGCAAGCAGCCTGAAGTCTTTGAACTCTCCTTCCTAGGCTGTATTTTGTAAAAGTTGTATTTTCCTTGGAGAAAGTCCAGAGGAATCTCAGAGGTGTAGTGGCCAAACTGGTTACAAGATTCATTTTGCATGAGGAAGAATTAAGCATTACTGTTAATCTCAGAAATGACACCACACTCCTTTGCAGCAGTGTCACATCGGTGAGCCGTTCAGTCTGTGGTTCACTTTAATCCCCTGATCAAATTTCAGTAGTACTGAAGTTTACTGAGCTTTAAAGTCTTTCATCTAAATGTGGTTAGGTGTCTGTAACTGTTTTATAGCATAGCTGTAAGTGTTCTCATAGCTCTCTGGAAATGTGTTTAACCACGCTTTCTCTTCGGTTTTTGTCATAAAGGATGACTGTAGCTTATGACCCTCAGCGGCTGTGAACTAGAAACGGTCATGTAAATGGAGTGCATTCAGTTGTATAAACGTAAAAGATTCCTGTAATAGATGCCTAATAAATGAGTAATTTTCCTTTCTGTTCTTTGATAAACTTTTACAGTAATGCTTTACTTTAAGTTTTTGTCAGTTCTAAAATGAAAACTTTCTGCTCTGGAGAACAACTTCTGCCCTTTGACTTCTTTACCTGAAGTACTGCATTTTTGTAGTCAGGCAGTTGGATTTGTACAGCAGTAATTGCAAGTACTTTAATCTGCTTGCTGCTGTACTAAAAACTAGATGAATACTGGACAAAACCAAGTATTTGAGAACTTCACAACTATGGTGTTGGCCTATATGTTGAGAATAACAAAAGATTCTCCAAAAAAATTCAGCAACATCTCATTACATTTTCGGAGGGCTCCAAATCCATTATGTCATGTCTTGAGAAGAATAGGGCTGTTCAAGGAATTTGTATTGACTGAAATAAATATGTTGACGGATTAATTGGTTTAAAGAATGAAAGACACAATAAATAAAGGGTCTCAGGCTAAGAAGTAACCAGACATGTTCCAGAGCCCTGTTTTGAAATTGTTGAAAGTCTTAAGGGCTCATTAACACTGATACCTTTTTTGAAGCTATTAGCTTTTGAAGTGCTATCAGCTATAAGAGTTTATGCAATATAAAGGATAGGCCAATATAGTAAGCCCATCCTTGTTTAGTCGTACAACTGTTTGAGAATTAATTCTTTCTCAATTAATAGCTATATTCATAGGGATTTTCTTGTTTATTCTGTTTCCATGGCTTTGAAAAAAACATTGCATGTTTCCTATGCATTACATACTACTTCCCTGAAGCTAGTTCTGTTTGAACAAAAGTGTATTCCTAGAAAAACATTAGCTTTTGATTAGAAACTTTGTCCTGTGAAGGAACAGACTACCAATTGCGTAGTTTCATTGGTCAATTATTTTCACCATGGAGCTGCTGCCATTTGTAGTTTTTGTCTGCTGGACTTGGCCCTGTATTAAATTACTTATCTGTTTGTACTATTTATGTATGAACTAAAATCTTCCTGCATCACAAGTATTCTTTAGACTAAGTTAGTTGAGTTATTAAGCTTTTTGTTGTTTTTTTTTTTTAATTAATTTATAATTAATTTCTAATTTTCATGTCACTTTTTATTGTGGTGGTCTTTCAAGTTTCTTTCAGCCTGCTTCTTTAAAACTGTGTGTACTTCAGCTGGCCCAATGTTACAGTAATGCACCAGTGTAAAGCAGCGGTATTGCCCCATTGTGTACATTCAGAGATCATTCCTGCCATTTTATTGTAGAAATACAATCACTTTGTTATCAACTGTAATTCCAAGTCTTGTTCAGAGTAGTTAAATCCTGGCTACAATCCTTCCTATTAGAAGGCTCCTGTTTTTCATTCGCTGACGTATATAACATCATACATTTCAGAACAATCAAATATGTTTGGGTGTTTTATGCCTGTTCACAGGCCGGTTCAGAATAAATGACACTTGGATTATCCTAATTTTCCCGTGACGTAGAAACATTGATAATAACTTCAAGCTTTCCAGTTTCAAAGAAAAATGTGGAATAACTTAGGTATTAGAAAGTAATTTCTGGAGGGATGTAGTAGACCTATATCTCCGTTTCCAGATGTGTATGCATGCAGTATATGAATACAGGCACATTTTTGCATCAAAAAATTTAGATAATCCTTTTGATGCATTTAATATATATTGTTATCTTTTATTATTCAGATTATTAGAATGTCATTGGTACAACAATATTGAAGTAGGATTCTGTGGGCTAAACATAGCCTACATTGCCACTTCAGATCTCCTGTGATTTTCTGTCTCGTGTCTCAGCTTCTTCTCTAGAAAGGTATAAATCTCCTATAGTCTCCTCTAGTAGTATTTGCTAATCCTGTATGGATTTCTTGAGCCTTTTAGGGCATATGAGAAGGTAATAGCAATCAGTCCTCATGGAACTGAAACATCCTCTAGGTATTGCAGAAAAGTAGCACTGTTGCATTTATTGATTAAACTTTGTTTTCTCAAGTTTCAAAAGCTTGCACTGAATTCACACTGGATTAGCATTAATTTTCCTCTTTTAATTGTATTAGAGTTCCATATTTTCTCCCTTTCTCTCCTACCACCCAATCAATTTTGAATAGATCCTGCTGGTAAAGGGTAGTTGGTAGAATCATAGAAATGTTAGCTGGAAGGGACCTCTTGGTTGCGGGGGGAGGGGACTGGGGGGAAGAGGAGGTTGGTTTTGGGAGGATTGTTTGTTTTGGGCTTTTAAAACTTGAAAAACTCTGATAGAAATTCCACAACCTTCCTGGGTGATCAGCTGTGCTGTATTATGCACAAAAGAATTTTCTCCACCTCCCAAATCATAATTTATGGCTGTTGTCCCTAGTTGTATGGCCTGCAACTGTGAAGAGCTGTGTACTTCCACTTGTAGCTTATATGTATCCCACAGATGTTTCTAATATGAAATATGGTGTTAATTACTTGCTGGATGTTCGGATAAGTAAATTTGTTTTACTGTTTAGTATAACCTGCAGCCTCATTCCTACCCATTTAGCTAATTCTTCTAGTTTTATTTTTAGTTGTTGATGGTTTTTTTTATTCATGGAAAACTGAAGAGGAGAAAAACAGTAGTCAGATATTTTTTCCATTGTTTTCCATTGAACATAGAGTTGAACTTTAGCAGGATTATTTTTAATGCATTGTGTAAATAATGCTACAGCTGGATGTCAGATGCTCATATATAAGACCACCTAACAGCAGTGTTCAGTATGGAGATACTGCTGTAAGTATTAGATATGTATTGGATTCTGTGTGTCAGAATAACTCCTTTCAGAAAGATATAAAAAAATCTGAGTAAGGTGGTAGCCTTCATGTAAGTTACTTACCTTACTGTAAATTATACCATTTATCAAACTGCTTTCAGTATGTAGATATATGTGTAAAAATACAGCATCCTTAAAAATAGTATGTGTATGTGGAATAGGAGGGGAAAAAAGCCTTGTACATCTTAACAGCAATTGAAGCCTAGAGCACTGAACCCTCATTTTAGGAAAGGCTGTTTGAATTAATAACTCCAAACTGCTCTGTCTATCAATGCCTGAGCAATACTAAGGAATGGGAGTGCTAAGGAGAAATGAGTATGTTGAAAAACTATGGCTAAGGTAGAAGCAAACTGTAGAACCCATTTCTTTCAAATTGCTTTTACAAACAAACAAACAAAAAACCAAAACAAAAGAAAAAACCTTCCCCCCCCAAAAAAAGCAGCAACAACAACAAAAAACCAATAAAAAACCACAAAATCAAATCAAAACTATTGGAGGAAATAGTTAAAAGGCTGCAAGTTAGCTGGCTAAATCCATCAAATTGTGTGTAGTACCATCTAGAAATACAAAGATGATGAACTCAGTAGGACAGCATGTGTGGTCATAGAATCTTTTACTTGCTGTAAATTGTACTAGATGAGAGAGAGGAAAAAGACCTGTGTGTATTAAGTATTCAAGTGAAAGTTATCAATGTGAAGCAAAGGAAAAAGAACTCGACTACGATTAGCAAAGGTCTGGTAGGAGGTGTAAGTGCCAGTTTATGGGGTGCTCAGGCTTCAGCTGGTATAAAGAAGGCGATTTAGTCACTTTTCAAGAATGATGGATTTGAACTGAGATGGGTGCAGTGAGGAGATGCAGGAGGATCAAGGAATGGCATATTTCCTTCTTGAGATGCCTGTTTTGGGGCTTGTTTGAGGGGTCCTAGAGTAATGGTTAAGAGAGCATGTGTTTATTCAATATAAAGGAATAAAATGGGTGGGTAAAGGATAAAGGAAAAAGTGTCGCCTCATCTAACAGATACTTACAAAAAACTCATACAATTTACCTGGAGAGTCCATGTAGTCTTGAAGGTGAAAGGCTTCCAACAGAGTAGTCAGGTTTCAGACTCACAGAAATGTAACTTATGTCAGACTGGAGCCTAAGTTTATAATGAGGTAGATGTAATTGCCTGCAGTGGTGTAGGACTGCATCTGTGGTCTTTCATAAGACTTCCTGAGACTTCCATTTAGTGAGAGAAATCAACACTGTTGCATTTCACCCCTGAAATGAAGTAACTTTTTATAGCAAAAGGTAATGCAGGTGGTAAGAGAAAGCAAGGTCATATAGTACACATACCTTGAGATATCTGAACCACTGCTGTTAGAATATATCTTGTACTTCGCATGTAACTTTAAATATGATAGGGAAATGCAGAATATTTCTTAAAAAAACCAAACAACCCAACATTGAATGACTTCACACATGCTGTAAAGATGATTACACTTCTATAAATTAACATTTTATGTTACATGAAAACAACCAAAACCCAGAATTCTTAATGTCAGTAGCTATGTAACTTTTTTTCCTTTCTTCCTTCAGATAACAGTGATCTAATTGCTTGTACAGTCATAACAAAGGATGGGGGTCAAGTTCAAAGATTCCTGGCTGTGGATATTTACCAGATGAGTTTGGTTGAGCCAGATGTTGCCAGACTTGGATGGGGAGTAGTTAAGTTTGCAGGCCTTTTGCAGGTAAAAGAAGTTTTAATCTGGATGGTTACTTTTCCTCAGTTAAAAATCTACATTTATGTTGGATAAATAGTAATTCCAGTATCAGCTTATATATTTAAGCTCTGTAGCATACTTGCTTATTTCTTCTGTTACTAGTCTTTTTTTCTAGTTCCTGCCTTTTAAACTATTTCTGATTTTCTGACGAGGTTTACACACCTATCTATAAGCATCCTTGAAAATGAGGTAACTTCCCTGATATGTATTGGAGTGTGTTCATTTTAACACTGGAATCATATACGATGAGGATTGATTCCCAAGCACATTCCCGAAGTGTCACAGTAATGAACTCTCCTAGAGTTCTGATCGTCCTTCTGATAGGAAGGGTAGGTGACAGACTCATTTTCAAAGTGTTCTGTGCTTATCTAATTGATTTCAAAAGCTTTAAAAAGTTTCTCGGATTTATGTCTCTTTCTTGCCTTAGCTACCACTTCGTATTTCCTGAAAATTTGCTATGCTCAAATAACTTAATTGAATTTTAAATTGACTTAATCTCTATAAGTATCAATTTCTGAAGAACTAAATCCAAGGTTGTACATACTCCTTGCATACTCCTTTTCATTTTTTTAACACAGAAACTGGGTTTTTAGGAGCTTTCATGGAGCATTCATAGGGTTTTCTTTTAATGTTGATATTTAATCTATATTTTTAAAATGCTAACTTTTTTCCTTAGCTACTTGTCTTCTGTTTCTTTTTAGGATATGCAGGTGACGGGAGTAGAGGATGACAGTAGAGCTCTAAACATAATAATTCATAAGCCTGCTTCAAGTCCTCATTCTAAGCCCTTCCCTATCCTTCAAGCTACATTTATTTTTTCTGATCACATTCGCTGCATTATTGCAAAACAGCGTCTTGCAAAAGGCCGTATCCAAGCTCGACGTATGAAAATGCAGAGAATAGCAGGTAAATGGTTATTTTGAAGTGATTCTGAGAAATAAGACTTGTATGGCACAGGAAGTCACTCTGTAACATAAGGATGTGCTTGTTTCCAAGCAATTGATTTTTGGAGTGAAATATGTGTTTTCAGGTTTAATAATAGACGCATCAAAGAAAGGATGAAAAAGAAGGAATCCCATCTTGTTACTACTAGCTGCCAATCATTTCACAAAACTCAGCATTTTTCTTGAAATGTGATCCAGTGATGTGAAACTCAAATGCCCTACTTGGAAAGCAGATATTCTACTGCCTTAGCACTAAATTGGAGTTCAGCTTGCCCAAGTCCTGAATTGGATGGTGTCCTGGCGGTGTTGATGATAATTCTTAATGCTTGGATGCGGTAGTGGTGAGCAATCCGAAATAAGTGGACTATCAGCAGCTAGATTTCTGTATTTGGAGGAAATGCATATGATCAGATGAAGGAAAGAGTTAATTTGAGTAAATAACAGAGTGATTAAAGATTACTTGAATATTGAGTGACTGAAAAATAAATTGAAGTTTACCAGTAAAGGCAATGGATTGATGAATATAGGAAAGGAAACTCTGAAATACAGAAAGGAAAATAGGTGGGCAAATGAAAAAGGACACCAGCTATCTCAGTTACATGGATTGTCCAAGACCGATGATGAACCACTGACAAATGTGAAAAACAAAGTCATAGCTGGTATTAAAATTATTGAGTTGGTCAGGGAGTTATTCTGATGGTTTATTATAGATGGTTTAATACTATTTTAGTATCTCATTCTGTAGGAAGCTAACCAAAAATAGTTTTATGGTTTGCATTTACAAAATAGATATGTTGTACTGTTATGGCTTCATGTTAAACCTCAAGCTTGCTTTATTTTTTATACAGGTCTATTTTAATATTAAGATTTTAGATTAAACAGTAAAGCAAAGGCTATTTTTTTTTTCCAGTTTTAAAGCAGATTGTCTCTTTAAATGGCTTTCTGCAATGTTCAGTTGTAACTAATGAATTGCTTTATTTGTACAGGGAAAAACTGAAGATGTTTTTTAAATAACTTCTATGGCTTGTTTAATGTAAGGAGCTTACTGGAATTTTTTTCTCCTCCACTCTATTTTGAGGCTTCCTTAGTGTAAATGGAATGTGGATAGCAATGGTAGAAAAGGTTGCCAGAAGTGTTGTCTCTCTTCTTTTTTATTGCAATTGCAACTATAATTAAGAGATAAATTCAGGCAGGTTATGTTAAACAATCTGGTCTTGTCTTAAGATCCTGAGCAAAATATCAATTTTATTTTCACCTACTCTTCCTTTTATGTATTTTTGAATAACAAAAAATATCAATTGTGATTAAACATAGCTCTCCTGGATCTTCCTGTTCAGCCTTCAACTGAAGTTGTTATGGGTTTTGGACACAGCTCTGCAGCTACAGCTCAGCACCTTCCATTTAGATTTTATGATCAGTCACGACGTGGTAGCAGTGACCCTACAGTGCAACGCTCTGTTTTTGCGTCTGTTGACAAAGTTCCAGGTGAGATTAGCATTCATTATCAAGCAAATTTTTCTTTGTGATTTGTGTGTGCAAAAGCTGAACTGTAACTTTTATAAGCAATGAGAAGCTTACTATCATATGTTTCTGAACCCACAACTCCAGGATGAGGCTTAGGGAAAAACTAGTAATACCTGGGCGTGTATTCCAGGTACCTTGTGAGCAATACGTCCGTGGCGGTTTCTCCAAATACACTGGAAGTGTCTTAATACTTTGCCTTCCTCTACAAATTGAGTCATGTTCTGTGTACTCAGTATTTATGCAACACATCTCTCAGTTGTGCATAGTTCCTCCTTTAATTTGGCTAAGATCATTTTCTTGTCAGTTTGTAAAAATAGCTGGGATATTGTGCACTGCCTTGTTTACCTTGGAGCTAGTGAGACAGAAAAGGGCCGCAGCTACTCCTAAAACATTAACTTGGAATTGGGATTAGAGGAATGATTCTAAATCAATGAGCTCTTTGCTCTTTTTTCTCCTTATTGTCTATTTCACAAATTGAATTCTCTGCAGAGTTTTTTTTCCAGATGGTAAACTTTTCTTCTTTTGGATTGAGTAATTTTAAAGTTGAATCTCATATTGCTTTAAAGTAGGTAATTTTGCTGTATTATACAAAAAGATGCAATCTTGTTACTACTAGCTGCCAGTCATTTCACAAAACTCAGCATTTCACTTGAGATGTGATTCAGTGATTCAAAATTCAAATGCCCTACTTAGAAAGCAGATGTTCTACTGCCTTAACACTAAATTGGAGCTCACTTGCCCAAGTTCTGAGTCTGGAAAACAGAAATCATAAAAGCATTTATATTGTTGGTCGGGTTTTTCAAAAAACCTGTATCTTGTATGATGGTATTTCCTTATTTGATGTGACTTCCATGGAAAAGGCGTGTTTGAAAAGATGCCAGCGTTACTGCTTCAGAATTGACCTTCTCTAAGAAGAGTGTGCTTGTGTTCATAACAAGTGACTTCATCTATTTATTTTAATTTTTTTTTGGCAGGGGGTGGGAGGTGTTGGGGGTGATGCAACGTGATAGTTTGTTCAAACAACTACATACTTACTTTGAATTCCAGGAGATGGAAACTTCTACTGTGTGCACATAGAAATCCAGAGGAAAAAGTATTTTGAAGCTTTTATTTGATACCAAGCATGAGAAAACAGCCACAGAACACGAAGTTTTTCAGATAGTTCATTTTTAAAATGTATTTTATGATAGCCAGTAATATAAAAAAAATGGATTAATATATTGTTTTGCATCTGATTCCAAAATAAAAATCAAATGAATGAATGAGGTTTCCTAGTTCTGGGTGATTTTCATAGGGATCTGTTTGTGGTTATCACTTAATCAGGCTTGGAGGGATTTTTACTTTAAAAGGAAGATTTTGTGCCTTTTAAAAAAATTATTTAAAATATTGCAGTTAAATTACTAGCTTCATGTTCATGTTTCAAACCAGGCTTGATGGGGCTTTGAGCAACCTGGTCTAGTGAGAGGTGTCCCTGCCTGTGGCAGGGGGATTGGAACTCGATGATCTTTAAGGTCCCTTCCAACTCTAACCATTCTATGTATTCATTTCTTTAGGCTACAGCTTTAAGTGGTGTTTAAGGGTTCTGGAAAGCTCATATAATCTGTGAGAAACCCAATAACAGAAATATGTTAATTTGATTATACTTGTGAGAAACAAGTTATGCATTCCCTTGGTGATCGTCGGCTTTGTTGATTTAAAGGAGAGCTGTGGTTTTGGCAATATTTTTAAAAGATTAATTACTTTTTTCTTAGTAGGACCATGTCAGTGCTGTAAATGCAGCATGGTTTTTAAGAAATTGACAATGATAAAAACATTTTCAGCTCTTCCACAAATTTCACTCTGTGGAGAATTTTAGTACAACTGTTGAATCAGTTCCTTAATCCCTCTTCTCAATGAATTTAGAATTTTCAAGAACACTTATTTCAGTCTGCTCCAATTTGGTTTTTGTTGTATTTCACTAGAGAGCATGCAGTTACCTTATTGTAGTCAAGCTGTGCTTCACTTTGCTTTATTGTTTCATGGTCCAAAGTTAAAATCTGTTTTGAAAGCACTTCTTGATATCTGGGGGAAAGAGGTGAGGGTTGTTGCAGCTTAAAACCAGATTTTGTGCAAGACAGGTGAAAGAATATATCAGACCATGCTTCTGAACATCCCTGTTAATACTCTTTATAAAAAGTACAGGTTATGCAAATGCAGTGAGTTGATGTAATCATCCCAGACGACTGTCCTGATAAACTGGGCGATTCTTATCAGAGAAGAACAGAAGCAAAATCCTTTGCTTGATCAATTTTATAATCATGAAGTCATGACCGTGAATATACTTCAGGGTCTATTTTAGGTTAATGGCCCTTGCCATAATGTTAGAGCATTTTAGGAATAGTTTAGTTGGCTGGACTGTTCACCATCTTCTGTAACGTCTAGGTATTCATATGATGCTTTTGAAGCACTCAACGTAAATAAAGAATTACTTTTTTTTTTTTTTTTTTTTCAAATAAAGGAGCAGGTTTGGTAGTTGTCTTGTGAACATAGGTCTTATAGTGAAAGCAAATAAATAATCACTTCCTCTCCAAACTCAAATATTAGTTTTAAATGCCAGCTGTATACTGAGATTTACATGCACAGTGTGTCTTAAGGGAAATATTAATGGCTTCCTGCAAAACAAACATCTAAGTATTTTAACAAGTGTGGTCGCTTTCCTATGAGAATATAGACTTTGGAAAGCAAAATAAATCAATAAATCTATCTTACTGTTTTCTCCATTGTTAATACCTTAGTACGTCATAATTATAATAATATTTTTTTAGAGGAAAGATGGAAAAAACTTGTTAATATTAGCCATTGCAAGCAAAGCATAGCCATCTTAATTTTAAAATCTGAAGGAAGAAAAACGGTCTTTTATAGCTTTGTAGCCCTTTAAACGAAAAAGAAAATGTAGGTGAGAATTCTGTATGAGGTTTGCATCACTTGAGAAAAGGAAAACCTTAAGCAAAGCCTGAGAATTGTTCAAGCAGTGTTTGAGGTTGTTAAATTTTTTTCTCATAAAATTGATTTTAGCTTTTTCAAATATTAACTCTGAAAGCACATTATATACTCTAAAAAATGATGTGGCCTTCTTTAGGAGGTCACCACAGGTGGGCATAAAATCGTAGGTTTTTAAAAATAAAATGTGTATAACCTTTTTGAATTAATTGCCTTCTCCATCTGTGCTAAGAAAGCAGATCCTTTTGATCAAAGTACTAATGAGGGGCTTGACATTCACAGGTGATGAGCATCTGCACTTGTTAACTAATTTTATGAGGTTAGATTGCTCAACGTGTTTGTCATATTTTGCAACTGTACTGTAGAACTCTGATCAACCCTTTCACATTTGTCATCAGTCATGGCTACCGTAGGAACATCAAACTGGGATAGTTTACTTAAGTAGTACTAAGTTTCTTCTAGTGTGAGATGGTTGAAGTGTCCTGTGCTCCATAATTCTCGAATACAGTTGCTTTTATAGCCCATGAGTATATTTAAAGTATTTTTAATTCCTCTGTTCTGTGCAAGAATAATGGAGTACAACTGCTAACTCGGTTTATCACCTCAGTTTGTTTTTCTAATTAATAGTCTCTAAACCATTTCAAGTTTGATACTTAGTTATGTCTGCTGTTTTAAAGACCCAACTTTGCTGCCTTTTTTATACCTATTTACATTGCCTGGTCATTAGAATTGTGAGACATGAGCTAGATACTAACCTTTCTGTCATCATCAGAATAATCTTGAACTAAATAATTTCTGTGCAGAAGTATTCAAGCAGAAGTGCTTAATTAAGGTAGTTTGACAGCACTAAGATTACTAAGAATCAACTAGCTTGATTTATGTAATGTGAATTACTGCTTGTGTAAGAAATTAAAGATGCCATTGAAATGGAGTTAAATGTGTAACAGTGCTAGTTAGATTTTTTTTTATTATTTTTTTTTTTTAATAAGAAATAGGTTTTGAAACAATCTTTGTCTTACTATTTTGGGAGTTTACTACTTACAAGGATTATTTTCAGTAAAAAAACACTACTTCAAAATAACTCATTCTGAGACTGAGAATTCTCAAGTCTTCTGTTTTAGTGCCGACATATGCTTTAGCTCTATGCTGGCTGAACTATTCCAATTTCTTTCAACTGGTAGAAAGGACTTCTCTGGTTGATGGAAAAAAATTGTGGTATACTTTAATATTAGAGTTCCTTTTGGCATTAAAGGACAGTCAAAATAAATGCTGTCATCACTCACAATGAGGATGTGCTGGCAAGGCTTAAAGAGTATCAGCCATAGCAAAGAACTAAATCCCCTGATCATTGGGCTTGAAACTATTCTGTAAGTACACTAAATTGATGAGAACTGTGAATAAAACTACAAACTTGTTTTCTGCCATGACTCCTCCTCCCCCTTCTCAACTTCAAATTTTATTCTTAGGAGATCTTACAGTTCAGCCAGTCTTTTACATGAAATCATTATAAGACAGCAAGAAGCCTTTCTCCAGTTTGCGAGAAAGATTTGCATTAATTGCTTAAGAACAAGCTCCTTTAAATAAAAGCTAGGAAGCTATTTCAGCTTTTAGCATGAAAATTTGCTGCAGTTATGTAGAACACGGCAAAAGGATAACTATTGATACATATTTTATGAAAGAAACCCAGCCTTATGAAACACTGTGATTATGGAACAAATATCTTCTTCAAGGAACTGGGAAGGTACATTGTTACAGTAATACCTTACTGAGTGCTAAATAGAAGGTTTTGTTGAAGCAGAATCATGACTTCTAGAAAGGTATATTTGTGTTTGTAACTAACCTCTATCACAACTTGAGAGTCATAAAGTAGTAAGAAAGGCACCTCTAGAACCTTTTGAGTGTTATTTTACTTCCTGTAGTGGTGATTAATTCTGCTCACCTTTTCTTTGCAGATATTTCCTGAAGGAGTTTCCTGGTTAGAATATTTGTTCTTAGTAGTTTCCCTGTTGCAGTATTTTGAATGATTTAGACTTGTTTCTCTCCCATCTAAATTACCTTCCTGTTGCACACTTAAAATCCTTCCTCTGCAGTGGTATTAGGAGAGAAAATATGTTAAGACCATTTACAAGCAAACGCTTCACTGTGAGGACATGAATCTGTGGGCACTGTTTCGCAGAACCTTTAGGCAGGCAATCTTGCTGAATTGACCAGCTTTTCCTATAGTAGTCACAGTAGACCTTGTTTATTTTTTCTATTTCTACTATTTTGGTGAGGATGGAAGAGTTCTCCTCCCTATAAGTGCAAACCTTTTATGGATATAGGATGCCTTGGATGGGTGCAACTTTTCCCAGCACTTTAAGGGAAACAAAATATATGCACTCTTATACCAGTGGCTTTAGTAACTGTTCCAAAACCAAGTTTCATTCACTGTGACAGATGACTTTGCCTCACTTCTGTGGTCACAAGTCCATTGATTATTCCCTGTTTCCCATCCTAACTGGTGTTTCAAAATATGAAGTATGTATGAGTAACCTAATGCACATTTGGTATGTTAAGAACCTGTATGTATCAGTGGCCCTGAGTGCTATAAAAGTCTTTAACATTTGAGGCAGTTCAGTTTGTGGTTAACTTTTTGCAGACTATCAGGCGTCACTGTGTGTAACCTCAGTTTAACTGATCTAAATGATTGTAGAAGATCAATGAGTTTGGTTTCTGAAATAAAATACATGGGTTTATTTACATTTGTAGAATAATTAGTTGCTTACCAAGCAATTTGTTTTTAACTAAAATAGATGTCTCCTGCCACATTGGTTATTTAATTCTTTCAGGTGGTGTTCATCTTGAACATAATGAATAGTAACTGAAAATTAGAGAAAAGCTTGGTAAAAGTGGCATGCACCCAGCTAAAACGATGATGCAAGTACTAACAGCAGTTCAGATAGCATTGTGTTTCTGCACGTGGTTTTGAGTCTAGCTCCTGAGTATAAGCATGGGAGGTTGAGGGTAAGAGGTGGGACCACAGATTAAGTCACGTTATTCACAGAACAGATGTTTGTTAGCTTTTTTTCCTGTCTTCCTTTCTTCATCCACTCTGGCTTTTTTCCTTGTTACACAACCTGTCAGTGTGTGTTGCTGCTAATAGTGTTTTCCTGACTTGTCAAGTCTGTGTTTTAAAGCTTTCATATGCTTCCCTTAACAAGCCTGTTGAAACTGAGTTTTGACTGGGTGCCTGCTGAATGGCACCAGCAAATTCCCTAAACAGGAGACTCTCTGTAAGACTCATCCATCCAGTGCCATGAGAGATTCCCCATATAAAAGAATAGAGTTGTGTGGTACATTTGATTTCTCTCATACCTGATTGCTGGATACTTTCCTTTGCAGTGTTCACTATGCAGTGAAGACAGCAAGTGGTATATTGTTACGTGGTTCATAGTGCACATTATGGCTATTTTCAATAATTCAGAGGACTGCCAATAAAAAGTGAACTTTTGCATTAATACTTTCCCATGGGAGAGTGAGGAGGGCTGCAGAAGCAGCAGAGTTGTGTACATCACTGAGATACAGCTCATATTGAAGATACTTCTTTTGCTGTAAGAAGTGCTGCTTGCTATCAAAACCTGAAGAGATGACTAAAAGCTTCCAAGTACTAGGAGGAATGTCTGGCAAAGGAAAGCTTTAATAAAAAAAATCAAGGAATTGCTATAGGCATGTCATTGTGAGGAAAGTTGCTGAGAACTATGGGAAGGGTGTAATCTTCTAAAGAAAGTAAGAGATTGAGGAAGTATGAACAATGCAGTGGTACTTGTCTTCACTGGATTTGTAGTTCGTGAACTTCTCTCTCAGAGCTTGCTGTAAATTGTACCTTCTGCACAAAATATTTTGCACAACATAAATAGAATAACTATAATTTACTTTCCAATTCAGTGTAGTCTTATGCAATGAATACTTATATTGACTAAAGCAGTGAAATTAAATATTGCATAGTACATCATTGTCAGATTATTCAATTCTGAGATGGTTGGTTTGAGAAAACAGGGATTTAATTTCTTCCTTACACTTCTTTCCCAAATTGCATACTTCCAATGGATTTCCCTGTGCTGCAGGTCCTCAATACTTTCTGAAATTGCATCTTGAAGGAGAAAGTGCATGAATCATTGTATGTGAGGAGGGAAGGAATTAAAACAAGGATTTTATTTCTTAAGGCATGCCAAAGATGGAAGTAGAGGGTTGCAGAAGAAGGAGAAAGGAATGAATGGAAGATTATGTTAGGCAAGAAGAGGATACTACAATGTAAAGAATTAGATGAAATAGTCGACTGAAAGCCAGAAGGCGGCATTTTAAAAGTGCTGTCAGACTCTGTATAGACTGATTTGTGAGAAGGTGGATGAAATGCAATGCCAACATTAGATTTGATTGATAATTTTTTTTTTATTTGATTGATAAAATAGTGCAGGCTTTCCATCCAAGAGGTTTTTTGTTCACTTTTGACTTAACCATTTTCTTTATCACATTAAAGTCTGTGACCCATTAATTTATTGAATATACCAAAACCTGAAGAGTTTTGACTGTTTGTACAAGCTCCAAGTTTTAAAATGTTTTGAATCTACTAATCTTTACTTGTTCATTGATCAGCATTTGTAGATAGCATGTTTTCAGTAAGATGCATTTAGATTTTCAGGCTTCTGAGATGAAGGTGAGAGAAAGTGCATCCCCTGGGTCACTACACAAAATTAACACACTTTGATGCAGTATTCGCTCTTGCCTGTTCTCAATTTGATCATGTGGGTTAACTCTTTCAAGCTAATTATTAACTTGTAAACTTCATTGTCCTGTTCTTCAGGCTTTGCTGTAGCCCAGTGTATAAATCAGCACAATCCATCACCACTCTCATCACCATCACCTTCCAGTGGCAGCGGGAGTACAGGGCGCTGCGATTCAGTGACTGCAAGCTCAACATCGACTCCTTCTGCTGCACAGAGCCCAGCAGGTACTAAATCACGATTTTCAACCCAGGCACCAAGGGGTGTAGAGTAGTTTATTGTAGAATTAAATTACTATGTTATTGGTTAAATACAGACTAGGACTTTATGTTTTTAGATTGCTTGATTATTCAACTAAACCACTTATGATGCAAATAATAGTATGGTGCAAAAAAAATTTTAATTTTTTTTTCAGCTTTCTGGAGCTCTAATAAATACTTGGCATCTTTCAGCAGTGATTTTTAGTACTGGTGGAATAATGTCCTGCTTGTCTGATTTGTCTCCTAGAGCATACAATTTAAAATGTTGGTTTGTTTGGATTTTTTCTTTAACTGAAGTATTGCTTTGCATAACTTGTAATGTAAACTATTAGCCTTTCACTGTAGTGGTTAAGTTGATATCCAAATGAAGCATCTTTTTTTATTAACTGGGTGACACTTGTCTTTGCATGTTTACCTTATGTTAAGTTTTAGCAATGGGCCAAACGTGAAATATTTGACAGTAGTTATTTAGGATGCTAATATTGTCGAGCTTTTGCAATAACACTACTCTGGCTGAACACCACCACAGTTGAGGAGGCTGTTTCATGAGGGCAGAAGAAGCTACCATATATAAATAGTCTGACAGTATAACTTTCACAAATGTAGCTACCACGCGTTTGTGTTAGTCAGTATATTTAGTGGGTATGTTTATACTGGGACTTGTTGCATTAGAATGCCTTCATTCCTCCTTTTTTTGTGTGTAGTATTTGTAGACAATCTTGTAATGATGTTAGTTCTGACTACAAATTCTGTGTGAGGTAGAAAGCCTCAAGCTGGAGACTAAACAAGAAGTAAATCCTGAAGGGTGGGTACTGAAATGCTTTCGTGCCAGAACTGACCTGCTCTACCTCGTTTTGGCTATAAAACACTAGATATGACATGATTCTCAAGACCTTTCCAAACAGTCCCCTCATTTTAACAGTCACTTCCAATGTTGATCACTACTTGAAATGGTTGTTCTGGTTTCCCCCTTTAAGACATACCATTTTGCCTTTATTTGGAAGTCTTATTTATACCTAAACTTTTTTGCATCCCTACAGGAAATGATACAATCTTTGTCAGTGATTTAGTGTTTTGTAGGTTTCACTGAACAGTGTCAGGAGATCAATGTACATTATATGTCCAAAGTGACTATCCCTGCAAGAAATATTGCTGGAAAGGGTAAGAAAAGGCAGTTTATGAATAATATATAAAGCATTCTAGCTCCCAGACTCTAGATTAAAAAGCATCTATTGCTGTGGTAGACTAACATATAGTCAAAATATTCCTGCAATATATGTAATTCCAGAATAAAATGTGGAATATTTTTCTATGTGCAATCTATTCCAAACTTTGGAAGGACATTTTATTTTCTCAGTTGGTAAGTGATTGCTGTTAATCAGGCTCTTGATGATCTAGATAATATGGTGATTACACAGAGAAGTGGTATCACTTGTCAAAAGTCTCAGTGTGGACTAGCACTACAAGACAACATTTTCACTGAATTTCACTGGATTCTCCTTAGCAGTGTAAAAGGGCTCATCTATGATATCCTTTGCTGTATTTGAATCCTCTTGGCAATTGTGGCTAAGAAAAAATGGTGGTAAAGGAAATTAAAATAAAAAATCTGAATTTGTTTTTGTAAGTAACATGCTAGTTCACAGAAATACCAAGCAAGACTATATTATATGTTTCCAACTGAGGTCTTTCAAGTGCATATAATCTGACTTCTGAATCTACTCAGTTTTTCATAGAGCAAATAATTCCTCATGTAGCATAAAAAGATTGTGCCTTATTGAAGGCTGTATAAGACTGTAGTTAAGAAAATTGAAATCTACTTACACAATATGCTGGCATTTTTATGACATAAAATTCTGTTTATTTTTCCTGCAATTTAAAAAGCCTGATGACAAGAGGCTGCTTGTTGTTTTCCAAAAAACCCAAACCAAACAAACAAAAAACCAGAAAGAAAACCCACCAAAAACCCCCAAACAAACTTCCACCACCACCCAAAAAACAACCAAACAGTACAACCACGAAAACAACAACCAAAAAAAAAAAGCAAAAACAAACAAAAAAAGGAAATATTTTGGTTTTTTTTTTTTAAATGCCTGGTGTCAGTCTGCAATTTCCCAGTTAGGTTGCGTGAACTGTCCACACTTAGTATGACCTTTATTCTGGCTTAATCATAAAGTATGTTGAAAATGCCACGTGTCATACAGAAAAACAGTCTTTGGGTGTATTTGGGTTTTTTTGCACAGGATCTGGGTGCACTGATGTAGATGCTTCAGCAAATCTAGTTGGGAGGATACAAGTCTGTGCCCTACTACGGTTAGCATAGTAACCTTCAGCAAAGTCAGTGGAAATGAACAAGTAGTGTCAGATACTTCCGTCCCAAGTCAGCAGCTTGCATTAACCTGCCGGAGGGCTGACTTTTGAACTCAACTCCTGGATTTTGTTCTGCTAACTCATCTTGGAGAGCAGCACAGAGAGGAAGACTGGCTGTATGTGCATGAGCAGGTAATTTGGTGCAATAGGACAATGAACAGTTGGTACTGAGGTGTGTGCATCTAATCTGCATGTGGTTTAGGGATTTTGCTATAGACCATATTTACTCTGACCTTTAGGACTAAGCATTCCTGCCATGTATGTGGTTGTCTGAAGGACCAATTACAGTTTTGTGTACAAATTACAAGTTTGTGATGGATGTTCTCATGAATGATCTCCCTTCTATAGTCTTTATATGTAATTGTGATCGTACTGGAAACTGTTGCCAGGAGCATGACCATGAAAGAGCTTATCTGTTTGGTATGTCCAGATAGATGCTCTGTAGGCTTCTGCATCAGCAAAAGTACACCGCTGTAATGAGTGAAAGCGTCTTGACCACTGTGTGTGTTATATTGGGTCTTGCTGACCACTCAGCTGAGTTACAGAAACAATTGTTGGTATTCTCCCGCTTCAGTGTAAAACCATGTGGATTTTCCCTTTACCTGTTGAGGACTGAAACTGAACTGCCTTACTCTGCTGTGAAGCAGAAGAGGAGGCTTACGAAATGTGAAGTGCCTCCTTCAAGGAGGAAGTAACAAGTCGCTGATGAACAGCAAGCAATTACCAAGATCTGGTTTATGCCCCAAGGCAGCACTTGAATGCCGCCACTGTCTGTCACATTTGAATCTTCCTTCTCATTTTCCATTCCATTTTAAGCACACTTCACACGAGCACGCATATGTGCTCTCTGTCCCTTAGCTGCTCCCCTGTTTGTTCTGGCAACTGCTCAGGTTGTTGACCATGAACAACACATGAAGTTGCTCAGGAACTTCAGCCAAGAAGGTCAGACAAGTTAAAGGGGAAATGTGTGTGTGACTTCAAGGAAACCACCTCAACTACCTTCCTTAAGAGCAACGTCTTAAACCATGACAGCTGTGATTGTAGTGCCCTAAGCTACTGTCTATTGACAGATTTAAACTGTTCAGAGTTTGATACATGTTGATGGTACTTGTAATACTCACAGAGTTGTTCCAGGAAATAAGACTGGAACATACACACTGACTTTTACATAAAACAGTGATAGACGAGAACAAAATAAAGACAAATTGCCTAACTGTTAGTTGAGAGGATACAATGTTACAAGGTAGAGTATGTATCAACAGTTAAACAGTAAAAGCGCTTTTAAAAATGTATCACAGAAAAAAAATAATTTTGGTGTTTTGTAAAAATACTGTACTTGCTATCACTCCTACCTGCATCAAACAATTGCACAGTATCTTAGCGTGAGGGGACATTAACTGAACTTACATAAAATCATATGACTATTGTGCATGTTTGAGTCCATCATAAGAGAACTATAATTGCCTTAACTGCTTTATCGTGAGTAAAATAAACTCCTAAGAGTTTATTGGCTATCCTACCTAATAATTGTCACAATACTTCATGGCACAGGTATTTTAAAGCCTAGCAGCTCCCTAATTTGCAGTATTTAGGAATTAAGCTTAGCCCTTTACAAGATCTCTGTACCTTAACATTGAAAAAGAAGTCATCCCTTAAGTAAAGGAGAATCCCTAGCAAGATGGAAAAAGCACTATCAAGTTCTGTAAATGCTGCTATTAGGTTGGCTTTTTCTTTTTATTTACATTATTATGGTTTTTAAATTAACATGTCCATTTGAAGTGTTGCTATGGATAAGATGAAAAATGTTCTCTTGCTAGGCAGAATTTAATCATCAGGCTTCTGAGGTTAGAATACAGTCTCTTCTTGGCTACACTTGCTGTAACCATGCACTTCTTTAAAGTACTTATTTTTATATGCCAATGATAAAGATAAAGAAGCTCTCTTACTATAAGTTAGCAATCTTCCAGAATTATGTATGTGTAATGTCATCTACACTGTATTTTACAACATTTCAAGTTGTCTTAAGCTTTAAAGTGCAATTGGCTTCAATATTTAAGAAAATTGTTTACACTGGAACAGTGGACATTGAGTACTTCAGCAGGCATCGATCTTCTGTGCCACTTTTGCTTTATTTCACACTTCTGGCAGATGTTGGTGGTAAAAGGTCTAAAATAAGTACAAAGGGCTGTCCCTCGTTGCAGAGAATGTATTGGATTCCGGTCTGTAAAATAAAACGTAGATATTCCAAGGACAGGATGATTTATCAAGCATGGAGAGCCTGTAAGAGCAGTGCCTACCATCTTACTGAAACCATCCCTGTCTCTTCTCTCTATAATCAGTAATGTAAATGTGGTTTGATCTCTTCTGTTCTATGATGCCAGTAATTTTCTAACGAGGTGAGGAAGTACTTTTGTTTCTAGAAAGTTTCTTTTCTGGAAACTTTCTACGCACCAAGCATCATCATCTGAACTGCTGCTATCTTTTAAAACACTCTGGCTCTTTTTATAAACCAAATCTAATACTGCAGTTTTATATCATTGAATAGTAGGTCTGAATGGTCTGAAGTATTGTCACCTGTACAGTAGTGTGCCTCTTCTGTTTTTCACTGGCCATAAATTATAATAATTCTGTGTCACCAACATTTGTGATAAATAGTTTCTCTCAAGATTTCTAAAGCATGGGAGTAGATAGTAATGCAAATAAATGCCTGCCAGTCCCCCCTCAGTTGTAAGCACTGTCAGCATTGCCAGACGTAGCCCAAGCTGTATTATGACCATTTCCAGATGGGCAAGCAAAGAATAAATTCAGTTAAACTCATTTATTTCTAAAGAATGAATACTTTCAACTTCAGAAGTACTTCCCAAACTTATAAGACTATTGGTGTGGTGTCAAATTGTATTCAAGATACCAGCAGTTATGGATGTGTCCTTGTCATTTTTTCTTGTTGCTACTCTAACATTTATCCTTTGTCTTCATTCCAGTTTCCCTTCCTTGTTTCATTGTTAAAGCCTTCGTATGATATATCGCTGTGTTTTCCTCTAGTAAGGTCTGGCAGGAAAGGACGTCGGCGGGTGTTTAGTCTGTCGGAGGCTGACAGTCACGGTGGACACTGGGTTTAGGTCTTCAAGCAGCAGCTGCAACAGAAACTCGCGCAATATCAATTCAGGCAGGTTTCTCCATAAGCTTTCAAAAGCCCGTAACAGTTAATAGAACATACTTGGTTTCCATGCTGACAGCAATGACAGTGAGGTAGGAAACTGAAGAAAGCATCGTAAATATTTGTCTCTACTGTTTTTTGGGGAGAATTGTAAAGCAATAATTAGCTGTTTCTGGAAGCCTTATCTGCAGCTTCTCCCGTGTTTCTTGGCTCTTGCCAAAGGTGGAAATTGTGCTATCAAGCCTCCAGCTTCAAAGCAGCTATGTCTTCATTTGCACAGGGGCAGCCATGGCTGTAGTGGAATTTAGTAAGCACAGGCTCCTGAATGGACAGTGATTCAGGTACTTGGCTAGCAACAAGAAATCAATTTATAATTCTGGTAAAATGGACAAGCATTCAGCATAAGATTGTCCTTGGGCTGTGATGGCACAAGATTAATAGTATTTGTGATCATCAAACTCAGGCAGATGGCTTTATGGACTGTTTAATTGCCTGAGGAGATGAGGAGGGGAAGCAGATGCAAAAAAGATGGAAATATGTTCAGACTACCTTCTTATTTATATAACCTGTTTTAACTTGTATCTAATTAATTTCTTTTTTTTACTATCATGGCATGATATTTTACTCTGTTAATATTATATAAACACCCTTTTTTGTCTTTATAGATTTACTTTGCATCATTTCACTTAATGTCCTCTTGTTTGTATTTTTGTTATCCTTTCATAATATATTGCTGTACAGATTAGGACACCTCTCTGTAGATGATATTCATTCTTTCCTTTTCCTGTTCTTTTCTGTCTCCTTTCACTAATAATTATCTTTAACATAAGTTAATATGTTAAAGTTAGTTGAGTGATTCGGTTTGGATTTTTTTTGCTGTAATGATAATCTTGTTTGCATTATGGAAGTGCTGGAAAACTTCTAAGGTTGCTGGAGCCACTGCAACTGGAGAGAGCTAATAATACTCAAAACCTTGTAAAGTGATACCCTGTTTTCAAACCTTGTTTGGTACTTAAACTTGGGGACATATGGGGGCCATTTATTAGAACTAAATGCTAGCATCACAACTGTTTTAAGAAACTGACTTCACTCTCCCAGGTTTTGTTGCAGATCTGGCTTATATTTTTTGCCAGAACACTCTTGCTTAAATACATGGGGGTTGGGGAGAAGTAAAAAAAAAATATGCTGTTTCCCCATACTAGATGATAACTTTTTGATTTTTAAGAGTGGAGTGTATCTTAGCGACCAGTGATTTTATTCGGCTGAAGATGACAATTCTTTTTGCTCTTTCTATCCAAAAGTCAAACTGGAAACAAATGTTAGGAGTTTGAGGTTTTTTGAAAGCCAGTTAGTACTTTTCTGTACAATATACACAAGTTCCAGATAACGGGTAGAGAACTTAATCTCCAAATGTATTGGGTGCCTTGAAAGTATATTGAATCAAGAGCTTGGTACCTATCTGGATTTTAGAGGCAGACATTCTTGTAATAATCCCTTCTTGAGCTTTTTTTTCAGCTAGGGTGCATCTTTTTGCTAATTGTTTATTTCAGTTTCAGAGACTTTTAAGAATTCAAATAGTATATAAATATATATTTATCTAATTTGATCCTTCTCTGAATTGAGCATGACTTCAAAAGGTTTTGAAATTTTGAGCCTCAAAATTTTCTCATTCGTGATTATTGTCCAGAAACCATGTATTCAATTAAATGGGAGGTGTTATACGTGAAAACTTTTTATATCAAGAGAGTGGTCTGATTTTTCATTGTAATGCCTCTTATATAGCAAATTTTCATTCCAAGATGCTGGATCTCTTTATTCTATTTTCTGTTTAGTTTTCTTCATTTGTAGTCTAGGAAGATTATTCTTATATCCAAAAGGTATGAGAGATAGTTGACGTTTCAAGCTAAGTATACGCTTCAACTGGCCTATGGATTGGCCATGAAGATGTAAGTACCGCTCTCATAGCCGTAGTTTATAGCTGTGACCTGAAGTCAGATTTTTAGTTAAGTATTAGTCCAGAAGGGATAAAATATTGCAAAATAGTGAGAGCTGTTGATATTTTCTAGACAATGTTAAAAATTCTCCCTCCCCTGCCCCTTTTGTGTACTGGTATTTGCTTTCTGCCCCTGCAGGGACTGGTGGCAGTAATGCCATGCTGGGTTACAAAAACGTGTAATGGTAACAGAAGTGAAGCTCTGACAAGTGACTAATGAAATACTGAATGTAGAGGAGAGAGACTTGCTTCTATCACTAGTAAATAAAAGCAGGAGGGAAGCATAGAAGAGCTGTAATTTTGTATTCTCTGTAAATACTGCAGCTAAAATACTGTACAGAGTATATTCTGCAAACGTTTTTTGATATTTTTATCTTTTTTCTGAATGCTTTTTCAGACTTTTGGATAGAAAATTTGGACTTGTTGACTCCAGATGCTGCTGCCTTTTTTTTTTTTGGATGGAGGCTTCTTTCAAATGCTTTTTTTTTTTTCCTTTGTGGCATTAAGAATGGAGTCACTTTAGCATTAATTTAGATTCTACGTGGAAGGATTTGGGGACAGAACAGCGTAGCAGAAGAATGTGTATATCTGTCATGATTTCAGTAAATGAAAGCATTGTGAAAATATATTAATATTTTGTTGGGGGTGGGGGAGGAATGATTTAAGAAACCACAGAATCAGAAGTGAAATAGCAGAACTGCAGTAGAAATGTGCTGTATATAACATTCCTGACCAGAATATCATAGATTGATAATACTTTATTTACCAGAATGTCTCAGGTTTCTGAATCCTGAATTTTGGAGAATATTCATACTATAATTAAGATAAAAAATAATCTTGGCAAAGAATATTGAGATTCTTTTAAGATTTTATAAATTCAGAAAGTAAAATCACCGGAAAGAGACTCACTGTTTTGTGCATACCAAACCACAACAGTATTTCTCTTGGAATTCAGAGAAAAGAGGCTTTATTTCAATGTTTTTAGCAGCTCACTTTCCGTGCAAGTCTTCCATCGCATCCTCTGTTATCAATCACTACATTCTCACTAAAGCTTCTTGACAGCTAAAAAGTATCTGCAGAGTTACTTTGAATCTGTCCTTATTTTTCAAAAATAACCAGTGATGTCCCTTTTATTTAAAAGGAGGCCATTTTACAATCTGTAAATTCTGGTCTTATTAAAGCAAGAAGCTTTAGCCATCAATTCAGCAAAAAGTAGAATTTAATGGCTTTCTGAAGTGAGAATACACCATTGTTTGGGGTTATCTTACCAGAAAGGTAAAAAAACCTCAATCTTACTGTTATCCCTCTGATACCTTACTGATATCCATTCCATTCTCAGCTTTGGGTTTGGTTTTTTTTTTTTTGCCTTATGTTTGTGCTTTCTTTTCTTTTACAGGATTAATTGGAATCATATTGCAACTGAAATACTTTTAAGGTTACTGTGTATTACAAACAGAACCTAATTCTTAGTTTCTGTATTCACTACATTGCCTTGTAGTCTTTTCTGCAGATGCCTGTACACTTGAACACATGCTGTTTCGTACAAGAACTCCAAAAATGATCTGTCTTGAAGCTGGATACCTGTTACTTTAATGGCATCTATTACTCTAGTCTGAAAAGAAAAAAGCCCTGTCTTTTCTGGGCATACTTGCTCATATAAGGCTGTATTGCCTCATCCCTTACAGTCACTATCCATCTGAGCCAAATGAGCAGTTTACTTGATAGTTAGCTAGGATTTTAAGGGGCAAAAGGACAGTACAAACAGCCATTAATGTTTGGGGGTTTTTTTGTTGTGTGGGAAGGCGTATCAGTTTTCTGTGGTATGTAATGCGTGTTCCCAGTTTTATCTGTGTTGTATGCTCTATGCTTAGGAGCACAAAAAAATCATATAACATAAGCAGGCCTATTTTGCAGCACCTTTCAGTTGCAGTAAGCATATTATTCTCCTTCCTGTCCTTCCATAGTTCTGCTTTCTGTGGTTGAGGTGTCCCTTAAATGTGAATCTGGAGAATGAAATGAGAGAATGACTTCCAAATTTTTGTGGGAAACAAGCCACATCTTGAGAAAAATACTTATAGAGGGTTTTTTTTGTTTTGTTTTTATTTCTAAAGAGCTTCCTGGTATGGGGTGGCTATTCATTTTAGTCTATATTAAATACTGGAGAGGCTTTCTTATTCTTCCTCTCAATTTTCTCTCTCTAGGAATATTTCTGATGATGCTGCATATTCTGATACTAAATGTGTACAATTTTCTGGTTACTAATTTGAACAGATTCCTGCTGGTTTTTTGTGTTATGCCTTCATAATATTTTGTTTTATTTCTAATTACTAAAAAGGGAATGTATAAGCATAGTGCTTCAAAAAACTGCATTTTCCACACAATTATTCTTATATATTCAAAATTAATAGTATATTGTTAGGCTTCATGTACATACTAAGTTGAATATTAATTGTTTCTTGGTGTTCTCTTTTATTAGATGATGCTTCAGCTCCAGAGCAGCCTCAGATGACCATTTCTGGTCAGACGATGTTGACTGATGAAACTCTTTCAGCTGTCTCAAAGTCTAGCAAGAATGCTGTAAAAAACATTGACATAGACACAGCAAACCTCTCTCCTAGCCTGATTCCTGCGCAGCAGCCCACAATATCATTAATAACAGATGATAATACGGATGCACTAAGTGTAGAGTCACTTACACTGGTTCCACCAGTTGATCCACACAGCATTCGAACATTCAGCTGCATTTCTCAGTCCTCTTTGCAATCTGAAGTTGAAGTTTGCAAGGTAAAAGAGGTAGAGGAAGAATGTTCTGACTAAAGCCAACCTGCAGACTGTGATAAACAGTGAAGCAAATGCAACCAAATTCTTTGCTGTTTTTTCTTTGGGAACGCAGATATTTCTTCAAGGCTGAGAGGCCATCTGGTCTGCAAGAAGAGGCCCACTGATGAGAGAGAATGTGGGCAGCTTTTAGAGTAAACATCAGATGCTCAGCATATTTAAACTGGAGAAGAAAAAAAAAACCAACTAAAAAAACCCCAACTTTTGAATCCGGACTGGTTATTTCCTACCAATTTCTGTTATATAAGAACATGAAAGTATTTCAGTGCTCCTACATTCTTTCTACTATAGAGTTCCAGCTGCAGGAATTAAGTTAATCGTAAAAAGTCTAGAGTTTTAAGGCAAAGTGAAAAACTTTTTGGACACCTGGCTTCAGGGTATTGTATCATTACTTCTCTTAAACTGGAGACATACCATTGACCAGAAAAAATTATATATTGTAGTACAGAGATAACACTTCCATTTGAAACATGGTGTGTGTTTTAGTTTGGGTGGTTTTTTTGGTTTGGTGGGTTTTTTGGTTTGGTGGGGTTTGTTTTGTTTTTTAAATCCTGATCTCATTGCTCTTTTGGGGGTCTGCATGATACCAGCAGGCTTGGCCACTCTCAGTGTTGTCTGCGTTAGACTCCAGACTTCAATATTGTGTTTTCCATGTGTAATATTTATTTCAAGGTTTCATACAAAACAAGATACATATATCAAACAATTTTTTTAAAAGGTAAAAGCCTGAAATTTAACGACAAATGCTTATTCAAATTTACATGAGGGATTTTTGAGACCACTTTAGCCTTTGTTTAACCAGCTACAGAGGAATGTGAAATATTTTAAGAGATTTCTATAGCTTGTTTGTTCATTTCTGACAGTCCAGTTGCGACACCTTTGAGGAATGGTGATATCCTTTCTACTGAAGGACAACTTCTAGAAGCAGACAGAAGCAGTTTTACTTTAAAGAGGTTGTTTTTAAACTTTTCATCTTCATGTAAGAATAAGATCACCACATCTAACTGATAATTCCTTTGCAAGTCTGAAACTCAAAAGGAAAGGTACTGTGTAGTTCTTGTTCTGTCTGGGATAGTGTCATAGTTAAACAACACTGCTACATAAAAGTGATTCTGAGTTTATGCTTGCCTTGCTTTGCTTCCTAGATCCTGATACCAAGCTGACAGAAAGTAGTGGAAAAACATTGATTAAAGTTTGGAATGTCCTTTGCTGATTTGATACATGATTTAGCATGAATGGAATTTCTCATCAATTTCCATGTGTGTTAATTTAAATTAGTAGTAAAATGAGTAGATTGTCATTATTGGTCTGCTTGTAACATTGAGTGCTTTCTGGCTCTCAAATATTGAAGACTAGTATTTACTTTATTGTGATTTCAGTCATCAGTACAACCTGTTTCCTCATTCTGTCTCTGCTAACATTGATTTGATACCAAGTAGGTGAATCTGAAAAGTTTTTACCTACTTTCCTGTTCCTGGCTGTCAGATGGAATACTTGGAGTGCTTTTAAATGTAATATTTATATATGAGGTTGTCTAATCCACAAATAGAACTTTGCTCACTTTTTCCATTGTTTCCTTCACATAATAACTTAATCTTTGTGAAGCATGTATACAAGGTGTCTGCTATTGAATGGCAGCAATTTTTTTTCTTCCCTTATTAGCTTTTGCATACAGTTTTATTGATATGTAGTCTTCTGTGACTTCTACTTTGTCTCAAGTTGAATTAACCAATATTCTGACCATTCCAAAGTGGCCCAAACTCTAAATGAATTCTGAGAGTTAGGTGTCCTCAGCACTGCTGTGGATGTGGGATGAGAATTTGACATTGCTGAAGTAGGAGCCTACCTTTTTTTTGGTCATATGCTTAGGGTGAGTTTACTCTGCAGTCACTGTTGCAGCTAATGTACATGTACCTTAACAAGCCTAGACATCATTAGCAATTGGGGCAGATAGACTACATAAATTTTTATTAGCTGAACTGATTCCAGTCAAGACTTCCTCTAGTATGTTGCAGCATTACACTGTAGCCCCAGTAATATTGTGAAGATCATTACAAATATGATGCCTTACTTAACTTGAAAGCATTTTCTGTTAGCTGTTACCCTTAGCTCTTGACGTAGACAAAATGCAACTGTGTGAGCCGAGTTCCCTTAAACAGAATTAATTTTAGACAGGAAAACCTTGATCTCTTCTTTAATTTCAAATTCAGTTCTAACAAGATTAGGACCGTGCACAAGGAGTCTTTTTAATGGGTATGCATAACGTCACCCTTGAGCCATATCATACAAGAAGTGGCACAAAGGGAAAGAAAACCGACTTTGTGCTTTTCATTGCCTTTGAGTGGCTTTTAAATTTCATGACCAGTTGTCTACTGAGAGCTTCACAGGAAATAACTGAGGTAGATACTATTATTAGGAAAATAGAAGGCTAGGTCTACTGTCTAGTCCACTGCTGGCAGAGCCTTGCTGGTCGTGGTAAGATGGGACATTTTTTTGCAGTTCTATGAAAACCTTTCTGCAAAGACGGCATTAGGCTAGGAAAGCTCTGGCTGCCCCAGCTCTGCCAATGTTGTGTTATATAAATGCTACAACTGGTACAGACCTAGTTAAACCTCTGAATGGTTATGCCACAGGAGCAAATGATTTTTTTACTTGTTTGCTTCTAACATTAAGGCATACGTGCATACAATTCGACCGTGCTTCACTCTGCATTAGGAGACTTCAGAATATAGAAGCTCTGGGGATGCTGAAGTAATCTGTTATCAGTAGCCTTTTTATCTCTGCAAGTACAGTGTTACTCATCTACAGTTCTTTGAAGAGTATCATATCTATCTCTCCCTTATCAGAAAAACTCAAGGGCTGTTTCCTTATCCCCCTTTCACTGTAAAAAGGAAACACAACCAAGAAAGCATTAGCACATCAGCCACAAATGTAACTTTTTTCTAAAAAAAAGTTGGCCTGAGTCAGTGTAACGTCATCCTTTTTAACCAAATACCAAGTTGCAAACGAGAGCAGCAGCTAAACAACTGACCATTCAAAAGGCTCACTATTTCAGCGTAATACTGTGGAAGGGAGGTACAATCACTCTAAAGTAAATATAGTAACATTCCAGAGCAAAATCTCAAAATTTTTGAGAGATGCTAAATTCTCAGTGTGTGTTTGTAGAGGCTATGCCTATCTTCAGCCATACTCTGTTAACATAAAACAGTTCTATTGCTCTCTCTCTTTTGAGAAGAGAAGCCAAAGAAGCCAAGGCATACTGAATTTTACTTTGCTATTTTATTGTCTATGTGTCTTATTTTATCAAACCTTACCAAAATATTACCTGTTTAACAAAACTGTGTTGCCATCACTGTTAGGTCTCATTGCCTCTTGCTGGTCTCCTTTGCTTTTCTGTCATCCAGCATACACCAATGAACAAGACTCCAGCTTCTCATTTGTGAAGAGAGTAATGGCAGCACACACTTGGTAATCTGGTAAGAAAGGGAGGGAGGAAACATCAGTGCCCAGTTTTAATGTCGTCTTCACCATGGAAGTAATGCTTGCAATGTAAAACTTGCATGCAAAAATTGTTTTGCAGAAATTCTTTGATTTAGAAAGAAACCAAAGGTTAGGCTTCCTGCCGTTCATTTTACAAGCTGTGTGGATGAAACCAAATTCATTAGAAACATGGTCACATATTAATACTAAAAGCTCTATTTTGTGTGTGAAGTAATGAGTTATATTACAATATAAGGATTGAGCTCGTTTGTATTCTCAACTGCTAATCCATGACAAACTAAAATTCTGACTTCTCTTCCTTAAATTAAGCTGAGTTTAAAAAAAAGTTACAAAATTACGTCTGTTAAAGAAGCTTCTCAACTTCGCTTTACAACACAGTTGGAATTTTCCTTGAAGTGACTTGGTGAGGAAAAGTTGGGAGTATCTTCCAGAATTCATTTAATCTTTTGCAATATTGTTGCTAAAGGACAGGTATGTGACATTTAAGAATTCTTCTTCTCTGTCGAAATTTTAAGACTCGAATCTAGATCAGTATCAGAGTTTAAGTCAGTGTTCAGTGATTCATATGAACCCTTTGCTGAATAGAGACAATACAGGGGGGGAATAACATTCATTTTTCGGAGCTGAAGTATTCTTGTGTGTAGAATTTTTAAACTGATGGTTAAAATAGTTCGTTTATAGCAAAATTAGCAATCTTTAGGATTGAAATTACTGTGGTTTTTTTTTTCTAATTAAACAGTAAGACATGAGTGACTATAATTTCCACAGTTACTGCCAAGTAGCCTGGCATGATTACTTTAACAACTCTAGGAATCAAATAATTGCCATGCAATTGGGTGTCATTTTACTAGTAGTAAATTAAAATTGTATGCTTGAAGACATAGGTAAGCTATCAGGCAAGCAGGCCAAACTGTGTGTATAATTATGAAGCCACTTCATAAAAGTAAACGCTTAAATCACATGGTGCTGTCAGTGCTCTAGTGTAATCAGTCACTCTTCTTACCACACATCTTCTAGGTAAATAACTACAGAATAACCTAATGAATAGTTTCACTAACCTGCATGTAATTACTCTTCAAAAAAAATTCCACCATGCTAAACATTCTGATGTTGTCTTCACTAACCAGCTAAGGTTAAACAGGGAGTTGCTTTTAAGAACATTGCACAGGCAGCTGTTGTCTAGGAAACTAAGTGTTTTAGTCTTATAGTTGAATCAAAGATTTGCAAAGAGGTATCAGATGGGGGCATCAGTGAGGTCTAGCCATTTTGCCTCTGAGATAATGTCTCCTTGAGGAGTCTCCTACTTATTTTCAGGTAACCTAATGTTAAGCATCTAAATGTATGTTGAAAATTCTCTTCCTAACTGTTACTGCTATTCTTGAAAGAGTTTTTTGGTATGTCACTGTTTAACTGTCACTGGCCTACCCTAGGCTGTCACTAACCTGGGCACTGCACTTCTACTATCTCGAAGTCTTTGGAGTGGTTCCCCTGTGCTTACCTGCTCTGTTGTTCTGACCTTTCCCAACATTTGCAGCATGAATTAGAAATAATGTAGTAACTCTTACTGTCTCCTATTGGCTTCTGAAGAGCAGATGTTGATCCAAGCAGGGCTTGCTAGGGTGGGATGTTTTTAGGGGGTGGGAGGGGGAAGTGCTTGGGGTTTTTTTCTGCTGCTCAGGATTTTTTGAGCAGCAACAAAGACATGGGAGATGCAGTTCTGGACTGAGTCTCAAACAGAAGGTTCTTTCATATGGAAATGTATTTTTATATTACATTTGTACAGAATTTTGCCTATTTTGATCTTCCAAAATTTTTAGATTTGCACATTGCTCAGATCTGGTTTCTTTTGCAAGGTGTTATAAAATATGTATTTTATGTTTGTTAATGTATTATAAATGTAAAGCTAAATTTTGCTTGTCTAATAAATGTGCACTGTGGCAGTATCTGGTTTATTGTTTTGCTAACTTGAATTCATTGGTTCTTAATATGAAAAGGAAAAAAATGAGTCATCGTGACTGTCTTGTTAGCATAAATAAATGTGTGGGTGCATTTATTTAAAAACATAACCAAAAAGGGCTTAAGAAGCAGATAATGACTAAGAATACTTGTTGATGAAAAAAGTTAGAGTTAAATAAGGTTCAGACTAGTATATAGCAGTTCCCAGGATTCTTTTAAGATCGTAATCTTAATATAGTGAGATTTTTTTTTCATCTTGTTCTCCATTACTTTTGGTTATGGGTACTTATACTAAAGTGAGTTGAAGACATGGTAATTGTAATCTGATAATTTAGGTATGTATGAGGAGATGAGAAGGTCTGAGGTTTTGTGTTTGGGTGTATTTAAGAACTAACTGTGGCAGAAATACTTGCAATGACCACAAAAATAATTTTGGAAAGGATTGAGAATAGATGCAAGTGTGCGAATTTATAGGCTATTAGATTCTAGGAGCTTTGTTTTGCCCAGTGATAGCACTGACTAATACAGTGTCACAACTCTAGGGGACCTGCTGGAAGCATTTTAAACTTTAAGGGGTAACTTGAGGCATCTCCACTTATGAATAGGTGTGTTGAAATTTTTGTTGCAAACTTTTTACTTCATTTTGAGCTGTTTTGTAAGTTTGACTGTTTTAAGTGCAGAGGGGGAAATGTATTTTTCTAGAAGAATGAATGTACCTGGGATTTAAGCACTACATAAAACATTTAATGAACATGAAGGACTGTCCTCCTATGAAATATGTTTCAATAAAGTTGTGTCTGAAATGTACTTCATTTGAAAGGTGGGGGAGGGGATGGGGGAAGTCCTGAATGTGCACTTACATTTACATGGAAAAAAGCCCAAACACAGTGTGAACTGAATTCTGAAATGTCTTTCTACAGGCAATAAGTATTATTTAATGTAAATTATGTTAGATATTTGGTGTAAATGGGACAATATCTGATGTTAATTTAAAGAAAAATGTAAATAAGTGTCTGGGAAGGGAGAGAAATTGGAAAATATTGGTGTTTGTTTCTGAAATCCAGATTTCTATAGCTGAGTCTGTATTTGCTGTTATTAATCATGTGTCACAGCTATTGAAAACCTGGACAAGAATGAACAATAGGCTTTCTTTGTAAATGGAGCTTGGCAATAAAAATGGTGTTACTAAGAAAACTTCCTTCCCTTTGATGTTCTGTTGCTGGGTTTGATGTACAAGGACATTCCATAACAGGGAAATGCAAAATTTGCAGATGCTTGCTTTTGCTAAGAATGGTGTGCATATGTGAATGTTGTGCATTATAATCTTTAAGCTGAAAACTGAAATAGCCGAGGTACTGTGGCATTGTGTATGCACAAGAGTCATAGCATGAGAGAGAGCAGAAAAGAAGCCTGTATAGGTGATGGAAAGTAGATGAGACCAAGGGTTAAGAGTGGCTGGGCAACATTTAAAATGTCTGTGAACCACTTGGAAAGTGCATGTCATGTGTGATTTCTTCACCAAATATATTCTTGGACCCACTGCCTCTTTATCTGGTGCATGTTGCCAGCTCAGTGTATGGATTAAATCCAGTGGAGTTATTAGATGGATTCTTGTTAATTGGCCTCTCCATCCATAAGAATTAATTACAGTTAATATACGTTCTTTGTGAAATGTTATTTCTCAAACTAGGCATTGCTCCAGAAGCTTTCTTAGGAAGAAATTAAATCACATTGTACTGTGAAATGAGCAAGCTAGGTGTCGTAGGTAGGAAACAACACTGTGATTTACTATAAGATGCAAATCTTAAAACATGGTATATTGGGGAAAACGAGCTTAAATCTGCTTCTGGCAGTCGGACTTTCTACAGCAGGCCAAGAAGACTGCTTTAAGGATACAAATTTTATATTTCGTGGCCAGGAAGTTCCCTTCTGTTTGAAACTGTATTGTGTTTCCTGTATCCTTCTGCTGCCTCAGAACTTCTGTAGCGTCTTGTCACTTTTCCTCTGTTTCTGTACAAGATCTTTTTAGACTTGGATATTGAGTCAGGTTCAGCATCTTGCCTTGTGTTAAGGGTCAGAGGTGGAATGAAAGCACAGCCTCTAGCTCTCTTCTCATTCTGGCTGGGATTAAGATGAACTTGACAGAAATGCAATGCTATATTAGTCCACTCTATTCTTAGTCCCTATGAATATATAAGTGCAGCCACTTGAACAGTCCTTTAATAGGTAAATCCACATCTTTATCATTAAGGTAGTTCATTCTAGTATAGTGATATAAATAAGAAAGGGAAACTGTGCCAATATATATGTCTTTATCAAAGTAACTATTGTCTAAGTAAAGATGTAGCATTTGGAGATTGGTGTCTTTATTCTTTGATGCCTAAACTGCTTGGTTCAGTTCACTGGAATTGCATGGATGCAGCTGTTCAGCAGGGGGGAAGAAATCCCTAGCTGCATTTTTATGCTGCCATGTTAGAGCTTGTGTCAAGATAAAAGCTGCATTGGCACTTCGAGGTGATCTTTTTGAGTATGTGATGCATACAACTGGAAATGCAAGCTCACTGTTTATGTATTTCCTGAAAATTCTGTTAAATTTTAAGCTGATACCTTTTATCTCTCAAATAAGGAGAGATGGTGAGAGTCGCAGCTCCTGGAGTTGAAACTCCCCACTGGCAAAATTAGAAGAAAGGTTTTGGGGAAGTGTTCACACACAATTAAGGCACTTGAGCTTATGAGGAGTAACTCACAGAATGATATGGAGCTGGAAGGGACCTCTGGAGATCATGTAGTCCAACCTCCCTGCCAAAGCAGGTCCACCTAGAGCAGGTTGCACAGGAACGTGTCCAGGCGGGTTTTGAATGTCTCCACCACATCTCTAGGCAGCCTGTTCCAGTGCTCTGCTGCCCTCAAAGTAAAGAAGTTCCTCCTCATGTTTAGAAGGAACTTCTTATGTTCAAGTTTGTGCCTGTTACCTCTTGTCCTGTCACTGGGCACCACTGAAAAAAGACTGGCCCCATCCTCTTGACACCCACCCTTTAAGTATTTAGAGGCATTGATCAGATCCCCCCCCCCCTCAGTGTTCTCTTCTCTTCTCCAGACTGAAAAGACCCAAGTCCCTCAGCCTTTCCTTGTAAGAGAGATGTTCTAGTCCCCTAATCATCTTTGTGGCCCTTTGCCGTACCCTCTCCAGCAGTTTCCTGTCCTTGAACTGGGGAGCCTGGAACTGGACACAGTACTGCAAATGGGGCCTCACTAGGGCAGAGGGGCAGGATAACCTCCCTCGACCTGCTGGCCACACTCCTCCTGATGCACCCCAGGATGCCATTGGCACATTGCTGGCTCATGGCCATCCTTTTGTCCACCAGGACTCCCAGGTCTTTCTCCTCAGAGCTGCTCTCCAGATCAGCCTCCAACCTCTACTGGTGCATGGGGTTGTTCCTCCCCAGGTGCAGCACCCTACACTCTCCCTTGTTGAATTTCATCAGGTTTCTCTCTGCCCATCTGTCCAGCCTGTCCAGATCTCGCTGTACGGCAACACAGCCTTTTGGTGTGTTAACCACCCCTCCCCGTTTTGTATCATCAGCAAACTTGCTGTGAGGGTACATTCCATCCCTTCATCCAGGGCATTGATGGATATATTGAAGAGGACTGGACCCAGTACTGACCCCTGGGGAACATCACTTGTTATGGACCTCAACTAGATTCTGTGCCACTAACCACGACCTGAGCTCTGTCTTTCAGCCAGTTTTCAATCCACCTCACTGTCCATTCTTCTAACCCACACTTCCTAAGCTTACCTATGAGGATGCTGTGGGAGACAGTGTCAAAAGCCTTGCTGAAGTCAAGGAAGATAACATCCACTGCCCTCCCCTCATCTATCCATCCAGTCATGCTATCGTAGAAGGCTATCAGGTTAGTCAGATATGATTTTCGCTTGGTGAATCCATGTTGACTACTTCTGATAGCTTTCTTTTCCTCCATATGCTTTGAGATGACACCTAGAATGAGCCGTTCCATCATCTTTCTAGGGATGGAGGTGAGGCTGACCGGCCTGTAGTTTCCCGAGTCCTCCTTCTTGCTGTTTTTGAAGACTGAGATGACATTGGCTTTTCTCCAGTCCTTGGGCACCTCACCTGTTCTCCAGGACCTTTCAAATATGATGGAGAGTGGCCCAGCAATGACTTCTGCCAGTTCCCTCAGCACTCATGAGTGCATCACATCAGGGCCCATGGACTTGCGGATATCCAGTTTACTTAACTGTTCTCTAACTTGGTCTTCCTCAACCAAGAGGAAGTCTTCCTTCATCCAGACTTTCTCTTTTACCTCCAAAGTCTGGGACTCCTGAGGGATGACCTGAGCAATAAAGACTAAAGCAAAGAAGGCATTCAGTAACTCCCCCTTCTCGGCATCCTCTGTCACCATGGCACCCGTCTCATTCAACAGCAGGCCCACATTTTCTCTAGTTTTCCTTTTGCCTCCAATATACTTGAAAAAAACCCTTCTTGTTGACTTTGACCTCCCTTGCCCATTTTAATTCCCAGGAGGCCCTGGCTTTCCTTGTTTCATCCCTGCATACTCTAACAGCCTTCTTGTAATCTTCATGAGTGGTCAGTCAGTCCCTTCTTCCATGCACTGTAAACTTCCTTCTTCCACTTGAGCTTTTTCAGAAGCTCCCTGCTCAACTATGCAGGTCTCCTGCTTCCCTTGCCTGATTTTTTGCTCTTAGGGATGCACCAATCCTGAGCTTGGAGAAAGCAATATTTTAATATCGTCCAGCTCTCTTGAGCCCCCCTACCTTCCAGAGCCCTAACCCATGAGATTTCTCCAAGCAGTTTCTTGAAGAGGTCGAAGTTAGCCCTCCTGAAATCCAAGGTTTCAATCCTACTTGTTGTTTTGCACATAGTACCCACAATCCTGAACTCTGTCTTTTCATGATCACTGCAGCCAAGGCTGTCCCCAACCTTAATGTCCTCCACCAGTCCCTCTTTGTTCATCAGAACTAGGTCCAGTAGTGCTTCTCTCCTTGTTGGCTCCTCCATCACCTGAGTCAAGAAGTTATCATCTGAACATCGTCCAACTCAGTCTGGTTGGATGATATTCAGTTGTGTGTCTGTTTTTAGGTCAAGGATTTTACCAACAGCTTATCTGCAAACATGTCTAGGTCTTAAAATTAGTATTGCTTTTGGATGCCAGTTCTATAAAATAGATTTAAGAAGTGAAATTTTTAGATTATCAAATGCCTTATTATTCAGGCTTAGATTATGAGATCTTCTGAAATATATTGTAAGCTTTTGCTTGTCCTCAGAGACTCATTCTGCAAAGTTGGGAAATGTTGTTCTTGTTGAATGGAAAATACTGATCTCATCATTCCATCTTCACTGTCTTGCCCCTAAATAAAGGTTTCTATTTCTCTTAGGCCACAGTTCAGCTTTTTTTTTGGCTTGTGTGGATGGCCGATAAGGACAGATAAATACTCAGGCTCCATTTCCTAGTTACACATCATTTTTCTCAGCTTTAGTATGCAATAAACATTGTGACACAGGGTGGGAAAACAAGCTGTTGTTTTACTGCAGAAATAAATTTTGACTTTAAGTTAATTGGATGAAGACATCTTTGTGTAAATTTGTCCTCATTTTTGGATCGCTTATTTGAAGCAGATTTAGGCTGCTGAGAAGCTTAGAAAAACGATAAGAGGACAAGGTACACTTACAGCTTATGTAGAGTACTGTGAACAGTTGCAGTGACCCTATTGTCTGAGCTATACTGGCTGCAGGAGTTAATGGGATTGGCACAGGAGCAAAGAATGATAATTGATTCTAGCCTCGTGCCAGAAAACTTATTAAAACAATTGTTACAGAATTCAGAGAGGTTTATTTTAGTACAGCTATTAATAGTAGAGTGTTTCCTGAGGCTTCCTACCTCTGCTGCTCTTCCAAAATGGGTCACTTATTCCCAGGAAACCTTTGGCTCTTTACTTCAACAACATTGCTCTTGTTTAATGATTTAAATGGGCTGTAAACATGACTGACTTTGTGAGAGTTCTTTGTGAAGTTAAAACAATAGAACAAAATGTCTGCACAAAACTAAGAAGTTAACTGAAATCTGAACTACCTCAGTCTATGTACCAGCATCAGTTTCCCCATAAGCTCTCTTTGGAAATCTGTAGTTGTTGCGACTTCACCCAATTACTAAAGGGCTGGGAAGTGTCATGTTGGTCTGGTGGTAGTTACCAACCTGGGCGTTTTGGAGAAGTTGATTACAGTTATGCTAACTTGCTCTTTATTTCCAGCTGCTGTTTGAAATTGTGTGTTGATGGACAAGTGAATCAAGGAGGCAGCTACTCAGACTATATTACCACTATGGAGATAGTCAGAGCTTTTTCTCCCTCAACAACTAGACCTACCAGAAATAGGAAATGGAGTTTCTGAAGGAGGAGAGGCAGAGCCACCATAATGTCTTAGAGAAAAGAATGTCAAGTCAGAAGAGGAAGGCAGGTCTAACGAAGGACAAAAGTAGTCTCTCTTTTACTAAGGGAACCTGGTTGCAATGATAATATGCACACACCTCTCCTACCCAGTGAAAGCACTGTCCAGCTTCTAACACTGAGGTGAAATTGCTTGCACCTGCCCTCTCTTAAACAAAAGCAGTAAAGAAGCCAGTAGACTGTGCAGTAGCAATCAAGTCTGATTACTCCTGGCTGACACTTGTGAACTGAAATAACGGTACTCACACTTAACCCCACTCCTCTGATACATCCTGATAGACTACTAATTAATACTATAATATTGCCAACGTGTTATTAAGTCTAGTAGATAATGTCTTTGAAATTACATATTGCTGAGAAGGGCAAGAAAGAAGCCAAAGTCATCTCAGTGGGTGATGGCAGGTACTTCTGTCAATTTTGATAGTTTAGAAACAATTTGTTTGCAGGTGAGCATACCCTTACCACCAAATGCAGCTTTTTGCTCCTTCCTCTCCCCCACCAGTCCTCTTGATGTCCCATTTCAGGCTGAGGGAGAGGGAGAGGCAAGAGGTCAAGGATGATTCTTCCGTGTCTGATCAGTGAGGAGATCCCTCACTGCACCATGAATTCACTCAGAGATTGTAGAGTCCTTTGTACTGATGTTGTTTAGTGTGCAGATTTCAGTTTTTCTTTTGGAGTAGATTTCCAGATGCTTGATTTTCTGACCTATCACAAAGGCTAGAAATGTTTTTATTCAGTAAGAGATGAGGTTCTCAGGTGATAGTGTTCCAATATTATGATTTAAGAACCTTTCTGTAATTAAAAGACTCATAATAAAATCACAAGAGTTGGCAAGACCGCGTATCCTATTAGTGCTCCTTTGACTCTGTTTTACATCTTGTCTTAGGTTAGGCGTAGAAAGGATGCAGCTTTTTCATTGCAACAGATTTTATGCACTTGGTAGAGTAGAGTTCCTCTTGCAATTTTTGTCTCACATCAGGGTGAGATGAGTAATATCATGCACAGGAAATTCTACTCAATAACATGTACCAAACAATCAGCTTTGGAGGTTGATTCCTCAGCAGGGAGATGGCGTGTTTAGGACAAGCTGTTTGAGTAGCGGATAGGACTGGTGAAATATGGAGATAAGGCTTGCTTTTTGCGTATGTGACAGTGAACATATTCACTGGGGTTTTTTTGGTGGCTAGCATTCAGTGTTTCAGTTTCAACAGCTGTCTGTCTTAAAAATTCTTAGAATCAGAAGATGGAAGGAAAGTCTCTGCAGAATGGTTGAAGTGGAAATAATAGAAAATTCTCTGTCAATCTCTCTTATCTTCTTCTTCTAGTTTATTACAGGGGGTCACTTAAGTTTCTAATTGCTCTTGTCCTCTCTGCTTCTGCTTTTATGTAGTTAATTATTTTTTTTTAGGACGTGGAAAGGAAGCTTAATTTTTTATTTATTTTATTTTTAAGAATTTAGAAAAATCACAAGAAGATGGAAATCCTTTCGTGTAGGTTGGTAAAATTGAGAACAGCAGAATCTCAATCCTCTGATACTTAAAACCTTTCTCACATAGATCATAACGGGGACTTCCTGCTATGTTTTTAAAATATGCAGTTCAGGAACAGCTGCTTTTTCTTTTTCTACCAAAACACTTCATTCTCTAAGTTAATTTTGAGGAAAACTTTAAGCCTTGCTCAGCTTGTTTAAACTGCAGAGAAAGTATTAAAAAGGAGAAAATATTCAGGGAGCTAATAAAAAAGTGCTCATCTGCAAGAGCTGGTGAATTTTTTTTAAAATACCTGAAAATGGCTTTGCAAAACTTTTCCAGCCATTTCTGGACTCCAGTAAATGGATTGGATTTGCATAGTTTTGCTTTAGGATAATATTCTGAAGGTAGAAATTCAATTTTGGGTGCCTAATGCTTCTGCCACAAACTGGAGGTGGGAAGGAACATGTCCTCATTTGGAGGGAAGCATGTCTCTCAATAGTAGATGCCCCTTATTAACAAGTATTAATTGGGAAATGATGGTTAAGGTGAGAACTTCAACAGTTTTTGGAAATAGCCAATGATGAGTAAATTTACCCTCTGCTTTTATGAAGTACAAGAGGCTGGGGGGGGCTAAAAAAAAAATTAAAACCCAAAAACAACCTCAAGAAGTCACCAATGCAGTTAATCTTTGAACAAAAAAGGCACTGTTTTGCAATGTTGCTTCATTCCCCTGTTACTCAGAGTCTGAGAGTTGTGACTCACTGTTGATTCAGCGTGTGAAATGGTTTGGCATTTTTGTTTTGTTACTGGTTTCTATTTAAGATCTTTATTCTCTTTTTCTGGGGACTTAGAGGGAAGCATCACAAACATAGGTAGCTGTATTGTTCAGGTGCACTGTCACTACCATAACTTTCAGTGGAGCGAGTTAACTGTCTTTTAGGTCTGCATCCATTGTGGGACTGGAGGAATTGCACAAGTGGTTGTTGTGGCACATCTGGTGAAGGCAGGTTGCCAACAAGTAAGAGCGAAAACATGAATAAAAAGACTACAAAGAAGATTCAAATTTTGCTGGTCTTCCGCCCGGATGTTTCAGATTTGGTGAGACTGCTGGCTGTCTAGCCCTAAGGGGAGGCTTAGGATCAGATAAAGCAGCAGTTCCTTCTCTAACCTGCCCAAGTGTTTACGTAGAGCCT
Organism: Limnodromus scolopaceus; assembly: GCA_028565335.1. Lineage (NCBI taxonomy): Eukaryota > Metazoa > Chordata > Aves > Charadriiformes > Scolopacidae > Limnodromus > Limnodromus scolopaceus. The sequence goes on along the minus strand of JAOXNO010000070.1, from coordinate 12,176,165 downwards.
TGAAGTGCTTTGTGATATAAATTACTTCAGAAAACTAGTGGAGTTATTCTCCTAAAAAGAAACTGGACGTTTCTGTCAACAGTGTTCTCTGCTCAAGTTGTGTTTTTGACAAGTTTTAGGTTACTGCACAGATCTGCTGTGATTGAGTGGTGTAATGGAACCCACTGCACCCAGTCACTGCTGAAGCTGTCTGCAGCTTGGTCTGCCTTGTCCTTGTTTACAAAAGGAGAAAGAGTTTACAAAGCATCAAAACAATCATGCTTAGTTTAAAATAAACTTTAATGCCTTATTCAGGGGAGGACTTTCAAGTAAGGCAGTAATTAGATTTTAATTTTAATTTATTTTATTGATTGACATTCATGTGCAGATGGAACAAATTACATAAAAATAACTGAAAGCAAAGTACCATAAGAAACCTAGCTGGCCAGTATTCACCTAACCTTGTATTTCCAGTATTTGTTACCCTGTATTGATACATCTGTTAATCTATATGAACGCGGTTTGAGATATGTTACAATTTGGGAGTAGTTGCTATGCATGTCTTGTGATTTCAGTTGAATATTGTAAAGTTAAATGAAATCGGTGTGTTACAAGAGGGGTTGTCCTCGACTGTGAGATTTACCTGCTTCTTGTTAGCTGACACATCCCTCCCCAGCTAGTTCAACCAACGGCATGGGAAATAGTAACTGCTGGTAAGGATTACACCACCTTCAGATAGAGAGTTGGCTAAAGGCAGAACAACTGGCTTGTTTCTACCTCTCTTTGTAGTGGCTGTATGGAAAATGAGAAATCATGAACAGTAGAATGAACTCTGCCTTTCTCTATCCATTATTTCTGCTTCTCCAAAAGGTACCAGCAAGCAAAATGGGAATTGTTAGATGGGAGAGACAGTAACCTGAGAAATGAGCATGCCTTGCTCAGTGCTTGCAAAGCAAGGAGGGAAAGGGGCAAGTTTCTGAAGTCCACTCTGTGTGGTTATTCTGTTCCTGCCTCCTGGTAGCTCTGGCCACCCTTCTGCGCTCTCCCTAAAGATGGCAGAGCAGAGATACTTTACCTAAGGCCTAAACGGTTCTTGCAGTACTCTGTGCCTACTGATTCCTTGTTGATAGTAATACATGTTAAGAGCCATTTAAGTGTTTCACAGTGATTTCAAGAATTTATACCAAAAATCTTGGCTACTTGGTGTATAATTTTGGTAAAACGGAATAGTCTGATGCAAAATTTGACATTAGTATTTTGGGGTCTTATTTTCTGTATAACCAACTCAGGAGGATTTTGCATACATTTCTAGTGGATGATAGTTCAAAAAGTTTCTTATATTTAAAAAGAAAAGAAAATCTCGAGTATCCCAAAATAATATAGTAGTTTCCAGAATCTTTAACAAGACAGACACACAACGTTGCTATGTGCTTACAACCTTTTAAATGTTTAGGACTGCCTGCATCTCTCAAACCAGAGCCTTTTCCTCCAGTACGCATAGGCCTGCATTTTTCATAGTAGATCATAACTTAAGCTCAAGATAAAGCCCCTTTGCTTTGTCTAACTGGTCACAGACTTTGCTGTTTCATTCTGGCTTCACTCTGATAAGAAATTTGAAATCCTTTGTTAGCTTTTATGTAACTAGATCTTGGTTCAGGTATTAAAATTTAGAAGCTTTTAGAGAGAAGACTTCTAAGTCATACAGAGAATGAAATTTGTCAGGACAGTCCAAGAGAAAAGAAACATCAGTATATATCATTTTATATGTAATCTTAACCTCTGTGCAGGAAATCAGTTGCTTAACTGATACTATAAAAAATGTCACCTGTAAGATTATCAGATTCGACTGTCCACAGCCACACTTGTATTTAAATCATACTCTTTCTACACCACATACATATTGTTCTGTGCAAACCCCATTGCTGATGTGAGAAGAGTGTAACTTAATTCCAAAGTTCTTGGGAAAAATACGTGAGCGGCTTTGCTTTGCTGCTTCTCCGTCGTGCAGTTCGCTTGAATTTGCTTATCACAGTTTATCAGCTTCAAGGCTTTCCCATGAAAGTGTTGTTTGCAACCGCTGTCTACTAGATAACTTGTAATTCTTATATAGCTGCCAAAATGATTTAGAGGGAAATAGTCTTGTTTGACTCAGATATATTTTTGTTAAAATAAGTCTTGTAAGCTTCTTTGTGAGTTTCTGAACATATCTTCCTATTTATTAGATGTTTTATGGGGGAAGGAAACTTGTAAAATTCTTTAAAACCACAGATCTCTTTGAACCGCAGTCTTGGAGCTAAGCTTCCTCTGATTTTTCTTTGAATCTGAAAAGAAAACCAAACCTGTTATGGGAAATCAGACCTGACTTTTCTATAGCTGCAATTAGATTACTTCACATTGAATGTACAGTGTGTGTGTTATCCTGGCATCAGCAGCAGGCTTTGCCTTTGCTTTAGCTTAATAGGACTTTGGACTGGCCATCAGCCTGTCTGTTCCATGGTTCATCCTTATCAAATGTATTTATATCAAACAATTAATGGTGCAGTTGTAAAGCTTAAGTCATGTTTGTGAAGCGCTTTGACATTGATGCCAAGCGCCAATCTTTTTAATTCCTTGTCATAAAGGAATGTTGTTAAAATTATCATTCCAGTCTTACTGCTTGCACCAGGTAATGGTAGTTCTTGGTGAGTACCTGTAACTTTGAAAATCACTGCAAAAAAACTTTCTTCTTTTAATTTGCACCATAACTCTTGGGTCATTTGAACAACTCCCAAATGTTAAGGAAAAATTTCTTCCTCCTAGCTTCTAGGGTTTTTTTATTTAAGTTTTGGTCATAATCTGTAATGGTTCACTATTCACTATTCAGTCTGGTTAGTTCAAGGTAATACTTGTGATGTTTGAAAAGAACCCTGGTTTCTTTTTAATTTAAAAAAGAAGACCCCCCAAAGAATCAGTATTTCTAGAATCTCTTTTGTCCTTCCTGCTTCATACTGATGATAATACGAAAATTATTTATCCTGTAAGAAATCAAACTGAATATTTGAGTCAGTCTTAGAATGTTGAAACTGTTTTAGGAGTCTGTTTGTATATAGGCTAAAAGAAGTGTAAAACTTAAGAAAGAAAAAGAAATTCATAAGAACTGTGAGAAATTTGCCTTAAATTCAGCCATCTCTGCAAGAGCAGATATTAGTTGCACAATTATTTTGGAAAAAAAAAAATTAAAAAATGGCACAGTTTAAGACATCGCAGTACAAAGTCAGTCACTAAAAAGGAACATGTGAACACTTTTCAACTGCTTCAGTGGCAATCAGATGTCTTAGCTGAAAGTGATGGGAAACATATTTTGAAACAGCGTGGAAGGGTTGGTGTAGGTAAGCATCTCTCAGACATTCCCTTTGGCTGTCTCTGAGCTGGGAGTGTGACAAACTTCCCCCTAATAGGGCAAAGGAGGAAAGTGTTAAGTGTTGGTAAGCATGAAGAAGTCTCTAACTGCTGGAGCTTGATCAGTAACAGTACTGAAAATGTGGCATCCATGAGTATAAGAACCCACAACAAAGATGAAATACAATATAAAACTGTTCATCAGAATAACTCTGAACAATCCCACTTGATCAGTCTGTTGCATGGAAAGCCTGGTTTCTGTACAGTTTTTCATGTGGAGCCTTGTTTCTTAGAAAATTATTTCTCAGGAAGCAGCAGAGAACAACTGGAATGGAAATAGAAAGTCTGTATACAGAAAGAAATAGAGAATTCCTTGTAAAGTTTTTTTTAGATACTCCAAAATGAAGAACCGGAAGTGGCTGGTCCAGGTCCTATAAGGCACTATTCACAATAAGACTTAACCAAGACTCATTCATTATGTATTTCTTAAAACAGTAATTTAAACGTTCTCCTGAGTGAATGAAGTGAATGTATCTGAGGGAAACTAGTCTGTTGATTTTCAGTATTTTCAAGAAAACAAATGCAGAAGTCGCCATAAGCTAGTGTTAGAATGTACCCCTGTCTGTTGGCAGGATTTCCTCAGCTCCCTGGTTGATAATGTGCCATTCATTGTGACAGTTGAAATTTCTGTATAGTCCCCTGACAAACCTTATTAATGTGTAGTTCAAGCCCTGAAACACTTAATGCTATTGTCTGTCTTAATTCCTTACTGACTCTGTGCTGGGTGACCAGAAGCTGATTCAAGAATCTCTCATTCTCCACTGCTGTATTGCACAGGTCCCTGGTCACACTGAAACTGAAATTGTTGTACTAGGTGCTGTACAGACATTAATTATGAGTCAAACCCTGTTACAAAGAGTTTACAGTCCGTACTGATGACTTGTGTGTAGCACAGGGTGTGTGACTTCAGTGTAAGGTAGTGGCATCGTTTCCCTGTGAAAGATGTGAAAAACATATCACAGACTGATTGCTCAAAATTGTACATAAAATATGTGGATGATTCAAGAACTGAACCTGAAGCAACTGCCTTTACTGATGACTGCGTTGTATTTCCAGTGGTAAGAGAGATTATATGTAATATCTGATGTTAAAGTACATCTTTTGGACAAGATTTTTTCCCAGTATGTATGAGGAAACTTTTCCATGTAATGCTATTCCTTAGAATAGCATGTTACGATAAATAAATAGATGTTTTGAGAAAAGTAGTATGGCAAAGCCAGAATGATTGTTCAGCCAGTCTGGGTGAGGATCATCTGGAATATTGCCTCAGCTGCCAACAAGAGCTGATTGAAGTGCAGTTTCCCATCTCCTCTGTAATCTGAAAAGTTCAGAAAAATATTAATGTTGACACGAATTAAAGATACCAAATCAGTCCAACTGCACTTCTGCAGAGCCTCATGGGAATAGTAGCTGAGAAGTCTTCATACCTTTATGCTCGTTTCTGTCTCCTCTTTCCTGTACAGACTAGGTTTTTCATGCCGTGCAGTGTGTTACATGCAGGGAAAAGTGCTGTGCCTAAAGGGGGCTACAGGTAAGTTTCAAACATGACTCATGGTTGGGTTACATATGAAGAATATAAACCAACAAATTTTAGGGGACACTACATGAACAAAGTTATGATTCCAAGCTTTTTTGATGGAGAAAATAGAATGGAGAAACAGATATTAAAATCTTTTTAATGAGACAGTATTTCATTCAAAATGTATTAAGCAACTTTCATGCAAGCCTTCCTTAGCCAGAATTACTCTAGTAGAAAACTTGCAAGAAGTTAGCTCTTCTGTCCTACCAGACCAAAGGCATGAGATGTATTTCAGAGTTCAGTAGGATATAATTTTCCTCTGAAGAGAGCCGTGTTGGGGGAGGAGGGAGGGAAAGGCCGGCAAACATACAGCCTAGTTATGGCTAGAGACATGTCAGTGTTAGCCCTTGTTATTCTAGTTTAGACATGGAGCTGTCATGTGTCTGAATTGCTTCTAGATTAGGGAAACAGTAGGAAAGAAAACCGCAGTATTTCTCAACTCTGGGAATTAAAGTATAGTTAGTTCTGCAAATGGGCAATTTTCAGACATAGCAGTACAAACAACAAAATACACTGCCTTTGTCAGTGTTTGAGATACAGCTCAGACTTGAGTTCTAGGTCAGTTACTAGTTTACTGTTGTGATTTTTTAAAGTATTATTTATTTAGTTTAGTTTCAGTGTAAGAAAGAAAAATGAAAAACATAATCCACCCTACCTGAAACCAGAAAGCTGTGACATCCTTCCGCAAACTCTGAGCTGGGCCTTTGTCAAGACACACTTGTGCACTTGCACTGGGATTTAAATCAGCACCTGTATCCGGCTTCAGTCCTCCCAGAGAAGTAAACTTGTACCTCTTCACTCAGGCACTCCTTTGGCTGTGAGAGAAAGCCAGCCTTTCAGGTGCATTTGGCTTGCAGTGTGGAGGGTTCGTTTTGGAGCAATTCCAAATCTATCTGCACAGTAACATGTTCCTGTAGGATGTTTTTGTTTATTTTTAGATGGTAGATCCAATAATCACTTCCATGTAGTGAACCAAGAGGACCTCTAGCACACTCTAACCTGGCAAGCAAGAAGGAGCAGCTGCACCTTGTTTTATTAGATTTCCTTCTCCATTCCCAGAGAACTGGAAGGATGGATCCTCAGCAAAATGTGCAATGTGAAATCCTGTTCTTTATGTTAAAGCAGACAGTGAAGAAACAGAATAAAGTGGGAATCTTTAATTCAACCTGCTTGAGCCAAGACAGTAAAACAAAACCTGTACGTACAAGGTATAAAATAAGTACATGGCCCTCAATTAACTGTGCAGCCTTGGAGCAAACAAAGCAACTTGTTGCTCCATGTTGCTTCCAGAGTCAGTCTGGAACCTGTAGTGGGAAGTTATACACTCTGAACAGTGGAGATGATTTGTAAAATGAGAGGGGATCATCTCCCTGTGCAAGAGTTTCATAGTGCTGCAGCAAGGCAGAGGCATCCTGAATTGTACTATCTACCAGGCCTGGAAACTCCTGGACTTTTCCGCTACCTCCTTAGGCTTTGAATCTGCAGAGTATCCTCGCTCTGTGACTAACAGATAAGCTTGTGTATAGCCTCACTGATTACAGGATCTACGAGCGTAAGTATTTTGCTCTCTCTTTTGTTCACTGAGGATTTTGTTGCGTGTCGCAGAGGAGCATGCTTGAAGTGGTCCGGCTGTACTGAAACTGCAGAACCACATTCCAGCTTCCACGATGTGGTTGCTGGCCTCTAATGTAAGATCTAGGCGTAAGATTTATGCAGGAACATTAATTTCAACATTTTTATTAATAGAGGCTATTTATTTGTGTTTATATTCATGTACTAACTTTAATACCTGTTTTTTTGCTTTGGGGTAGTGTATCATTTGTTGCACAAAATTACAGCTTGCAGTAAAATCTGCACAGCTTCTTAAAGTAAAAATACTGGGTTTTTTTAAGAAGTAGATTGATCAGGATGATTATAAGTTTGTGTGTACATACATAAGTACATACAGGCTCAGGAATGTTCTCTTTGTATCTCTGGCTTCATATAAGTCAACAAGAGCTAAAGTAGAAAGCCAAGTGAGGAAGTAGAGTGTTACCTGCTTTAGGTGTTTGGTACAGAACATCACTGACTTCAGTGGAACGGTTCTAATTCTTCCTGCAGAATGGAGGCTTCCCGGACCGATCAATGACCCTGTTCTGCCTGGACACATACTCTGGAGCCTGTTTTGTTTCCCTTTTTCCTTTTCCAGCTCCTAGGATGTGGTTAATTCTACAATGTTGCGGTGCGGCTACGGGGGCAATTACTCTGTGTGTGAAACTGGAGAGAAAGGAGTGGTTAAGTCTGCTTCAGATGTAATTAAGTCTGAAATGTCTTGGTGGTCACATTAGAAGCACTAATTTTAAGTTCTCTTACTGGTTTAGCCATAGCCATTTGTTACATAAAAAGGCAAAGGGTTTTTTTGGTCCTTCAAATGGCTTTCTGTGGGAATATGGAGGAGGAAAAAAAAAAGTGTTCTTCAAAGCATCAAGACAGTAATACCCACTACAGTTTCCTTTTCCTGCCAAAATAAATCAGTTAAGAACCCCCAAACCACTTTTTGAATAGAAAAAGTATCTAATCATCCTTTTTTTGTCCATTGGTGAAACAAACCATGCCTGCAAGTTCCCCCTGTGGGTGACTATTTCACTATTTGTGTTTCAGAGATGGACTTTTAATGTCAAGTTAGTTACAGAAGCTTAAATTTAAATTGCTCTGAGGATTGTGCCATTTCAATATATTTTTCTTTACAGAAAATGGTTTAATAAGTAATTTCCTCCTGCTTCTATCTTGCAAGTTTCCACTGCAACCAGTTTTGATTAGATGAGATGGATTTGAAAGTACAAAAATGTCAAATATACTAGATGGGGGGGGGAGTGGAAGGAGCTCATATGGAATTGTTGGTAGGAGTATTTTTGTGATGCTTGGTCCATCAGTGACAAATGAAACTCCAGACAAAAATTTAGCTTAAATAAATGGAACAGCATCCAGAACTAAAATCCCTGTCAGTGACCTTTGGACACAGTGGTTACATGCTGGAAGTTTGCTGGTTCCCATTACAAAATATATGTTTTGGGCTGTTTCAGCAAAGTGCAGAATATGTATAAGACATTTAAAACTGTCCCAATGCACTGAACAATACTCTGAAGGAATGGCCTTGCACCTGGTGGTCCACTGCAAACCAGAATAGATGCAGGTAGTCGATGTCCTTGCTTTTCTTGAGGAACCTGGGAATGATTGTGGAAATGTTCAAGAATCCTTCAGTTTGGAAACATTCCTTGTCAGAGTGAAGACGCTATTGCTGAGAAATAGAAACTCAGCTCCTCCCTCAGTGACAGGCACAACAGGAGAATGAAAAGTGAAACTATCGTCACTTCAGGGATTTCAACAAAGTCACTGATCAACAGCAATTTGCAGTTTTACTTGAGTTTGAACTCAGAGCAAGCTCAGCTCCTACAAATTGTTTTTCTGGTCATCTACCTTCTAGCTTTCTGCTGTTGCAGCTACAGCAGCTAATAACTCAAAACACAGGAGTCACCAGGTGGTGAAAACCCTCTCTTGCAGACTGTGCTGTAGCATGCCCACCACTGAAATAGGTAGGTCATTTCAAAGTTATTTCAGTTCAAAGTTGCTTTTTATTAAACCACCTGTGAAAATGTATTAAAACTAATGTATTAACGTGGTGTTTGAATTCCCAACAAACTAGATAGCAATCTTTTGTGTTAGCTGGCTTTGAGCCTGGATGGGTAGCACTGATCCTAACTTTGATGCTACTAAATGGCCTAATTTCCCCTGCCTTGCAGCCTTCGCAGAAGTTACTTTCACCTTTATGTGGCATTACATGCTGATGCGGTGATACCAAAATGTTCACTCGACACAGGTTATGAAATTAAGCCTCAGTATCATAAACAGAATTGAGTTGATAACATTCCATCTAATAGACAATCCTACAAAGGTATCTGTTAAACCCAGTTCTGTAATCTTGCAAATACCTTAGATTAATTACTCAGCCCCCAGGTGGTGGTGGCTTCTGTTCCCTGGCAGAACTGAGTAAACCACTGAATATATTTATAAGACAGCACTACCAAAAGAATACGAGTGAGATGGCAAGTAAAAAGAATGATAAAGAACTGGAAAAGTGTAAGGGCCATTATCAATAACAACAAAAGTCAGGAACTGACTGTGTCTAGGAAGCCAGCCCTGGGGTTTATCCATTTCCAGAGCATTTGGCACACACCTGTGCCACTGCTTCTCTTGTAGTTCCCTGCTTTTCCCTCACACAGGTCCTCAGAGCCTCTGACAAGTTTGTGGGACAGGACAGGGTGTGGGAATTTTCTGCTTTGTTTTTCCCCAAACCCATGTCCACAGTGCTAACTTCCTTGGCGCAATAGAAGCAAAGACTTCATGGAAGAGGGTTTAAGAAATGAGTGATTATTTTTTTATGTTTGTTTTTTCTGGAAATTTTCCTACAAATGCCTGCTATCAGATTACTGAATGAGCATCCACTTATCTGATAAGTCAAATTAAAGACATGCAGTCAGTGTAATCTCCGGAAGCTGGGAAAAAGGCATTTTTAGCTCTTGAGAAAGCTTAGATGACAAAAGTCTGAGGAAACTAGGAGCCAGATATACTAACATTCATTCAGTAATTTCCCCTTTCCCCAGCACAAGGCTTTTTGAAAAATGAAACTGCAAAGTGAAGGAAGACAACTAAAGCCAGAACTGCTATTGAAGCTTTTTGGAAGACAACCCTTTGACACCACTGACATCCTTGAGTTGCTTTCTGAAACTTTCTTGCTGATCACCATCTTATTTGAGCTGTTTTGTCTTATGTTCTCTCACTCCAACCCTTTGTTTAGCTACTGTACTTTGACGTCATTTCCCAGAAAAGATTTAATCTTAAAACCAAAAAGTACTTGGAGCATGTGGGCATCATCACATTGGTATAGATGTGCTTGTCTCTTGTCCCTTCCCCAGCCTGGGTCTGTTCCCTCTGTTTAGATGGGACACTACTAACAGTGTCCCAGGAGCCAGCACCTAACAGTGACCCATGTTGGTTTTTGGGTCTTCTCTAAGAAATGGTGCTCCAAGTGATCAAGTGGGAGGGGGTAGGATGGAGTGGAGGAGAAGATTGAAACTTTCATTTCTCTTTGTTTTCTTGCAGGTTTGTGGGTGTGAATCGGTGATGGTGTGGAGCAGTAATGCAGGAAGGGGAGAGGATGGAGCCAGGGAACTGAACTTCAGGCAAACAAGAAAGAAAGCAGAACAGTAGGAGAAAAAGGACAATGTCTTATTTAGATACAGCAGCCAGAATATGCACATTAGTATCGGAAGCGTCCTCCTGTATGTTCAGTGTGCTCAGAAAAGGGAGAAACAGGTATTTATGCCAATCACAGATTCATCTTTGAGCCCATCTCACTCAGATTGTTTGATATCTTGTCTTCTAGTCACTGAAGATAGGTCATGGCATTCTTGGGAGAGTAACATGTATTGGATGTTCAACTTTCAGGACAGAAAGGGAAGCCTTAGTAGCACTGGGAATAGTTAAGGATATGAAGTTCTCTTCTCAGCATAGAATTCATTCAGCTTCTCACCCAGGAAATGTTCATGCATACTGTTTGCTCAAGCAGGCACCTCCTGAGGGCACAGTTTCAGCTGACCCGTGTAACCAATCACATGCCATTCTCTGACAACACTTGTTCTTTATCAGCCCATTAAGCGTGGGCTTGTAGCCAGTGAAAACATCAGATATTTGGCAAAGCATTTATAATTAGTAAGTGTTGTGGAAGAGTAATGGAATCTGAGGTCTCAGAAACTATCAAGTGTGTCTGTTTCCAGCTGATAATCCCATGGAGACAACAAAATGGAAAGTGAAGAATACCAAATTGAAGGAGGCAGTATGCAGTGTTTGGATTTACTGCAGAGTATCTTGCAGCAATCCCGACTCTTTCCAGAGTTTGATACTCAGTGCCTGAAGACCTTGCAGAGAATGATATTTTCTCCCCCTACCTTACCTGTGTTTTTACTAGTCTTACTGTGCCATCTGGCCTGTACCATTTATTCCTGTCCTGTTCAGAAAGCTTTTTCTGTTTTTGGCATGAGTTGCACTGAGAAGAACACATTTTCATAATCTTGAAATAGTTTGATATTGAGGACACAGTCATGTTGTCAGCAGGGGAAGCAGACATAGGCTTGACATATGCTTTCTCTAGGTGTGGCTGTGCACATTTCCACTCAGTCTTGCCATTTATAAAGTAGGAACCTCCTTAATTTGTTTTGGCTGATGATCTAGGATGTTTCTGGCGAGCCATCAGCCACTTTCTGCTTTCAAGCATGGAATATCAAGACATGGTCATTGTCTGTCAGCCGTGTTTTTGTTTTTGTCTCTTGGCATGCATTTGACAAGCTTGCTTTGGCATCCTCCATGTCTCACAGCCCATTTCCTAAGAACTTGCTTCCAAGCTTTTGACATTCTCTGGCTAGATGTCATCTTCCCATAGCAGAAATTCTTTTCCCCTGACATCACTGTCCATTTGGTATCGAGAGCTAGCCCATACAGCTTAGATGAAAAACTTTTCTGCACTCAACTTGGAGAGCCTGAAGACAGAGGGCTCCAGTGGTTCCATCCATTAAGGCAACGCCACCCCTCTTGAGCCAAGTGGATTGTCACTGTTTGAGATTTGGTTTATTTTATACTTTTTCTAAAAGGGTGCAAAGAGCTGAGGAAAGGACTTTATGTCTGTGAATTTGTTTACTGGCAACGAGGTTCAGTGTCTCCATTTTGTGAATAAAGAATTGAGTGACAGCAGCATGATTCCACGTCAGCTTCAGCTGGTCTGCTGTGGGTCCTGACAGCCCTTTCTCCCTGGCATCTGCTGTACAGCCCTGCCTCTCCTCTCCTTTGCATTTATAATACTTCTCCTGTGATGGTGGGGGGGGAGCTAATCTGCCTGAACTCTAACTGGAAGAAAAAAAATTCTTTTTTTTTCCTTCAAAATTCATTGCCAGATCTTTACGTTATAGACCCATGTGAACTTTACTGCTGGCACAAGAGAGAAACAAGGAGGGAAGGAGGGACAGGCACAGGACCACAGCATCTTGGCTCAGATTCACTTCAACTTCTGTGAAATCTTATTCAAAACTTTCAGTGTGTCCCAAGCCCTGTGGGCCAGGCACGTGCTTTCTCTGAGCTATAGTCTTAACTACTGCTGCTGCTGTTTTCTGCTGCCTTCTTATGTCTATAATGAAACCTGTCATTCATTTTGTGACTGCTGCATCAGTATCCAGTTTAAAGAAAGCCCTTCAGAGCTATGATTTAGTCCTTGTCAGGACTTGGTACATGCACCAGTACTGTGGGCTGTAGCTTCTTTTTGGTTTTATCTATGATACAAATATCTGCATACAATGGAACAGGATTACTTCTGCTCTTAGTCTGAAGTATCAAATGAAAGGTGCTGAGCAGATCTGTGGGATTTGCACTGGATAGGGATCAAAACTGTACTTGCAAGCAGTTTAATGGCATGATGACAGTATTCTTCCCATTTAAAACAAGGGCTCATAATATGAAACAGATTTCTTCTAAACGTCTAGAAGGGAGGAAGGAGAAAAGCAGAATGCCTTATTTTTGAGTTATTGTATCCAACATTGGAGCCAGCAGAGTCTATACTCTGCTGCTTTTTGTTTTGGGTTGGTTTGCTCTTTGGAGCACGAGGGATGGTCTAGAGAGGGAAGATACTGGCTCAGCAGATGCAGAGTATGTGGTCCAGGGGCTCAGTTCCAAGTGCAAAAATTATAATTTCTCAAATGCTCATTTCTGCACTAACGCAACAGGCAGGACGGGGCAGTGCAGTTACATTTAGGTTTTTCCCTTCTGAAGTCTGGACAGTGTCTCCATCTGTGTGTTGCCCACAGAGTCTAGGCCCAGTACATTTGAAGCACGCTGAGGTGTAGAGCATGCCCAGGCTATGCTGCCACAGCAGCAGCAAATAAATTGGAGTGAGCACTGGAGAAGATGTCTGGCAGCTGTATGAATATTTTGCAAAACTAGATGCAGGAGTGACAACATGGGCTGAAGACAATTGTGTCAGAGTAATGCAGGTGCTAGGATTACAGGCCAGGCTTTTATCATGGTGCGCAAAACCTGCACTTAGTGCTTTTTTCTTGGTTACAAATAGGGTGAAACTCCTCTCACTGGTAAGTATTTGGCCCAATCATGGGCCAAAAAAAGACTGTCAATCTGGCAAGTGCTGTATCCTGGGTCTGATTAAGCCAGCAGAAAAGTAGGATTATTCATTTTCCTTGCCAGGCTTGTGGCTATACCACTTTAACCTTGATATAGCCATGTCAGGGGGTAGTGATAAACTTCCTTTAGTGCAGTCTGGGTATTAACCATATCAATGTATACTTGCAAGACTGTGACTTTGATGCAGCTGAACTGATCTCAGTGTAGGACACTTGTTTCTCTGAACTTTGTCCCCTTCTCCCTCAGCACCAAGCAAGGCTGCTTATATACAGAAGCTTTTCCCGAAACTGAGAGTTATTTTTCCACTGAGTGATTTCTTGCTAATCCACTGATTGATTTCAGGTGTTCCTTTGTGTCACCACCAAACTATCTTATAGCAGCTTTGGGGTGGCAAGCCATGTGAGTTCTTTTGCAGCTGTTTGTACATGTTTGGCTGTTGAAAACTGGTATGAATGTTCTAGTAAATGCCTTGGTTTCTATTAACCAGTTCTTGAGATGCTGTAGGTCAGTGGAGTCAATTAACTTTTTATGAGACTGTAATTTTCACTTTCAGGTTCTTGGATTTATTGCATTTTCCTGATGCAGTGAATAGTAGGGTGCTTGTTTAAATATAACTTTACTTTTCGAGTTTTGAAACAGAAGTAGTAATCTTAAATCTTTCTTTGTTGAAAGATTTTGTTGATTTTCTTGTGAATCCCTGATAAAGAAAGGAACTACAAAACGAGGCAGTCTTTTAAAACTGTATAATGCTTCTGGCAGTGATGCATCGGTATTTACGTAGGAATTATTTTACCAGAAGTACAGATGGGGGAGGGAGGGATACATGCTATATTATTCCCTCACAGAAAAGAAAAATCAATCCATTCTCATAAATAATATACAAAAATCTCAACAAGATCTAAATTCTATACCATTAAGATGTCGTTAGGGTTCTAGGCCTGACTAGCCAAAGAGCTGGCTGGGGAAAGGCTTTATCCAGTTCAATTGCTTGCAAAATCTGGGTAGACCTGATCACCCTTACTGTCCATCAGAGCTTCTGGAGAGAGGACAGTTACCTCTCTGGAGGGCTGAACAACCAGTAAGTCTCTGCAGTGAGACATTTGTGGAAGGCAGAGGGTTGCTCCTACCTACTTACTCTCCAAGATTAAGCAAAATAGCCAGGTGGATGGGCTCTAGTGGTAGGTTTTCTACCTTCAGCTGAAGGAATTTCAGACTTGTATAAATACAAAAATTGCCTACTCTTATTCAAGAGTTGATATTGTGGTGGTTAAATTAACAGTAAAAGGAGCTTAATGGGCCAAGAGCTTTAGTGCTCAAATTAAGCAGGCCTTGTTTACTGGGGTTGGCAGTTTTTAACCTGCAAATCCAATGTCAATTGTCCCATTTTAGGTCTGCCTTGCCACTTTTCCCCTTTATTTGCAAAGCACGATAACCGAGTGACAGGTTGTTATGAAAAGACCATATACAATGACAATAAAGGAAAGGGGAAAAAAAAGACCCAGGGAACTATAGGCCAGTCAGTCTCACCTCTGTGCCTGGCAAGATCATGGAGCAGATCCTCTTGGAATCTCTGCTAAGGCACATGGAAAATAAGGAGGTGATTGGAGACAGCCAACATGGCTTCACCAAGGGCAAATCATGCCTGACAAATTTAGTGGCCTTTTATGATACTGCCACACACTTG
>JAOXNO010000070.1:12101861-12157172 GCA_028565335.1 Limnodromus scolopaceus | reverse complement strand
GTTTTCCAATGAGGATGTTATGGGAGACAGTGTCAAAAGCCTTGCTGAAGTCAAGGTAGATGACATCTGCTGCCCTCACCTCATCCAACTAACCAGTTATAGCATCATAGAAGGCTATCAGATTGGTCATACATGATTTACCCTTGGTAAACCCATGTTGCTCACTTCCAATAGTCCCCCGCTCTTGAACTCGTTTGGAGATGACATCTAGAATGAGTCTCTCCATTATCTTCCCAGGGACAGAGGTGAGACTAACTGGCCTGTAGTTTGAGCTAGAAGTTTACGGTGCCAGTGTTAACTGAAGGGCACTTACAGTGTTGATGGATATCTGGTGTGCATGGCCTTCACAGTAAGGAATATATTCAGCAGAGGCTTTGTTAAAGTAAAAATACAGAGTTTTTCATGACTTTGAAGTTAAATCATTGCTGCTGCTTCCTCCTTTCTGGTTAATATCACCAGAATTCCCTAGGAAATGTTTCCCGAGGAGGGACTATCCGCTTTCTGTTTCTGCTAATTGCTTTCATTCTGTGAAATGAGCAGGTAATTACTTACTCAACTGAAGCATTTGGAAACACTGAAGTAGTACCTGATTCATCAGATCTGCTTTTCTTAATTGCTGTTAGGTAATAAAGTGTGACTGTATAGGCTTTATAACCAAGTCCCCAGTCCATGGTAAGCAAATATGGCAAGGACAGGGAATACTTGGAATTTTAGACGGCCTTTTCCTGGAGTGATAAGGAAGTAGATTTCTTTGTTAACGCTGGTACAGCTCAGGGTTTTCTAATGGTGTGTGACGATGCAAGGACAATGCTGAGACATACAGTTACATTTCAGTAATACAAAGCCCTGGCTGTTAAATGGAAATTGTAAGCTAGGACCAACACTGGATTATAATAAGGAAAGGAACAAAAATAAGCCACATGTAACTTCCCAGCAAGTCAGTAAAATGAAGCCCATAACAGAGAAATTTTCCTTTGTGTAAAGCAATGCAAAGACAGGAGCATTCCCTTGAGTGTTACTGCAATCCCTGTCCAGAGAGAGAGGGACTTTACCTGCTCACTTTTGAGGCTGAGCTCAGTATAAGCATTGACTGGGGGAGGAGAAATTTTCCTGTTCTTCACAAAATAAAATAAAGTGTTCTGTGTATGTTACAGTCTCCCTCAGGATCCTCCTGGCTCTGATAAGCTTCTGTGTCTCTTGGGGGATGAATCTTCCTCCCAGTGTGTGAGCATTCCCTGGGCTCTGACTGCCCTTTAAAGGCTACACATGTGCTCACAAGTTATAATTGTACTTCCAGATGTAATTCAGAGGTGGGGAGAAAAGAGGGGATGAATTTTGAGGCAGGGGCTGATTTTCTTCTATTTTTTTCTGTTTCTCAAATTGCTTTTTAGGAGGGGGAGAAACTGCCAGAATGAATGACTGCTGTAGAGTGGAGCACATGAGCCAGTTCAGCTTATGTAAGTATGAGATATGTATATGCACACATCTCTTTTTTCAACAAAGTATTTTAGCAAAAGCTGACTAGAGGGAAAGTTTTGCACGAAGACAGACAGCAGCAAGAAGTCAGGGGATGGTAGGATGGGGCAGAACAGTCAGGAGACAAAGAAGCTCAGAAAGGTACTGAGAAAGACTGAGAGGATTTCCCGTAACTTCTCAAAGAAAGTTTACCTGCGTCATCTAGCACACCACAGCCTAGCTGAGCTCTGTGCTGTACAGTGAAATATCAATGAGGAAACAGTAACCAAATACTATCTCAATGAATTTAAGTTTGAAGTACGTCCCCAGTCCAGTTTTTTGAGGATAAATAATGAATAAGTCTAGAGTCTGTGAGAGGTGTGACAACATCCCTTGAAGAAGATCCCATAAAACTCTTTGTATGTATTTGCAGTCTATGTAAGCATATTTTTCTCCATCATATAATGTGTAAGATTTCTGTAGTGTCCTAGGAGCTGAATAGCTTTGGTTCAAGCAAGCACGGAGTACAAAGTTGTCGGTTGAAACTGTTAAAAAATACTTGACTCTCGTCTAGGACAGTTTTACTCTCCTTAGCCTTCTTTCCGTATTAGATTCACTGAAAAAAAAAAAATCAACCTACTTCTAATAATCTCTTGAGGAGAAACTGGTGGATATAAAGTCCTATGCAAAGTAAGTGGGCAACTTGTTGCAGACTGTATCTTCTTGTAAACTTGATGTTCTATGTTGCATTACCAGGAAGGAGCCTTTTAGTATGGCAGCAGAGGTCTAGCTGCTTCTGTTAAAGTCCACAGAAACTTTCCCATCTAGCTTTAATTTGGATTATGCTGAACACTGTTACGGTATCAGAGGGAAGTCCTGAGAAATCAACAGGAGTTACTTCCTCCTGACTTAGTTGGAGCTACAGATTCTTGTTAAAGAAATCAGTGCAAACTCTGTAGTTCATGCTAAGCTAAGGTTTATGTGGTTTGAAATTTTCTGTGCTGACCATAGTGCATCACCACACAGCTGAACGCTGTAGAGCCTGTGCTGATGTCTGGGTTCCTCACACCGCACAGTAAATAAGTGCAGGCTCGTGAGGCTGTTTCTCTACTGCACAGTAGCTTGATGATCCTCTGATTGCTCTTGTATACTATGGCTAGTCTATTAACTTGCCTCAAAACCAGTCACTCTGTGGCCATCCTTCTACATTTAGTCCTTTATTAAGTCGTCGATTAAAAAACTAGGAGACTGTTCAGACAATTGCAAAAAGCCTTTGTTAATAAAGTGCTGATTGTGCAGCACTTTGATCAGAAAGTGTCCCAAGGAGATGAGTAGGTGCTGTGCCCTTAGCCAGCTGCTGCCTAACAGCTTCCTGCTGCTGCACACAGATCCCTGCTGTAAGGGATCTCTCCATTCCCAAGGACCTATTTTTGTTGCAGAGATATTTCCACATTAAAGATATTAGCAGCTGGATGAAATTCCCCTGGAAACTAGCTTGAACTTGTTATCCAAATTTTTCTAGATATCTTTCGGATATCCCTATTCGCATATTTTTGGCTTCTAAGCCTGGGCAGCACTCATATGTATTTTAAATCAAGTTCATTCTAAAGGCGATTACATTTTTCGGCTCTCTAAGCATTTGTTGGGAGAAGAACAGTTTTCTGAGAAGCTTGTAGAAAGTTTGGCACCACTGTACGTACAATCAGGATATAAAACACTTCATGGTCTAATTATGGTGCATATCAACACTTCCATACATCTCTTCTGCTGGGATTGTGCTGTGTAGGCATTACTGTCCTGATTAAATACTGCCCAGATCAGACTATTTGCAGGTGCTTTTTCTTGGAAGTAGCAGTGTTATGTCATATTTATCCTGGTACATTACAGAGCAGGTTATGCTACCAGGCTGTGCCATGGATGCTATAGAACAGACTAGAGAAGCAGAGTGGGTGTGATACAGCTAAAATTCTGCACCAAGCAAGATCAGGGAGAGGAAATGCCATGTGAAAGCTGGGGGGGGTAAAAAATATAATTAAAAAATCATCATAAGACAGACAATAAACTGTTGCTGAAAAAAACGACTGTGTGTAACCACCCTCAGGGTGCAGGATGCCCAGCAATATGAGATTGAAAGTAATGGCAGAAGATTACTTCTGTTACCAAAACAAATCCAAAGCTTCATTGACTAATAGTTGACAGAAATATTAACAGTACCATACAAAAATATTTGGGCTGTATCAGTGCCGGAAACATTTATTATATAGCAGTTATTTGGGAAATTAAAGCAGTCCATGATGAATTGGTTCTTCACAGTATCTCTGTCTCTCTCTGTTAAGAGAGAACTCTATCTATAGCAAGTCTGGATGAAAGAACTCTCAGTACTTTCCAGTAGATCCCCCTTTACTGACTTTCTCAAAGTAACTTTGTCTCAAGCAAGCTTTTTTCATTCTTAATATTGTTCTTACTATTTTGCAGTTTATCATATCACTGAAAGGAGTTCTCATCACCCTGGGAAGAAGAAATTTCACTGCAATTCAGACATCTTTGTGACATATTAGTGTACCATAGACTCAGAGGTGCCATGTCCTACCAACCCAAGAAACTTCAACCAGTAAGTGTGTTTCTTGTTAAATATTGCATTCTAAGTGGTGTGAAACACACTTAGGTGTTTCATTAGGGTTTTTTTATGTCTCCTGAGTGTCTACTGGATGCTGCCTTCTTGTTAAATCAGTTGCCTTTCTGAATTCTGCCTTCATCCACTTCTAATGGAAGTCATACTACGTAGGAGTTTCTGGTTGTAAAGTCTGTTGCACTGAGAATTAAAAAATCTGCTAGTGCCAGCCATGGCAGATTTTCTGTTCTTTGTCTTTAGGATGGTTTGATGCTGTTATTGAAAGGTTATTGTTGTGGTTGGCAAAGTAAATATGTATATAAATAAGATATTTACAGGTGACTGAGAAATTAGTTTCAGTTTCTATTACTTTGTGCTTCTGAATTCTGCCCTTGCCATGAATGAAGCGGTTAATACTGAATTGAAAACAGAGCTCAAATTGCTATTCTTTTGTTTATGGACTGCCACTTGTACATGAAAATTAGCTTTTTATGTTTATGGAGATATTGTTTCATTACTTGGTTCCAACTTAGACAGAAATTTGTTCAGACTTGATGGAATTTCAATGAAAGACTTCTTTTCTTAGGATACGCTCAAATGCAGCTGTTAGTTAGGCTTACAACTGCTGATAAGCAGAGTAGGCATAGGAATGTTTGTGCTAGTGTTACTTACTGGGTGATATTGTTACCACAGAATCAGACTGGTTGAGGTTGGAGGTCATCTGGTCCAAGCCATCTGCTCAAGCAGGGCCACTTAGAGCCAGTTGCCCAAGACCATGTCCAGGCGGCTTTTGAGTATCTGCAAGGATGGAGACTTCACAGTCTCTCTGGGCAACCTGTGCCAGTGCTTGGTCACCCTCACAGTGAAGAAGGGTTTCCTGATGTTCAGAGGGAACTTCGTGTGTTTTGGTTTGTGCCCATCGCCTCTGGTCCTGTCTCTGGGCTCCACTGAGAAGAGCGTGGCTCTGTCATCTTTGCACCCTTCCTTCAGGAAGATAAGATCCCCCTGAGCCTTCTCTTCTCCAGGCTGAACAGTCTTAGCCTTTCCTCACAGGAGAGATGCTCCAGTTCCTTAATCACCTTGTTGCCCTTTGTTGGAGTATCTCCAGTGTGTCCATGTCTGTCATGTTCTGGGGAGGTCAGAACTAGACCGGGTGTGCTCCAGGTGTGGCCTCTCCACTACTGAGCAGAGGGGAAGGATCACCTCCCTAAAACTGCTGGCAGTTGTTTTCTCTAATGCAGCCCAGGACACCATTTGCCGTCTTTGTCACAAAGGCACATTGCTGATTCACGTCCAACCTGGTGTCCACCAGGACCCTAAGGTCCTTTCTGCAAAGCTGCTTTCCAGCTGGGAGGCCCCAGCATATATCAGTGCATAAGGTAGTTCCTCCCCAGGTGCAGGATTCTGCACTTCTCTCCTTGTTGAACTGCATGAGGTTCCTGTCAGCCCAATTCTCCAGCCTTCTGAAGTCCTGATTGGCAGCACAACACTCTGGTACCAGCCACTCTTCACAGTTTGTGTCATCTGCACACTTGCTGAGGCTGCATTCTCCCCATCATCCAGATCGTTAATGAAGCTGTTAAACAGGACTGGACCCAGTCATAGTATCATAAAATCGTCTAGGTTGGAAGGGCTCTTTAAGATTTTTGAGTCCAACCATTAACCTAACACCGCCAAAGCCATTAGTATTGATGCCTGGGGTACATCACTAGTTGCTGGCCTCCAAAAACAGTTGTGGTTTTATGGCTGTATCCTCAAACTGAGAAAACAAAGACTCAAATTGTTTAGAAACCTATGGGAATCAGCACACCCTTGACTGGCTTTCCTGCAGGAGGCAGCATTTTTCTCCTCCCAGTGCAGCAGCAGGTGAGGTATTTTGTGTCCTTAGCTTTTCTGCGTTAGCAGTCACTGCTGACCTTTGATGCCTGCCACCGTGCCACCTGCACAGCCACAGTGCACTCCTTCACCCTGGTGTCTTCATCTTCCACTTCCCCTTTCCCCACTGCTTGCTCATCACATCAGAGAGCTTCTACCTCAGTCAAATATTAGTAGGAAGACCACATTTCTATTAAAATCATTGTTGGTTTTTAAGAAGTGCTTGAAGGAACCATAGAAAATTCTGATCACTTCTCGGAAATAAGACTGAATTACAGAAATGCCTTCAGTGGAATCGTTTACGATGTGCTGCAGCATCAGTGCAGCCACCGTGGCCATGCAGGGGATGTAAGAAGAGAGCATTGCATAGCTGTGGGAACACCATACTGTATCAACTTGCACCACACAAAACAAGCAGTTGTGTTTTACAAGGCTCCATGCTATGGTTTACTTTATAGCAGCTCAAATCTGTAACCTGAAACATTTATTTTATGAATTAAACTTTCTGAGGGAAAGGACAAGAATTCACTGGAGAACTTTTTTAACATCCTACTCCCAAAAGCTAATAAGTCTTTTGAATCTAAGGTTAGGTTATACAGCAATGTGTAGAAAAACAGGAGACATGGTGACACACTGCTGTCCCAAGTTAAATAATTTTGCTTGAAAGCAAACTGAAAAGAAAGTTTTTTTACTTTCATACAACTGTTACACAATGGCATGCTTCCGTGCAAGGGCTTCACCTGGCAAGAACTTGCCTTGCATCTGGAAAGCTAAAGCAGCATGGTTTCAAAGACACAGGGGAAGATAACCAGAGGGAGGTCAGCTTAACAGAAGTCTGGGGACCAGGCAAATGCTAATGGTACCAGAAGAAAGGTTGTATTGACATAAGGGCCCTGAGATTTCTGTTACAGCGCTAACCACCGACTCTGGCTTTTGGAAGGATCACTTTGTTTTTTAGTGTCTTACGTACCTGGCCAGGAGTGTTGACCTTCACAAGGGCCTCTTCAGGCACAAACCACCAATTACCTGAAAAAATGGACTGATGGGACAGCAAAAATGTGCTTTGCACGAGCAAGAGTGTGTCTGTGTGTGCAGGAGAGAGGGGACCCTTCCCTGGCTTCTGGAGGGAGAAGCAGTGCTGGCAGTGGGCAGTTCCAGCAGCGAGGAGGATGGTGAGGGTCAGAGGAAGCACATTTGCCTCACTTTCTCTCAAGCTGTCTGATGATGCTACACTAAGCACATGGTTGGTACTGGGAAGAGGAAGGGCAGATGCGGGCAAGGCTGGGCACGCAGGCAGGGGGGGACCTTTCCAGGGGCAGGAAACTGGCTCTTGGTGGTCCCCTCAGTTTCCAGGGAAGACTGAGCCTCAGAATTTTTCTGAAGTGCTACTAGATCCCTGCCTGTGATCAGATGTGGTACTTGATGGGATTATTAGAGGATTTGATTAGCAGGTGCTAGCTCCAATGCTGAAAAGAAATATATTGATTCAAAACACAGAATACTTATTTGGATTTTATTGGTATTTACACAGCACTTTTCCAAGACATTTAGATACAGCTGCAGTGACTAGTGGTTTATTGTGGTATGTGTAGGATGAGCCATGATGTCTGTGTGTGGGTGTCAAAAGTTACTGATGGCCTATGACTGAGCCTTCAACCCCCAGCAACAGGGGATATGTGACAGCTTAATTGAAAAACTAAACGTGCTGGTAGAGATGAAGTCCTGTGAATGGTGAGCAGAGGCTCTGAATAAAAAGGGTGAACCAAGGACAAATCTGGGGCTTTAATTGTGAGTTACCTCAAGGGTCTTGAGGAACAAATGATGAATGAATCTGATGATTCATCAAATTGCTGACTGGCCTGGAGTGTCTTTGACTTGCAATACAGCAGTACCTTGGGATGTAGTGAGAAACAGTGCATTAATCACCTCCCTACTGCTCTCCCTTCAGGAGAAAAAAGTCAATTTCAGTCTTGTTAGGAGAAGCTGCAAAGCATGAGTGACAGGTTAAACAAAGATTACACTGCGAGTCCTTTGATTTTTGTGCTGCTTCTCTTAAAAACCTAGCTGCAGACAGAGGTTAGAGCAAAAAACTTGTTCCTGAAGAAACCAGCTGTGCAAGGGCTGCAGGCCCCCTCCCGTTGTGTGACAAGAGGCCAGCACTGACTCAGCCCCTCTCCTGAGAGCTGGGATTGTTTGTGCAGAGAAATGTGTCCAGCCAGCGCCTAGCCTGGCTGCTCCCATCTGGGAACCTCATCCGAGCACGAATGCTGGAGCTATATTGCTCTTCCAGGCCAGTGAGTTAGATTTATGCCTGCTCTGATCTGCTTGAATTTACTGGAGTTATTCAAGGACAAGCATGACAGCAGTATACCCAGCAGAGCTGGAACATCAGGTTTGAGGATGGGGGAATAGGGAGGTGTGGGAAGAAGGAGGGAAGGTTGGGAAGGAGCGTCTTTCCTCCATATTATCAGGTAGATAGTGACCCCTTTCCCAGAAACAGTGGATCAAAGACTGCTAGGATTAATGAAGCTTCTCTTCCTCTACACTTCACAAGTTAAAGCTTTAATTTTGAGGGGTGTACACATAATGCTATAAGTCATTTTTCCTCTTCTTACTATTAGGCACTTAAAAATCTACCACACCAACTCTATACTCTTCTCACTGATTCAAAGCTTTGAACCCCTATTGGCACCTCTTCTGAGCAAGGAAAGCGTTGGTCTTGGCTGCCAGGCACATGGCAGTTGCAATTCCTGCCAAAGTGCAGTGTCTGGAGCAGGGCACAGAGGATGGTCCTGGTTTCACTGTGCGTTGGCTGCAATCTGCAGGGAACGGTTCATTTGTGGCAGATGCAGAAAAGACCAAAAGCTCCCTCCTCCTGTTTCAAATTAAAAATCCAGCTCCATTTTTTTTCTGAATTCAAGCCCAGCAAATGAAGAATTCTGGCCAAGATGCTGATTTTACCCACTGACCACAAATAACTGTAGGAAAAATGCACCAGTGGTCCTCTGTGATACTCGGTCCCAAAAGACTGTGACCTCTTCCTTATTTTTAACAAGCATATTTATATGCTCCAAACCTCATCCACAAGAATGAAAACAGTGCCAGCTTAAATTCAGGTGGTGTGGGCATAAATTAGTTCATCTGAAAAAAATAGAATTTTCTTAGATTTCTAAGTATGCTTTATCAATAAGCTAAATAAATCTTTCTTGTGGGGAAAAGGAGGGGCTTGAATGCTCCCTACACCCCAATACAGGCAGAAATCTCCTGTCACGTGAATGAAATAGGCTTGATGCCCCAGTGATAGAGATCCCAGATGTTTCAGGATTTTCTCTGGGGTGGGAAGAGACTTGCAAAGCAGTCATGTTTGTGCAGCAATGTATTATGTCAAGAGCAGGGAGAACTCGGTGTTTGTCCTGGCATAACAATGACTTGGCATGGGCTCAGTTCTGCTCAGCAGCTTCGTTTCTGGGGCCAGCCTGTAAGCTCAGGAGGAAAATATCTAATCAGATGGTCCAACTGCTGTAGGGCAGTTTCTTTTTTAAAACTGCCATCAAGTTAGAACATGTGATTTATCTTCTAATGAAATAATATCTCCACCCTTAAATTGTAATTGAAGGACACAGAAACTCTGATGAACCTTTTATGAATAACATTCATGAAATGATTTACATGTGTCATATGACTGTGCTGGAGGTTGCTAAGGCATTACCCTTCTCTTGAGAGGAAGAGTCTGAGACAGATTTTGCGTGTGTGTGGTGTCGCACCCAGGAGGTGTGACGCATAAGGGTGTTGATTTGCAGTACATTTTTTGTATCCCAGTCACGTGAGCATGGAACAGTTACAGAGCTCCATAAGCTGAGTTCATGCAGCATTTCAAGGGCTGTCTGCGCAGCACTCTTTTTTTTTTTTTTTTTTTACTTATTTCCTTTTCCAATTAAATAAAAAAAAGGTAGAAATTAAGAGATAACTTACATTGCTAACACTAAATTAGCAATAATGGTGAAAGCAGGAGTGCTGGGGACACAGAATAGAGAGCAGAATACAACAGAGCAAATGAACTTGAAAAGGAATGATGGAATAGGAGGTTTTACAATATCCTCTCCCAGTCTTGCTTAAGCCTGCCTCTACACGTGATCAGTGAAGGTAACTTGTGACTCTAAGGAGACACCCACAGCAGTATGCTGCAGGGCAATAATAAAATTGCTTTCAGCTAATTATTGAAATGGTGTCCTTTGCTGACAAAGTGCCAGTAGTGGGAGGCTCCCGAGTCACACGTGCCATGTTTTGCTGACTGTGTTCCAGCAGTGTTCAGGGAAGATTTCCTTGCAGAGCCCTAACAGCTGTGCTGGTGTATCAGTTGTGCTGCTCCCCACTCATTTGTGGCTTATTTCTAGGTCTCCTCTTGGGGCCCAGTGTCGTCATAACTGATGCATAAGTAAGACCTCAAAGTTTAAGAAAAAGGGAACTGAATTTCTCATTCCGGACTTCGGTTTTAAATGCTGCAGAAACAAAATATTCTTCCCTCTTCCCCAAAATACAAAGACTAGCTGCTGAGGATCTGCCAGGTAATACATTAAGCCAGCAGCTGATCAGATCACCTGAAGGGATGTTTGTGTGGACCAGCTGCAGCAGAGAGCAGGCAGCTCTGTGTATACCTGTTCATGGCTTTCCAAAGAAAACAAGGGATCGTCAATATCAGGAGGCGCCACCTAAGGAGCAGGATGCTGGCATGTCTTTGCCATAAGTTTGGAAAACTTCTCAGATGAGAGGGCATTGTTAGGAATAGCAATTTCCCTTGAAAGGAAATTCAAATTTCTATAAATCACATGTTCTAACACAAAACCTGAAGTAAATCATATGCTTTTCCTACCCATATTTTCCTTCTTTGTCTTGCTCCATTGTTTTTCAGAGGCCAAGTTTTCCTCAGGCTACTTTTTTTTTGGTTTTTTTCCTTCAATTGAATTGATTCCTTGTTTAATACTTGGAAACTGCCTCCCTCTTCCTACCTCCATATTTTTTTTTACCCTCTTTCTCCTTTCCTTCTCAAAAAGTGCAGCTGAAAGAGCTGGCACCATCACACAGTGCCTGCTTCAGAGATAGGAGAGGCCACTGGACACTGGGATGCAGGAGAGTATAGATTCCCCTACCTGGCCATTAGCTACTGACAGCATGGACATGTGTACCCTAAGCTCCTTTTATAGTCAGTGGAGAGACATAAACATTTTGGGGATATAAATGCCCCAAAGTGTGTTAGATTATGCTTTAGGTTGAGGTGAAACACACCTAGACTCTTTAGTGTCCAGATCAATCACGGTCATGACTATATTTAATTAATACCTCATTCTTCAAGTCTACTACTGACCTAGTGGATGACTTGGGCCAGTGACTTGCCAACCTGTAAAGTGGAATAATGTGATTTTACTGAAGATTGTAAGTTGGTTAAGTTTTACTTTGGCTACAGCAGGATTTGGCTTTGCACAGTGCTATTATCCTATGTTACTTTTGCCTTCCTTTTCAACCTTTGGACTCTTTTGCAATAGGAAGTTGTGTCATTTAATTGGCCAGCCCCTTTAATTGGCAAGGGCTGGTCCAACATCTGCAGCCACAGGGATCAGAGCTGGAGTTTAATACCCCTCTCTTTACAGGCCACAGCTTCCTTCATCCAGAGAGCAGATAACCCCTCTCTTCCCAGAGGACTGCTGCTGTTTTGGGGAAGAGAGTGACAGAGGATGCCGAGTGCTTTCCTCTTTGCTTCACAGCAGTTTCCTGTCCTCGCTACATGAGGACAGTAGAAAGGTTCACTGTATCAAAACAGCCCTCCAAGCTGTGGCAGGTGGGAGAGGAGGTAGGCAACAAACTGTTTCCTGTGGTTCCTATCTCCGTGAGGGTAGGTCAGCTGGAAGCATCAGCAGGTCACATAGTGTCCATAGCACTGCAGCTGGGCGAGAGTACCTGAACTTGGGCAAAGCACAGGGAATGGGTGAACGGGTGAGCAGAACGCTCAACAGAAAACCTGCCTGATGCAGTGGCTTAGGCAATGTTACCAGGTCTCTCAGTTTTGTTGTGGATTCATAATATTTAGTGATATGAAATTCTCAGTCTGCTCTCAAAAACAAACAAACAAATCCCCCAAACAAAAACAAGTTTTCCTCAAGGAGAAAAAGCTGGCAAATACAAACCATAAAGTCTGAGACTCCAGACCAAAAAAAAAGTTTGCCAGCAGGATACAAAGTTAACTGTAAAGTTTCACAATTTTACTCAATCCTATAAATTTCTAGA
The DNA here is from genome assembly GCA_028565335.1 of Limnodromus scolopaceus. Classification (NCBI taxonomy): domain Eukaryota; kingdom Metazoa; phylum Chordata; class Aves; order Charadriiformes; family Scolopacidae; genus Limnodromus; species Limnodromus scolopaceus. Next base: position 12,144,952 of record JAOXNO010000070.1, on the reverse strand, counting down.
TGCGGTTCAGAGATCTTGAGCATTCCTGAGTCTCCTCTGTTTTGTTTAGTGTTTAGACATGTCAAGGTCATTCCATTATATTTTCTCTCTCATTCCTTGCTTTGTCCCATTTTTAATTGCATTTCAAATCTGAGGTCACATGATGCTGCTGTGCTTGCTTTTGGACGATTCAGGAACTGCAGATTAGCACAATTGAAACCATTTTGCTATTTTCATCTTTTTTCATAAGTCATCATATTGCTGACTTTTACCCAACAACATTTATATTCTCAATTTTTTCATCCCACAGCTTTAACGAATTCTTTTGCCATGCAGTTCTCTGCTTGGATTATACCATGCATAGTTTTGCTACAGGATCTTCCTAACTTATAAAGGGAAGGACTCTTCACCCTCCACTTCAGTGACTGATTGGTGGTTTTACAGCCTCTGTAAGTTGAGGTGCTCGTAATGTTCAGTTCCGTGAACAACAGATGAAATAACAGGATATCTGGTTATTAGTTTTCTTATACACTTCTGGGTTTTGGTACAGGATGTACCCAAGGGAAAGGTCCTGCTCAGTCACCATTATGGTGACAGTTTCATACATCTGCTCACTGTGGAGGCATTTGCAGGACTCCCTGCTCTCTCACCTCTTCCTGAAAGGCAAGAGAGCCGCACAGTTCAGTGCCCACAGTTAGCATGCACTGTGCCGCTTTAGCAATGTGCAATCTAGCTCATATATGTTAGACCACAGGCATGAAAATGGCTTGCACCTGTCAGAGCATCAGCATTTAAGTAAGACACGATGGTTCTGGCATTGTGCAGCGTACTGCAGGATAACCTTCCTAAGCTTGTCAGTTAGGTCTGCAGAAACTTTAATTCTTGTTACCCTAAAGACTTACAATTTTCAGAGTCCACTGCTGAAAAGATCTCATGCTGTGATGGTGTGGGGAAAAAAAAAAAAGAGAAAGAACAGCTACTCAATACAAACCCCTTTGGTTACATTTTCTCTCCTTTCACTTCCTTCCCATCACCTGAGAAAAAAGCAAACGCAGAACAGCAAGGACCACAAAAGCAATTGTAGTGCAGAGAAGCTGCTTATAGTTCTAGCTCAGCTGACTAGTTCATTTCTTCCTACCAGTGCATTCAAGTTAAAAGAAGCTGATGCAGAAGATACGTTTTCTGTATCCTCAGATTTTTGGCAGTTGCACACACTAAAAATATACATGAGAGAAGAGAACATAGTATAAAACCAGCAAGTACTGCCTAAATTTGGGGTTGCAAAGTGACTGAGTTTTTCTTGTATCATTTGGGAGTGGGCACCAGGACAGGCTGTGTCTGTTACAGTGCTTTTTCTAGTTACATTTGAACTTGTGGGTTTGAATTTTAACTCCTAAGAGTCAGCCCTGCTTGCAGAATTTACTCTGCTCCTACTCACAAATGCCTTTCCTCTGTAGAGTTCTTTAATTATGTGGAAAAACACTGTAAATATGAATATAAGTTAACTCTTACTCTCTATGCTACATAGCAAAGCTGCAGCTGGCATATGGAGGCAGCCTTGAAGTGTTCTGGTCTGAATTGCCAGCTGTTTTTCCCGGGAAACATTCCTGGAAGAGAATACATCAACAATTTCCTGCAAGCTATTTGACAAAATTGTTTAGCACACAGCACATATAATATCTTTAACCTTATCTCTTAAGAGTGCTGTAACATCTAGTAAGCTGCTGTTGCCTGCACAGAGTGTACTCTTCTGGCTGAAGTTCCCATTAGTACCAGCCGAGCTCTATGTAACTTGGGAACAGTCTGGGTCCCCTGTAGGTGATATTCTGCTGTACGTGCCACAAAGGCATGTATGCCCTGGAAAACACTAGGACAGCAGGTGGCTACCCAGTGCTTCTTAGTTTCTGGGATTTTCTGGATCGCCTCGAAAGAGGACATATGGAACACTGTTGTAAACAGATGTGCAAACAGCTTTGCATTGGTACCATAAGCCTCTAAGAGAAAAATCACTTTCACACTGATGCAGATACACAGTGCTGCAGGTGGTGAAGGAAATGTTCTCTGAATGATGGGCTCTGCCGCAGTTAGGACTGGGACACAGGAGTGAGAAGCATTGAGAAAACTTGGGGGTTCAGACTGACACTAGCCAGTTAAAACAAGGTATTCTCCCAGAATGGTTGAGTCTGAAAGTGAAGTATATAGAAAGGTCGTTAATAACACGTAAGTGATCTTGCAGCTGCCCAGGATGTGGGAAAATGAATGTGAGGGTTTTTTTCCAAAGATAATATCTCATCTTTAATTTTGCATGTATAAAGCTCTTGCTCTGTAGTTTAAGCAAATTGGTACCAAAAGTTAAGAGGAAAAAGCTATACTCCAGCAGAAGCATACTTGTGTAAGAGGAGGTATTTACAAGTATGAAGCTGTTACCTCTTTTCATTTTCTACATCTTGTTCTTGAATAGAGGCTGGTGTCCATCTAAAGGCAGAAATCCTTGTTCGTGATTGTGGGATTATAATGAAGGGAGTCCAGCAGCATCAGATAATTATGAATGCATGGAGCTGGAGGTGCTTTAGACTAGAACAGTTAATTCTGACTGTAATGGAGAGTGAACTCCATATTGGGGCATATACTACTGTAAGTACTTTGACCAAGTAATGGTAGCAGTATAAAACCAGACTTGATTAGACCAAAAGTTAATGTGGAAATTCATTAGTAGTGGCTGACCTCATAGAACAGTTTGTGCTTCAGCTCCCAGTTCCTGCAGTCGTCTTTATGAATTGTCACCTCGTAAGGCCCGTAAGGCTGAAAGTCAAAGACTTAGAAGACAGGAAGGACTTAATGTATTTTTAATGTAGACAGACTTTATATATACTCTTATCTTTGAGACAACTAAAATGGTTTAAATGTATACTTGCTATTTTTCCTCTCAGGGCACAGGGTGGATTTTGGTTTGTTGTTGTGTTAGGCCCAGGTTAAAACCACGTGGAAGCAATGAGATACAAAGCTGTTAGGAGACAAGGCTGGGAGCAGTAAGCTGAAGAAAAAGCAGTGTCCCAACTGAATGACAAGTTTGTGCTGAAATTTTTTCTTGTTTCACCCACAACGAAATCTCTGACTTGCCCTTTGCTAGATCACACAGTCTTGTGACTGAAAAAGCGGTTTGGCTTGAGAATAAGACTTAAGGTTCTAGGATAGATGAAGCCTTTCATAACAAGTGTGATCTCACTGTAGGAGGCCTAATGCCTGCTCTCCACACCAAATATCAACAAAAGAGTATAAGCTTTATAAACGGTGGACTGTTTGCTAGTGTCATTAGGTTTAACCTAAAACAATAGCCCTTAGAACTTTACTTCTGAAGCTTAGTTGCAGAGCATGTTCTTCAGATGTCACTGGGTTAACCTCAGCAGGCTACTGTGCGCAATTGCGCTTTAAAGTCCTACTAGATGTATACACGTTGTCTTCTGATATAGTTCAGAGCAACCCAACATAGCATTCCAGAAATCCATTTAATTGCATTCTGATATTCAATAATGTTTTCTCCACCAGAATGTTTTAAATGTCACTTACCTAAAACCCAGCCCAAGGTTAGGGCTGTTTGAGTGCCTGTGCCCTGTTAAGTTTGGGCCCCAGTGACAGAAAAGTTCTGTTATGTTAACCTTCTTCCAGGACTCTGAGGCATACATTCTTCTTTTATACTAAAAGAACTAAAGGACACTTTTAATAATAAAATAAGAAAATTTTTATACTAAAATAAATGCAGAAGAATGGGAGCCTTGTAGGGTTCATAGATAGGACATCTTACTGAGTATTTTCAAATTAATATCGAATTTCTTCTCATCTCAGACCAAACTGCATCTAGGAAAAATGCCAAAGTAAACTAGGGATAATAGCTTTACAATGATTGCATTGTAGGAAGCCACATCTTCCTTGCCTGTGTAATTTCTTCTGTACCTTCTTCCTTATTTCATTTTCACCCCTATTTGGACCATATCTGGATGACATTCTCTTTCAGTCGCCTCTAGCTTCTTGTTCCGGGGTTCACTGCAGACACTCCAAACTCAGATCTTTCCTTTTTCATATTATCAATGTCTTCAAACATTTCTTTGTTGCTTCTCTGGACCTATGTGAATTTCCCCTGCTCTTAAAATATTAAAGCAGTGTCCTTTTAGATATAAGTTAGCTAAAAGTACTGTATATTAGTTTCATTGACTATGTTCTATAAAAAGCCATTATAAATATAGTTTTTTCCAGAGGAAGTGTAAGCAGGCTAAGAATTCAGATCTGTCAGATATAAGTATAAATATCCACCTATATTAAACATACTCAGGAAGCTGTGAATAGGAGTATTTACCACGTGAGTCATTTCAATTTGTGATTTACTAGACTTTGTGCAGGTTTTCTGTTGAATGTGGTCTTGATACTAATTGAAATTATGTGTGTTTTTGTCAGTAGGAGCAAGTGGCACTAACAGAGTGTACCCTAGAGTGAAAATAGAAATTATTTTCAACTTGTCTATGGCATAGCAGCAAGATTTCCCCTTCTCTCCACATGCTTCCTGCTGCTTTTTCCAATAGTTTTTAACTACTAGATAAGCGTTATTCCTCTGGGATGTCTTCCCAAACTAGTTAAGCTCAGTGCTATTGAATTATTTTTTCCTTTGGTGCTGTTGAATTTTCTTTGCTTGCTTTTCTGTTGCTCTTTAATCTCTCCTCCAGACCCTTTGTCTTGACTATTAGTTAGTATTTACTACATCAGGAGGATTTCAGTAGAGGAAGGGCCTCCGTAGTCAAGAGGAGTTTCAGCCCACAACTGGTAGATGCACCTCTGAATGAGCAGCCAACCAGAATTAGCCCCCTTTAGCCTACCCTCTGCATCTCACCAACAAGCTGGTTTGGCTGAATGGCTACGGCACGGTTTAAGTGTCCACCTGGCTCAAGAACTTGCACAGGAGAACAGGATATTTGTGCATGAGGTATAACCTGAGGTAAATAACTTCCTGTTCCAAAACAGGTGAGTGACATGAGTTCTGATGGGCTCAACGCTAAGGCATTGCAGCAATACTTTTCTGAATATTCCTGGTAACAGGGCTTGAAGGAAACACTCTGTCCTCTAACAATGAATAATTTCCTTCTTCCTATACTCAATCAACGTAAAGCCTGTAGTCCACCTTTGAACCTTGTTATCTGTTGCTAAGATGCAGATTGTGTCTCTAGCCATTGCCAGTTCCTGTCATTTCTATTGCAGCATTGAAGTAGCCTGTCAGGGAACGGCCTAAGAAGACCAATACTATCTTCTGCCACTTTTCATCACACTGAGTCGGTACCACACAGGACATGTTTTTCCCCATCTAGCTAACAAACCAAACCCTTGTTCCACAACTGACCACTTCTGATGCTTAATCCTCTCTCCGACTAGCGAACATAAAGATCTCCAGAAATGGGTAACTGGAAAGTGTGTTTAGGACAGGGAATTTGAATATATGAAGAAAGTAAAATATAAGTCAAATGTAAACAACTTTTGAACATTAGTGAAGGTGGCACTTATTGAAAATGCTTGGATTTTGGAGTGCACTGGATAAGATCATTCAATGAGGTATGAATTTTGGATGTGGGATGAAAGTAGCTCTATCTGGAGAAAGCTGGACTTCAGTCCTGGTTAAAGACTTCAGCTTAGAATCTATATCTTAAAAGTGTTCATCAAAAAGCATTTCAGCTCTGCCCCAGTCAGGCTAGGCTGCAGAGTATTGGGATACATTTTGTTACTTTCTGTGTTGCATTTATCTCCCGCATGGGGGGGAATTCTCAGCATGTCAGTACTTTGCAATGAGATTATTGCTTATGGGAGTTTCCTGTATCTGGGTGTGTTTTAAAATCCCCCTGGATTTTGAGGAAACAAAGTATTTGTATCAATCAGTTGTCTGAATGATCATCACGGTTCTAGAAAGCTGCCAGCTGAGGTGGCTTTAGAGTCCTGTGTTTTGCAGAAATCAACACCAAGAGAGATGCTCACTTAGTTTACAGAGCTTTAATGGAGCTATTTTGGGACCTGGAACTCCTGATCATCAGCCGCATACTTCTGGGCTAAATCATTCTCTCACCAGATTGTTTTCAATTAAGCTACTCTGTCTCTAATGGATTGTGGGCATTGTAGAGTAATTCTGGTTTGAATGAACTGACACCCAACTAAGTGACTTATTGCTACATATTGCTAGCTTTATGTGTATTTTGTGTATTTCCGATACCGGATTGTGCAATCAGCCTTACATGTAGGCTAAAGAAAAGTTTGCTGTTTCTTTCGCTTGTTCTCAAGCCTATTGCCTGAACCCTCTCCCATCTGCTTGGCAAAGATGAGTTGAAGTGGCTATACCATATCTGGAGTGGCTACACCACATCCAGAATACAGCCTCACTGCTCTAGATTTTACAGAAATACTACTACAATAGTAAAGGCACTAGTGAGTCAGATTCAGCCTGCAGGACATTTGGTTCTGGTCTGTCATTTCTTCCCATAGAAGACATTGAAAGCCCAACGAAATAGCAGATGTTACCTGGGTAGCCAAGTATGCACCGTAATAGAAGATAAAGAGAGACCCGGTGCTTGTGGCTGCCAAAGGGAAGGATGGAGGGAGGAAGGGAAGGAAGGAAATGTAGTCCCAGGTAGTGTGGTCATAGCTGCTGCTGTTTGAGAGTTGGTATCTCCCAGCAGCAGTGCCACGTTGTGAGGGTATCTGCTTGCACAGGAGGGAGCTGCGAGCAGGAAGGAGTTGGACAAAGCCGTTTGTAGCTCTCTGGAATGAGGGGAGACCAGGCTGGGGGTGTATGGAGGAAGAAATTTTAAAATCCAAGCTGATTGACAGAGCTGCTGACTGATCCTTCATATCGGCAATAAAGAGAGTTATAACAAGGTCACTACGCAGCTGCAGCAAAGCTTTCACACATCTTCAGTTGGACTATTCCTGCAGAACACGACTGTGCTCTAAAGGGAAAAGAAAGTCCATGAACCACTTCTCTGACCAAGATCCATATGTATTTTTTCCTTATCAACCCTACAGACCTGACAGAGAGAGAGCTGTGTCTAAAATCTGCAACGAAGCTCTCACCAGGCCTTGGTTTCATTAACATTATGTGAATTATGTGACATTATGTTTGTGCAGTCCTGAAATGTCCCAATAAGGACAAGTTTCACTGGGGTTTGGGACCCTACTTGTACATGAAGTTGTCTCCAGGACTTCTTATAGTACAGTTTCTTGAATGAGAGCAGTCTTTAGCCTGGGAATGATGGTGAAAGTTTTGGGGTGTCTGTCAGTACGGAAGGCGGCCTCTTGGCCAAACTGTGCACTTGTAAATTTAGATTGGTTTTTCTCTTTATCGGTTTAGGTCTCTGCTTATAAACCCAAGTTTCCTCTACATGACAGCAGAAGCCTCTGAGGGAAAAGGAAAGTTACAACAGTTTCCTGTTAGAAATCTTTAAAGATTACCCAAAATAGCTTAATCACAAACTGTGTTGTGGCAGTGCTAAAGTTCAATTATTCTGACTAAAAGAAATGAGTCTCTTAAAGGAAAGCTTTAGAACTTTTATATTTCTAATAGGATGAAAACTCCTATCTTCAGCTGCTATTTCTGCTCTTGATAGTTCACTCTGTGATTACAACAGATGAAGCAAGTAAAACTTAAGGAAACAGTCCACATTTGTTGATGGTAGGGAAAAAGAACTTTTTAGCAGGGTGACTTTTGTCTTATGGACAGAGCAGGGGGACAGTTATGCCCATGTATGTCTTACATGGACAGAGTAGAGGGACAACTAGTTACATTTATATTATAGTATTACAATACACCATAAAGCCATCACCCTATTTGTATAAATATATATGCAATATTTCAAAAAGCAGATGAGCTAAATTTTCTTTTGAAAAAAGACCCAAGACTAACCAATGCAACAATTTGCCTTGCTGCAGTCCTTCACCGACAACCCGCTTCCCCCAGACCTGTCACTGTATTTCTAAGAATATGCCACTTTCAGCTTTTCCACGTGTCACTTATACTGTGAACTCCTAAGAAGTTTTATACATAAATCAGCTTCACAGTACTAACAGGAACCTGGCTTGTCTCTGAGGTATTTGATATTTCAAATAATTTGGATTATGAGAACTACCAGCCGTAGCACATTCACTTTCATTGCTCGGTTCCTTGAGTTCATGCTGCGTGCTTCCAGGGAAGGATTGGGCCACCCGTCTGCACGGCTCCAGTTGCATTAAGGAGACTGCCCCAAATCTTCAGTGGGGGAGGCTCTGGCCCTATCTACTGAGAAAATTTGTTAAATTATGTCCAGACTTTTGCAATGCTAACTCTTCCTTGCAAACCTGACACTTCTAGGGGAAGAAGGAGGGGGGTTTCCTGAGGCCTCTCATGTATCTGTCATGATGATAAGTTTCTTAAAAAAAGAAGTAGGATTACTATAACCCATTTACAAGCCTGTTAATAGCAAAACAGAAACTGAAATTACACATGCAGTTCTGCTAATGAGAGGTTTGAGGTTATTTCACTTTAATTCAATGGCCGTTTGACAGGAATGAAATCCACTGACTCATGAGATCTTTATTTATTTAGAGTCTCTAATGTGAAGTAATTAAAAAAAAATAGCCTTTCTGAGTTTTCTTAGCCATGCCACTAACATATCACTTGAATCACTTCATAAAAACCCAATGTTGATCTAAACCAATATTACAAGTAAACAGTGAAATGCTAGAAAAAGGGAGCTACTTTACTGGAAACTCTTCATCCAAGGGCTATTTCTGCTGCATAGGCTCCAAGCAGCTGCTGCACAATATGACGTGATTACGTGAAAGGCTGTACCTTGGAGTAAAAGGAACACTATTGATTTTCATTTTGAAGAGTTACTGAAACCTAGGAAGAAAGGGAGTGAGATATTGTTAAGTTCCAGGTAAAGAAAAACAGAGATAATGACAACTGCAAGGAAAGCAAGTGGATGGGCAGCCAAAATGTCTGGCTGCCTTTAAAGCTGCATAATTCTGTACCAACAAACTTCGGGGAAACAGTCAGGTTTGTTTTCCAGGAAGAGATAATAATGTAGAAACCTCTTTCTTGTGGCTTTCTTTAATCACATGGAGGGATGGTGTTAAAAGCCAAACGTGCACAGAGAGACTCTCCCTTTGAACTACAAAAGCACAACACATCCCAGGCTCAGTTCACTAAACGGGTGCTTTACTGAAAGTTACAGTCATCTCATGTTGAGCTGACCTCATGTAACTCTTTTAAAAACAAGTATTTTAGCAGCTTTTGCTGGTACAGTATTTTCAGGACAATTCAAGGCTGTCACTGGAACTAACATCAACATGCATGTGTTGTGTTGCATGTTTCTCTTCAAACATTTTTTGAGCATATTTGACAATAGCTGTGCAAATCCAGTAAAAAAATTTTCACTACCTGAGTAGTCATTTCCCCAGAACTGTGCCTGGGAACATTTTGCTGATGTACCATAGTACCCTCTTTCATTTCAGATTTTTAAGCCACCACTTGGTTCTAGTACAGATTAAGCTGTCTTTTTTTGCAAATTTTTGAGCACAAATAAATCCATGTCTTCTGTCCCATTGGTGTTTCCTAGGAGGGCTGAGTAGTTTGGTGCTGCACACGCTACATCTGGAGCACCTTTAGAAAGCCCAGGTATATGAAGTTCTGCTACAAGCAGAAACACAGAGGCACATCTAGGATCCTATCAGTGATCTTTCTGTCACAGAAGTGCATTGCTACTCAGACGAACGGTGAAGAATTTGGCCTGCCCCAGCCCTACGAGGGCTGATTCAGTTGCAGTGAGATGAAGTAAGACTGTATTGTGACAGAGCAGTTGCTTTGCTCAATTAGAGCTAACAGGGGAGCTGGGTTATAGCCCATTTGTTCCCCCTCTGGCCCTCATTAAATCTATGCTATCTTCTTCAACCAGGAGGAGCAAGCAAAGCACGGCGGACGGGCACCCAGCCTCAGCCCACACCTCCCCATTGCTTCCCTACCTGGGGAAGAACGTCCTCCAGTGAGATACTAACTACTGCCCTTAGGGTTTCATCTCACAGATGCTATTCTCTTACCTCAGGTATGTTCCAAACACTGAGAAAGACAGAGTTGCTAAAACGTGTCCTGCAGCAAGATGAAAGGACTTAAGAGGTCCTGTGCAAATAAAAGCATACTGGCCTAAAGCCTGCTCTTTCTTTTCAGGGAATTACCAACAGGCAGATTACAACAATCATTTTCCAAATTATAGTAACCAACCACGTTTTCTGTGAATATGATCTTGGATTCCAGTAAGTAAAAAAAGTTACTGTTGTTCCCCTCCTCCTTCCTTTTTTCCTCCTCCTTCCTGTTTTTCCAAGAACTCAATATTGTGCTGTATGTTTGCTTTGATGGTCTGTACGTACAAGCCATCTGAAAGAAGCCTTCTGGTGCCTGCTGTTGGCCAAAAGGCTTCAATTCTTCATGCACTCAGAAAAGACTCTGCTGTTCCTTCCTGTTCTGAGATGTCAATCTCCACAGATGATTGAAACTTTCTCTCCATTGCCAGTGGCCTTTGGATCAGATGCTCAGGCTCTTATTCAGCTGCAGCCCCTCCCCTGAGGAGGACTTAGTTTCTGGAAAGCTAACATATGATGGCCCTACACATGCAATGACATATTAAGTCTGACCTGATGCAGAAGATGTAACTAGGCAAATAAAACAGTCTGTTTTTCTCCAAACCCTCAATTACTTTTTGTGCAAAAGGGGTTTCTTATGTTTAAGCAAAAACTCAGATCCTTTTCAGTTTTGCAATCGCTGTCAACTTTCTGCAGCAACTTCAATGGGAATTTTGCCTAAAAAAGTCTGAGGAAACCTGAGGTCTTAATTCTGAATTGCTTGTTATTACAGTTCACTGTAAATCTGAAATGTTCTTGGATTAATCAGTGGTGTCTTGGTCAGTCTTTTATTTTACTCCATAAACATTCAGCCTTAACTACAACTATTTTGGTTTGGTTTTGGGCTGGTTTTTTGTTGTGTTTTGTTTTCCAATGAAATCTATATTTAGCATTTAAGTTTTTTAACTTAACCTTCCTGGTCAATTAACGGAGAGAAAATTTTGCACTCAACTCTTTCTTCAGCAGGCTTTTCATATCTGTAAGGCCATTTTCTTTTTGTGCCAGAAGCAGCAAAGTCAATCACTTTACATGTCTGTTTGGATCCTGCCTGCCGTGTTATTAACAGACTCTGAATGACTGATTCTCTCAGCTATTGGGTACATGTTTTCAGTTCGGCATTTTATTTCCAGTATGACCCTGCCAAACTCCTGCAATAGCTGTTCGGTGACTCTAGATTGAGAAGTTTGTCTTTCTTGATGTTCTGCATGACTGATTTGCCAGATCTGGTAAGCAAACTGGAGCTGGTACATCCTAGCAGCATTCCCTGTTCTGAAATCCACGAGGGTGTTTCTTAATTATAACAATGTGGAGGTTAACACAAATAGCATAACAACCAGTAATCCTAAAATCTGAAAAATTGTAATCTATCCCAGCCACATATTCCTCCTGTTGTTTCGCACCGATTCTGACATTTTTTTTGGATGCTTTTTAAAGCCATTTTAGCTCCTTAATGTGATGTGACTGAATTATTATATTTTTCCCTAAGGCAGCAAGTTATCTTGGCTCTGGAAAGGTTTGAGAACTACCATAAAGGATGAGGTGGGATTCCGCGGCCCAGGTGCAGGGTGGAGAAAGAAAGGCCAAATTGTGGGGGGAAGCTGCTGGATTGGCTCAGCTGTCTGTGACACCACACTCTTGAGTTGTTTAAAAAACATCCTGCCTACATTGTTTCTATCACATGAAACATACAGCCAGCAGGCTTCCAGTTATTGGCTCACAGGAAAGAGTTTTTATTGAAAAAAATTCACTTTGAGGAATGCAAAATATAGCTTGGGACTGGTTTTACTTGCCAGACTTGACCAATGTACTGAGAGAGGACACATTTTGATTTAGAGCAACTCAAAGAAAAGTTATACTGGCCACCCCGTTGAGGGTCAAGCTAGTTGAATTAAGTCTTTCAGGTTACCTTTAAGACTTCAGTGTGGGATTACGTAAATGGTATGGATGAGCCTCTTTTTTCAGAGCGTCTTTTACCTTCTTATCAGTTTCAGTTTGGAGCACGATATGTGTGATACAGGAATGTACTGAAGGCACTGTAGTGTTTATGTAACTCTAGGAGGGAAGTGGAAAGAATTATCTAGTATAGGTAGAAAGAGGAGCAGGATCTACCATGTATGAGTGGTTAAAGGACTTATCTTATAGCTCCTTGGATAAAATGAAAGCCTTTTTCACGTCACACAAGTAAATGCATTTGCCCTACTAAGTAAGGACTTCAAAGTGTGTCAAATCACCATTTTAAGGAAAATCATGGAAATATCACATAGCAACATCATGAGTGAATGGGCACCACCTTCCCAATGATAAATGTTTCCATCATTACTTTCAAACAGCTCCAGCGATCTCTGGTTTGACTCTCACCTGAGTATATTCCCATTGTCTCACCAGATGTGGGAAGAGTCTTCAGCCCGTGACATGTCTGCATGTGCCTCTCTGCACCACACTTCCCTCCTCTCTTTTGCTTTCTCCCAGTCACTGGCAGCCGTGTGTCAGCTGATATGGGTGTCTGGGACTCCTACTATCAGAAGTTACGTCCATGTCAGGCAGTTCAAGCTTGCCAATGCGTAGCTTGATGGCTGTATTTAGACCATTATCAAGCTAAAGTGACTAATGCCTGCTGAGAGCCAGAGTAGGTTGGCTCAGAGCCAGCTCCTCCTGTACTGTATAACCTCTCACAGGTGCCAATATAGGCACATGGGGAGGAAGTCTACCTACCTCTGTCCTTTGCTGTCATCCAGCTCCAGCAAGTCTGTACTTGCCCCCTCCCTCTCTGAAAGGACAGGGTACACTTCACAACTTGTGTAACAACAGTTTTGGAAATCCCACAGGAGGAGACACAGATAGGGAAATGCCACAATAGTATCCTTACAGATTTCTCCTTGGGAAGCAGGGGGAAATCCCCCAGTCCTTCCTTACAGGTGAGGGCATGACCCTTTCACCTCCAGATTTTCAAGCTTTGTGAGGGTGAGGGAGAAGGATGGTCATCTTGTCACTCTGTCCTTTCTCTGCCTGGATGCAGTGCAGCAGTTTTATATGACTTCAGAAGCCAGTGGAAGTTTTTTAAAAAGGGGATTCCCATCCCACAGACTGTGTGAGTGCAACTTCTTAAGCGTTATTGGTGTGGGATTCCCTTTTCCAGCATTGACAAGAGAGAGCAGTGGGCTTCATGGGATAAGGTGTTCTCCCAGTACGCCAAATTCTGGCATCAAGGAAGTGTCTTGACGCAAGGCTGCTGTGTGCTAGTTTGGAGATAAGAAGTTGTTTCACTTTTGGGAGCAAGTCTCCATGACCCACAGGTCACAGCAGATCAGATTGATTGCACAGTCATCAGTAGCAATGTATGAGGCCACAGAGCAGAAATATGTCAACATGGAACAGTATAAAGGTATGATGTATTTCTGTGGGGACTAACAAGCAAGAACTTCAAAGAAGGAGCCTTATCCTCAGTATGGGAGGCTTAATAGCTCTTTCTTAAGTCATATGGCAAAGCAGTTTTCCAAATTACCATAACTAAGCCTGAAGTTCCTTGTGCCTTAGGGAAGGCATGTATGAACTGAAGAATGAAAGGACTATAAAGAGCCTTCTGTGAAATAGAAGAGCAGAACAAGAGAAGGAAAAACCCTCAATAACACTAACAAAAGCTCATTCTAACAGTACTAGTCTCAGGCAAATCATCTTTCCAAGAGAATTAATAATCAGATGTGAAAATCCTGAGCCAGATATGACTATGGCTTTTAGCCATGTCCTTTGGGATTTTCAAAATAAAACAAAGGAAAGAGCAAAATCCTGAAATGAAATCTCAGTGTTACTCATCACGTGCTAAAAAGCAGAGCAGAACCTCTAAACATCTGAGCGCTGGCAAGTTGCTGAAGTATAAGAGCAACCAGATTCAAGTTTATTGTTGATGAGGTGGCAAATAGAAGACTAATATCCTGATCTGCAGTCTGATTCTCCTAAATTAGGTCATACACTTTCTGTTAGTGTGCAAACCCAAGAGTTGGCGGGGAAGCATTTCTCTTTCTTGTACTTTAACACCTGAACTTCCTGTCAACTACCGACATCCTGTTTCTGTTACTGACAGAGCCATGCAGGAACTTTACAGTCAGATCTGATTAGCCCAGGCCAGATGGCATTATTTGATGGGTCATTATACAGTGAGTAAGCCTTTCTACTGAAATCAAGGCTCTTGACAAGTCCTAGGAAGGAGAGTTTCTGTTGTGTAAGCCTGTTGCACGCGCAATCTAGTCCTGCTTTTGCTGCCTCTATGATCAACAGCAAAACTCCCCCAACCTCTGTAGAGATTCATGGAAGTATTCGGTTCTTGAAAAGTTCTCCTTTTTGTACTCTTGCTCTTGGGAGATGGTTGATTTAGGTATCTGGATGATCTTGCCCTTTCACAGTGTTCCACCATCAAACATGAGAGTCCTGAGGTAGCTGTATTTGCCAAGAAACATTTAATTTTTTTTCCCCCAATAGTCTAGTAGCCAGAGCACTTCCTTCAAACAGATTCAGCGTTGGGAGAGGATTTGGTTTAAGTCCTTGTTGCCTCCCTCAGAAGCGAAGGTCCTGCACTACAGAGGCATCTGTGGAGGCCGTACAAAGAGCAGTGCATCTCTCTGGGTGAGCAGGGCAGGTCTGCAACCTGCTGCTTCAATTGCTCCCTGTACCTGAGAAATCCTGTCATTTAGTCATTGCTCCAAAATTATTTGTGGATTTTAATTATTCACTGTTAAATCCTTATTCCTTCTCCTGTGCACGCATAAGCCTCCAGACGCTTAATTCCTTTTCCTGGACTTGCTTCTAGGTTTCTTAAAGTGGCTGAAGCAGAGGTCACAGACTGGAGTATTTCCAAAGCAGGACCAATATTTGCAAGTCTGAGCTCCAACTTGATCGTATGAGGATATTTCTTTCATTTAAGCTTACAGTAAAATTAATAAAACCAGACCACATTTGGAATATTGACTAGCTCATCCTCCTCAAACCTCTTAATATTGAACCATACAGAGCAGAAAACTGGAATTGATTTGTAAAGCAGAAACTAAGTTCAGTGAAAAGCTGATCGTTCCCCTCCTACATCATCAATAGCATTAGTAAGTATCGTTTGATGATATGCTCTGTTCCCCTTCTCAGCCTTTAATTTCCTGCAGGGTTGTATCTGACCAGTAAATTTAGAGGATTGTGACTGTAAAATATATTCTTTATCTGCAGTGGTTCTGATGTAGTTGTTTTACAGTAAAATGTGCCTTTTGTTGTACACTCTGCATGGAACAGGCCACTGGCTGTTCTATTGTGAGCATTATGTCTCTTTAAAATTACATTAGTAACAAACAGCATTACCACATGCAATTTATCTGTTTAGTAGTTACCAAGAGGAGGTAGTATTTATGCCAGCTTTTTCATGGCAGGTCAATTATTTTGTTAGCACAGGCAACAGTATATTTGTATTGCGCAACTCTTCCTAGGAACTGAACTGTGCTGGAGGACAGGAAATCATGGGAAGCAGGAGGACTTGAATTAAGAGGAAAGGATTTGTTTTTCTTGTGTTTGGATGCCAGTGCCTGATGAGCTAGAGTGACATACTGTACAATCTGTGCATCTCATTATGCAACTAAGCAAAAGGAAGACCTGCAAAAGATTAAAGTAAAAGTGAGTAGACTGAAGTTATTCTTATTTTGAGTTGTTTCCTTTCCCTTAGTCTGTTTTGACAGGTGCCACGTGGTCTCCACAGGTCAAACCTCTTAGATTCTGTAACAATTTTGCAAGGTGCTATTTTATGGAACTTCCAGAGCTGTGCTTTGGTCAAAGCTGTCGTAATCTAAATGTATAATGACCACCTAACTCAATAGAGAGTATTTAAAATTCAGCCACTTCTGTATGTTTTATAACTGGTGAGGCCAAGCTACTTCCATAATCTGCCTGCTACATAAACACTTTATGACTCAGACTAGGGAAGTTTCATAAATACTTTGCTTGTGTGGATATTTAAAAAGACACTGCCTTATGAAGGTGGTTAATAGGTGTCTCTTTCCCCTCCTTTTTTTCCCTCTACAATCAGCACAGTATCTTAATTGCAAAATCGTGCACTTAATGTGGATTAAGTTTCAATAAAAGAGAATGCATTCATTTCAGCCCAAGCACTAGAGGCTGTTAAAAGTGACCTGCATAAGTTCAAGCTTTAAAAATTGGAACCAACAGTAGCATAATTTGCATGGCAATTAATTAAGTGGCTTTTCCAAATCCACAATAAGGGCTCAGGCCTTGACTGTTGTCGGTGGAAACTGAGCAGTTTTGGGACTGTATTGAGTTATGTAACATGTCTGAATGTTGGAGTAAAAAGCTCCAAACTAGCTGTGTAATATTTCTGCGCTTGGGACTCCTTTTTTATAACAGACTACACCTGGCAAGAGAACTTGTGAGAACCACCTGTATGCCCTTGCAGCTGTTATTCCCTCTGTGCACTTTCAAAACCAAGAAAATATTTTTCCTCGCTCTCTCAAATACATTACCTCCTTCCAAAATTTCACAGCCTTCTAGGATGTGTTCCAATCTCTTCTGACATGCTACAGCCTTCCCAGATTTCACACATATTTTTCCTTTGGAGAAAAAAACATTTTCTCTCAAGGTTACTTTTTAGCTCAGTTTGGTTTCTGTTGACTTCACTAGAGATTGAGTAAGGCCCTGTAAAGAACCCTGAAAACTGCTGGCCATTAGTTAAACCCAGGGATTTGTTTGAAGCTGGCCCTGCAGTGACTTTTTTTGTTCCACTAATGGCCAGCATTCAAAATAGTGGGATTACACATGCGCTCCTAAATTCACTCAAAGCCTGTTTATACCAGCTTGGAATACGCCTGTAGGTTGTGTTTAGCATTAATATGCAATTGCCTTTGGGCTTCTTGTGGGTTTGTATACAATATTAACAGATAATGGTTTGTATACAATAACTACAGCAGACTGTATGCAGCAGTCAGCTTTTCCTTTCACTTGGATCAGAAGTTCAGGTCTGGCAGATGAACTATGGTAACTTAAACTTTAAGGAGTCAGAAGAGATTATTCTTTCCCAGTAGAAACATCACTACTAAAACCTGTCTACCTGGGCTTCCAGTCCCAAAACATATTTTGGAGTGATGTGAAATGTGCTGCATTTTAAAATCACTGTCTCAAAATAGCATTGAAATTACAAAGCAAATGAGATATGTAGGAGAGCAAGGAGAAAATAATATGGATGGCTGAGAAAGGCACCCCTGGACCGTGTAGTCCTCACTTTATACTTGGTATACTGACATAGCTTTACCTGTACTCTTCACTTGTGTCTTTTAATGCAGGTTTGGAATTCCTAATCTATTTCAGTATCTGTGACTGAAGTAGTCATTGTATTCAACTTGGCAATGAGCTTATGTGTGATTTTGCATACAGTGCATAAATTACACTTATGAGGAAAAGATTACCTAGGTTTTATTGGTTCCAAAGCATAATAAAAAGATAAGCAGTACAGATTGTGCAGTTCACATGGACAACTTCTTCCTCATTAGGCATATTTGTTTTAAAAGTAGATATAAAATAGCACTTGGACATATGAGAAAATAATCAGCAAATATTTCTTGATACCTAGGCCTTTGTACTTTTATTCCCCAGAGTTAAAGGCTCTTCCTAAATACATGTGTGTATTACAGCAAATCTTCCAGGACTAGAGAATGACACCTGTTGCACGGGAAGGGAATGAAGGCATGGGGAGGTTTATAGACTCAGAGTCTGAACCAAGAAACTTTTATCCTACTGTCAGAAAGATGAGGAATGTGTTGTGGTTAGAGAGAACAGGTCATAATGAACTAAAAAAAGTCAAACCTCTCTTTACTGTGTAGTGTTACTGAAACCCTGGCAGTGTCGCCTAACGGTCAAAAAATGATGTACATTCTGTTACGTGCTGTGAAAAATCGATCTAAATTACCCATACAGTTAAAAGCTAGGGGGAGATTACAAGGCAAAGTATTATGCTATATAGAATAGTCTTTTGGCAGAGTCCAGAATGAAACTAAGGGTTCCTGATGCTTTAGAAAGGGTTCTGTTCATGAGTCTGAAAAATAATGCTTCACTCAAACTATTTACAAATAGATATTTTGTACAAACTATATAATGCAAGATTCCAGAATCACAGGGCAAGAGATAGTTTCCTTGTCTGGAGTTCAGAGTCCTAAACCTCATTTCAGTAGCACTGCACTGAAGTGCTGAATTTTCTGTTCTTTCCTATTTTCTTTTCCTGTCCCAAGAACTTCTGTGGCTAACTGGAGCATCCTTTGTGCCTTACAACTTCAGTAGGCCCTTCTGTTTCACACTCCTCCCTCTCTGCTCCTAAAACAAAAGCTGTCCTCCTTTATTTGCATTTAGACTCCAGAGAAAATCCCTCTGACCAGTATGTGTATGGGTTATATTCATAAAAGTCAAGGCGACTTTGCATATTAGAAGATATCAAGTGTTCCCGGTATGTTCTGCACTAAGCTTAAAGGCCTCAGTCCCTGGAAGAAAGTTGAAGGCATTTAAAGTCTCACCAGTGCTTGAGACCTTTACAACTGCACCATGGAAATTAGGTGAGATATTCTTATTTAATTCCCAAGGACAAGTGACACTGCAGCATGTTGAAAAATCCATCCCTTAACAACATCCCTAAATTACCAATCTAACCTGGACTAGTGTTATGACAGTCAGTCTGGCCCTCAAGACAAACAGGCTGGTCAAGAAGAACATCTCCACCACCCCATGAGATGCTTACTGTGTCTGGCTTCTCAGGCTTTAGAGTAAGCCAGAGAAACCCAGGAATCACTGTCCCTGTGTGCAAACACTCATATAATTTTTGAGCCGCCTTCTAGACTCCTGCTGCTTCAGCTGTCCACTCCAGGAAGGAGTTAACTGCTTTTTACAGTGAGCTGATGAATTACAGCAACAGATGTACACATATGGATTGTTGGAAGTGTATACAAACCCAGTGTACAACAGCATACTGAATCCTATAAAACATTTTGTGCATAAGACTTGAGATGATTTAGACAGCTCTACCCTCTGGCCCAGTAATGAATCCCCTGTAAGGTCTAAGATTTCTCTTATGGCAGTCCCCTTCTTTTTATTTTTTTACTGAATAGGAACTTAGAAAGAGGAATCATTGGCATAACTGACAAATTATAACAATAATATTGCTTGTAAAAGCCATTGTCCACCTGGACCTTTGTAATTAATGTCCATAGAGAGGAAAACTACAGCAAAGTTACACTGAACAAGCAGGTTAATCATATGCTTTCTTAACAACAGTAATGAGAAAATTTACAGCAGCCAGAAACTCTTGTATGAAAATGGAAATTACATTACCAAATGTGCTGGGCTCAGAATACTGGAACTGAAATTATTGCCGTTAAGAAAGGCACCATTTACTTTGCATAAAATTATACAGATATGGTACATGCCAGATACATATAGGGGATAGCTGCATGATATGTTGCAGAGCTGTGGACTACAAGAATGTAGCTTGTGCTTTGCACTGCTGTGCTGTTTCTCAGTCTTGTCTGCAAAAAGCTTCTGTTGGCTGCCAGTTTTACAGACATTCTGACAAGTATTTTCTCCTCTTTTTACAAAACCATGATCTTCCTGCTTTTCCCTTCTTCCTGGCTTTCCAAAACAAAAAGACCTGTGTTTGCCTAAGATTGTAACTTAGACGTGGTACATCCAGTCACAGGACAGTGATGGATTTACCATTAATCACATAATTATTGAGTAACTGTGAGATTAGATAAAGAAGATCCCTTTACTTGAAAAGGCAAATCCCTATTTCATGGCTGAAAAAGGCTTGAGGTACTGAACTGTAGTTTCGGCTTGTTTTAAACATGAAGAATTGCTATGTACTACTTGTAAAGCTTTCATGGCTCGCTTCATTTTACTTTGTATAACTCACCTTATTGGGAACCAGCAGAAACCTGGGGAAGCGTTCAGACAATGTGGTTTGGACACCTAATTTACAGATCTAATTGCCCTCTGGCAGTTAGGCATCTGCCTCTGAAAGCTTTTGATTTGCATTTAACTCAGCTGTTGAAAGTAGCTGATGTGAACAACATATCTGGTGAGAGCACTTGGGGAGTGTAAGGGGGATAGAAAACCTAAAATAACCTCTGAAGTATTTGTCAAAACTATTTCTGAACAAATTGTGTATGTAAAATACATGCCAGAAGAGTCTAGGAAGATGGTTTACTGCTTTGTATCTGGGTACAGCTTAGAAAGTAGCTAGTAGCCTTACTCCTTGTGTAGCATATACATTGCTCAAATTCATCCTAGTGATAATGTTAGAGGTCATACCTATGCTACTTCAGTGTCAAAAGTCTATAGGATACACCAGCTCCATCTCCAGATCTCTCTAGATTGCCTGAACAGTGATGGAATACAGGCAGGTCAAGAAATAACCAAATGAGACTATTTCACTGAGTGTTACAGAATCTGTAAGGCTTAGTCAAGTCTGTGTTGTAATGTTTCTGGGAGAATATTTTATGCTCACTTTTGTTTTCAGTGCTCTATCTGGGAACCAGAAGTTGTTCAAATCCAGAGAGGATACCTAAAATCTCAGTCTAAAAGTTCAATCTGACTCAAATTCCAATAATAATGAGTTTCTGTTGCAAGGAAGTTGATTTGGGGAAAGTTTGGTTAGGGTGAACATGTAACAGTTATCATTTTCAGTTTGAAGGGCAGAGGGGA
This sequence comes from Limnodromus scolopaceus, assembly GCA_028565335.1. NCBI lineage: Eukaryota > Metazoa > Chordata > Aves > Charadriiformes > Scolopacidae > Limnodromus > Limnodromus scolopaceus. Next base: position 12,124,075 of record JAOXNO010000070.1, on the reverse strand, counting down.
GGCTTGCAAATACTCTGTAGAGCTGGAAGGAATAGGGGCAGGAAACTGCACATGATCTTGTATACACACTATCAGTTTCAAAACTGAACAGCAAAGGTATGGTTTCACATCACCCTCAACCTGTAATTCAGCTGGGGCTCTATCAAGTAAGAAATCTTCGTGATGCAGCCATAGTTCTTAGATTTAATTTTTAAAAGATAGTTACTGTTATTTAATAATATTATCTATAGAAAAGTTGATCTTCCCTGGAAATTGATTTCACTGGAGCTTTCTCTCCAGATGTTTGTATGTTCTGATCTGATAAACTTGTGATTAAATATGGCTAAATTTTTATTTTTCCCACAACATGTGTAAATGCTGTGACTAGAGTAGGTTTACCAAGAGAAATAATGGGTCCACAATATTCTCCCTGTTTCTTGCAGTGTCCTTCAATTCAGGATCTGTGGGAACTCCTCTGCACTCCTGTGACTTCATGCAGCTGCTGGCTGTCCTGTGCTAATGCTACCTCTAGGGTGCCTGTTAGACCAGCATGGTAAAGCACCTTATTTTCAGTTTAAACTTCGTGAAAGATGGGAGGAATTGGTGAAATTATCTAAGATTTTCAGTCTAAGAGAAAGGTAATTGGATTCAGAGGCTTCCTTTACAGTGACAACATATTCATCTGCCAGTACACTGGTAACTTTTCACTCTGTCCTGACTTAACCTGGGACCATTGTAACCAAATTAAAGAAGGGCTTTATAGCTGCCTTGAAAGAACAGACCTTGAGAGTTGATGCTACTTGTGCCTTCCTTCTAAAGCTATTTCTCTGTCCCCTATTCTCTGCTTTTGCTGATACCACCACTAAGTGTCATCACAGTAAAGCCACCCTTTATTACTATCTCCTCTGAAAATTTGCAATTATTTTTCCTATTTACTACTAAGTTCATTATTCTTCTTCCTCATCATTAACATGTTCACCTGTGTACATATTATGTTTTAACTATTGACTATTGAAAGCACTGATCTCTTTTCTGCTACTCAAAGTCTGCAGTAGAGTATCAGGAGGCCAGTTAATGGTAGAATCAGGAAGGGCTAAATAGTTGTGTGCTTTTTTAACAGAGCCAGGATGTCCATTTATACTATGAAAAGCAGCTAAAACAGAGCACAGAAATTTCAAGAGATTTGACAGCATCTAAGTAAAGGTCTAAACTACTTATCCTACTTATCTGTCCTACTGGATGCATCTTTCCAGGTCTTATGTCTGTGTGGGCTGCACATCTTATTTTAGTACAGTAGGTACAGTTGCTTCACTATTTGCATTTCGATTTCCCAAGAGAGGGAGGAACTTGATTTATAACAACTTCAGATTCTTTTCCTTTCCCAGTGTGCTCGACTAAGACTGATGATCAAAATTTCCCTCTATTGTTACCAAGCTCAGTGAGTCCTGGGTGGTAACCACCTCACCTTACCTAAAAGAAGCCAGCCCTATTCTGTCAGGTAAGGAGAAAAAATGTCCCACCATCTACTTTAGGGCTTTGCTATGCTGCTATTGTAATCCCAAATGGAAAGAGAACTGTGACTGGCTGGACATGCTGATGATCGCAAAAGCTAAGTTGCATTGTAATGCAGCCAGTGTGTTAACTGATGGAAGAGCACATGGAAAAACACAGTAAATTCTTTAGTGCTTGACATCCTTCAGTTGGGGTTGGATGTCTGCCTAAAAACTCTACAAAGTTTAATTACACATAACTGGCTTTGACAATGTTCACTTACGCAGCAGGCATGACTGTGTGCTTTGCAGGAATAACTTCTGCACTACAGAAAATTCCTGGTGAAACTTCTGAGGCCTTTTTTTAATCTAAAGAAGCTCAAATTAGATGAATGTATTGGTGTCTTCTAGCCTTCATATCTTTATGACATGCAAAGATGCTGTAAAATATAAATAAAGGGGCTTTGTGGAACTAATGTCCCACTGATGATTACTAGATCTGATCCACAAGTTGCATTAAGCTAACAACACTGTGTGTATCCTGAGCCCGTGTAATACTGGGAGTGCACAGGTGTCTGGGTCAGAGTGTCCTCTCGAGCATCCCAGCACCATTCTGGATCTGCCATGGAATAGCTCACTGTAAACCTGAGCATATTTTCACTATCTGCTATTGGAATAGCTCACTGTAAACCTGGCATATTTTCACTATAGACAACTACAGGCTGTAGAATTCAGAATCAGGTGTAAACAAGGATACTGTTAAGATTAAACCAAATAACACTTTCCTGTAACAATAATAGAACTAAAAAGGAAATAATTACATTGGGAAGAAAGAGGCATTTAATGAGTATTTCTAGGAAAGAAGCAATAAGTGTTTGGCAATAGATAAGTGTAAAAGAAGCCTCTGATAAAAAAAAAAAAACATGTAAAGGAGTTCCCCTTTTTTACCACTCAGAACTTTACTTCCACAGCCATGTTCATAGGGATTATGCACACCTACACGCACAGCGTAGTGGCCAATGGATCTTATTCAGCAAAAGAAACCCAAATCTTCACAGTTGCTTTATTTTGGTTAGCAGCAGAGAACAAAAAAAACCCCAAACTCTGTTAGTGAAGATGAACCTTTGTGCTCACAAGCAGAAGCAGGGCAAGCGGTAGTGATTCACAGAAGGAGACAGAACTCTTAAAGAGTGATGACTGGATTTGTCATTCTTCTACATGGCTGGGAGCTTCAAGAAATATACCTGTAACTGAGATTAAAATGACAACAGATAGGTGATCCTACTTTGCCTTCCTAATATTATCAAGAGGAGCAGAACGAAGGAAGCAGAGCAAATGTGGCTTGTGGCACAGCTAGCTATTTGCTTTACTCTGGCTGCTCTTCCATCCTCACAGTATCTGCTCCTCTCATAGCTGAAGACTATAGGGTAATTGCTTTGCTATGCACAAGCAGCATCTCTATTATTCTTGTCTTCAGTACTGACATCCAAAGCATGTTACTGAGGACCAGATGGAGGGGAAATACTTTTGGCATGTGGCTAACTCGCCTACCTGGCAGTCAGGAGTTTATATTCTGACTTTTTTGCCTTTGCTGCTTTGCTGCACTTGAGCAGTGATTATGTGTTGGGGTGGGTGGGAGAAGTTGCTCTTTTCTTTATGCTCTCTGTTGGCCTGTGTTTCTGTTATTCCATGGTGACACAGAGCAAATTGGACTCAGGTGTAGCAAATTTGTCTGCTATGTTGAAAAACAGCTGTGGAGGAAAAAGTCAGATACAGTGACATACTTCTGAGCACTATGCAGAAGTATGACAACAAACAAGTCAGTGGCAATGAAGTCTTGAACAGTGCTGCTTTGCAATTGGGAGAAATATCGTGGGAACCTACTGCACATGCAGTTGTTAGCTTACACTTTGACTGCATGGAAAGCAATGTGGAGTCTGAATTAAGTTACATTTACACAGCCTTTGTCTCAAAGCTGGAAATAATGAATAAATGTATTGCTCACACAGCTGTCAGCACCGTGAATGGAGGGGTGGAAAGAGAGTCAGGGGCTGAATGACAGCCCAGCATAACAGAAAGGCTGACACTGGATCTGAAGGAGAAGGTTCAGGAGGTGGACACACTGTTCAATAGAGGATTAAGTACAAGCTGGGTGAAGAGTATTGATGGCTAGATACGGTCAGTGTGTTGCCCTAGGGGACACTTTTTTCTTGACTGTTGAAAATAGCATCAGTGCTGACTGCAGCTGAAGCCTCACTTCTTGTAAATGACTTCAATCATAACAGAATTAGTGTGACCACAGCTTCACAGTGGGTAAGGTTATGCTTGTCATTCAAGAGGCTCCTACTGAGCATTCAGTAACTCTTCATGGCTCAATTAACCAGGTTCTCTGAACACCTACAGTTCTATTAATTAGCTCTATTCATTACCAAGTGTTTTACAGCTGCAGCATGGTATGTAAATTAACCTACTGTGAAAGCAAATGTATGTGTCAGTCTTCAAAAAGCAAAGAAGCCTCAGTCTTGCTGCCTGTACAGTCAGGGGGGCAGGGCTGGGCGGTGTCCCAGCAAGACCCTGGTGCTCTCTGTGGGACAGAGACGCCCAGGGTCCTCATGAGTGACACAGCCATGATGCAAGTGGTGTTACTTTAATACTGTCCCTTCCCCACTAACTATAAATATCGCGATCTCTTCAGAAAATGTGGCTTTGCTCTGCTCCTGAGCATGGCTCACATTCCTCCATAGTCCTTTACCAGATTGACTGTTTACTTGACTTTCCAGCCACAGCCAGGAGTGAAAAGGTCAGAGGAAAGAGCTGGACAAGGGGGGAGGGACTGGAAACACCCCTCTTCATATACTATTTAGCAGGGAGGATTAAAATCATTGCACTGTTATGTGTTTCCATTGCTTTAGGTGCAGAATACAGTAAATTCCCTATTTGACCTTACTGGTACTTCATTAAACAGAGGATGAGAGATTTGACAGCTGGAATTACTACAGGAATCTTCAGAAGACTCCTGCTATGCCCCTTAGATGTATGTGACGGAGTCATTAAATCAGTGCACGCAGGTAAGCAAGTATTTCAGAAAACCTTTCATTAGCTCTTACACAAGCCAGCTTTGTCTCCTCTTTCCTTAGAGAACTTTTATACAAATCTGACCTTCTTGTCCTTACTTACAGTTTTGATTATTTTTTTCTCTGAGCTATCCCACATTTGCATTTCATGTTAAAGACAAAATGAAGGGATTTAGGCACTTCATGTGGGAGGATATGGATCATTTCTCCTAAACTTACACTAAAGCAGTAAAAGGGAGAGAGAGAAAAAGTAGGTTTGTTTCTGCCAGGAAGAAAATTAAATGGGCTCAATCCTTTGCTTTTCATTCCATGCCTCTCAGTGGGAAGCCCCTTACCATATATCTAGGTCTAGTTTTGTTTGTGTTTGTTTATCAGGGGTAGTGGAGAACCTTCTAAGCTACATTTTGCTTGCTCTACCACTAATGCTGTCATGTGGGCGCTCATTTATATAGCAAGGCAAGAGTCATTAGTTTGGAGCCTGAAGGGTTAAAAGAGACTACAGTGTGGGGCTGGGAAAAGAGGACAGGGAAAGGGATAACAATCTCTGCTGACAGCAAACCAGTTTGGCAGCCTTCACCCTACAGACTTTTTTTTTTCTTTTTCAATTTAACTTCTTAAAGCTGTTCACATTCAGGCAGTCTTGTTTTGCTCTGCTCTCATACCTGCTGCATAGCACAGCATTCACTACTTTCCCACTTTATATCCTTGCAGCTGATGTGGGAAAACGCATCATTTCACAACTAATTCCAGTTTTAGAATTCAGAAGAAATACTGTCTGCTAATCTCCACCAGGGGTGGCTGACAAGGGAATGGGAGACTGCTAGGCAGGCCTAATCCAACACACATTTTTAGGGAAGCTGCAGAGTAAAGGGCTGCGTGATACTGCCTGTATGCTCTTTCTTTTTCCCTTTTTCACAATATCCAGTGCACTCTGAGTGACCCTTAGTCATGTTTAAGGCGGAAACCAATTTATTCCAAAGAAACATCAATGATACTAAACAAATTGTTCAGTAAGAAACACTCTATAACACATACTTGATGTTTCTTTAAAGTGGCTTTAGCTTTGAAAGGAATATGAATTACAGTAGAGTGAGAGACCTTTTATCTTCCAAACTCTAAAGATGACTTCATTTACTGCTTACAGTTACTGTAAGATCTGTGCTGATAGGGTACATTTCTGTGAAAGACTCCACGCCTTCTTTGAAGTGATTTGGTTCAGCTGGTTTTCTAAGTCAGCTTTTCATGGATTTCAGGAAATTCTTGGGGAGGGGAGAATCACTTTATCATAATGCAGGTGACATTTTGCCAAATTAGGCATCTCAACTCATTCACAGTTACAGCTCTATGGGGCATTGATTTCGCATTTTATGAGCGGATTGAAATCTAACGGTACCTTCACCAGTTTCCTACAAAGGGTATTACAAAACAGTCTAATGTATTTTAACTTTCTCAATGCAGTTTAGCTACTAGAAATTATAGCCACAAAAGCATAGGCTTACGTTCTCTGGATCCTGCCATGAAGCTAAGTCATAGATTCTTTAAAAACATCAAGTCTTTGCTCTGTAGATAACCAGGAATTTAAGACAAGGAATACCTTTTTTTAAGTCTAAAGAGGTCTGCGACTTTGCCATTTTGTGTATGCCAATTTAATGCGGGAACTAAGCTATCCTTCCCCCAATGCATCATAATGTTACAGTGTTCATGGCCTTTTAAAGTGTGTGAATGGCATTTCTGGAGAGTTTTATTTTTCCCCACCGACGTTCATGTGGTTTGGTTATGTCAGACAGTAACCTCTTCTTGCTTAGAGCCTTGTAGCTTTTACTAGAAATAAGGCAAGCCAGAGCTGGTGCAATTAACTCAGCCAAGGGTTCCATTCACTCTTTCAAAAACTGTGCACAGCTGTAGCCTTAATACATTGTTCCTGCTCTCATGGATTTAGAGGAGAGCTGGATTCTGTGGCAGATTCATCCTGGATACATTTTCTACTTGCTTGCATCATTCTAGTTTAGGTTTTTTTGGGGCAGGAATCCTCTCTGCTGGACTATCACTAAAACAGGCTAAAGCAGGACACGGAGACCTGTCTATTGTCTGTACTTACATACTCAATTAGCAGTTAAAGTTTGGCAGCAGGATATGTACCAGAGCCTTTAAAACTGAAAACAGAGATGCTATTATTTTTGAAAACTTTCACAATAAAGTTTATTATGTTAATATCATTAAAAATATTATAAAATAATAAAATATTCTGCTTGGCAGAAAAATTACACCAGGGTTTTAAAACCCCAGGTTTGTGCAAACAGTTTTTGTAAACATAAGAAGTCAAGTGTTCAAGTTCCATCCCAAAATACAGTAAATTGCTACAAAAATAAGTTTGCTCACTGTCAAACATGTTTAAAAACCCAGAAAGCTGGATTTCTTTACACATCTCTCATGCGTCCCTATGCAGTTAATGCTGTACTTATATCTGAAATGGGAAGGATTTCAGATAGTCCTTTAAAACAGGATTGAGGGGGATCTGGTTTAAGTTCTCCCTTCCAAAAGTCTTCACTATGCTCTTCCGGCAGAGCTCCTGCAGGGGCTGCACACGGACTTTGCGCAGGGGGGTAACCAGTACCTTCCTCGGGGACCTTAGGTAATGTTCCAGCAGCTTAAAAAGACAGTCAAAAGTCTCTTTGCTGCCATCCAGGCTGAAACGCCCAGTCTGAAAGTTTATCCGGATGCTGGTGGGCCCAGTGGCAGTCTTAACACTGATGGCAAAGAAGCAATTCTTTTGCGTGCTGTCCCTGATGAGGAAGGTGCCCTCGGGCTCAGACTTCAGCTTCTCGTGGGCAGCACTGACAGTCAGAGGTCCCCAGTAGAAGCCACAGGCATCCAGCAGGCTGCTTGCTCGAGTGATGCTACTAAAATCCGCTTGGGAGCGAAAAGTTCGGAAGTGCGTGTTGCTGTGGGCCTGCACAGTGCTGGGCCGGCCGGGGCCGTGGTAGCCTCGGGCCTGTGAACGATCCCGTGCCGGAGGGTCAAGTAGACATCTCGGGTCTGCTGCAACTGCATTATCTGCTGACACCTTGCTGTGCGCTACCATCCTACAGCCTAGACCAGCGGATGCGGTCTTCCATAGCGTCAGTGGCTACGGCAGGGCAGCTTTCCAGCAGCTATTCTGAAATGCCAAAGAGAGACACAATGTGAGATCCCCAGAGAAAAGCAGCTGCAATCTCTGAATGACCAAGTCTTCCATTCACATGCTTCCCACCCATTATAAAATAATAAAATATTCATTTGCCAATTTACACTGGGCAAACAACTGCTTGCTTTCTGACAAGATTAGCAGTCTATCACTATGGCAAAGCCCAAAGCTCCAAAAATATTTAGCAAGGATCATTAACAGCTTCAGAGGATAATGCAGTTTCCCTGCTATGAGCCCACAGAAGCATACTGAGACCTAAAGTGAGTCAAATGAGAAGTTCTCTTATGTGTGCTCCGTCAGGTCCTCCCGTTTTAGAGAACAAAGCAACAAGGTTTTACAACTGAGTTACCAATTTCTCTGCACCTCCCTCTTTCCCTTCCCCAATCCCATCTGAGATTTCAAACTCAGACAACATCATTATTTGGTGCATTGTGTGAAAAAGAAAGAGGGTGAAGGAAATGTGAACTCTGCAGCTGGACATATCTCCCAATAATTGGGGAAGAGGGTGAGGTGAATAGATGCCATTGTGCGACTGAAGCGTAACTTGGAAGGGCAGCCTGTAAGACTGCCAATTTACACAGTAATCCTAAAACTACTTTCCTCTCTCCTGTTAACCTGAGGCTCAGCCATAAAAGGCTATTTCCCATTTTCCCAACTTTCCCTTGGGACAGCAATGCTACAGCTTACACAAATCAACCTCTATGAACCCTTAAAGCATTACTCCTCAGTCTCTCTCTCTCTTTTTTGTATTACATGCACTTTAAGTGGCCCAATCTAAATTGCTTCCTATTGATATATCTTTCAGCATGAGGGACTAAATTCATCCCTCGTGTTACTTCAAAGGAATTAGCAGTGCTGCACCAGGAATGAGTTTGGCCTGAAATGTCTACCTCTGACAGTGTGGTTCGATACATCTCCGCCAGCTGCCTTGACCTTACTGGCAAGCATAGATTTTAGGATTTATCCCTGTAGTCAGATATAGATCTGCAGCAGCAGCTTGTTGAGAAACCTTGAAGTATTCTCAGAAATGAATCCCTCAGCTATCTTACAGTTCAGGGTAACATGCTAATGAGGATTTCAAAGAAAGTATACAGCTGGATTCCTGTCTGTGCTAATTTAGCAACTTGATGTTTGGTTTCATTTAGGTCACATTACCTCCTGAAACAGCAAAGCAGGTTGTAAAATCCTTATGCTGGCAAATAACACACTGAAAGTAGCACTGGGCTTTCTTTACACAGCAGAAGGAAAGGAAACGTATGTCAATTTTTCCAATTATTGGGCCAGGATTATCGCTCAGTATTTAAAGTTTACAAAAATTAAATTTCAGGGCACGCTGGTGAGAAATAACCACGAAGCTCGAGATCTCAAAATCGCAGGGCTCCCTAGCACAAGCCGTCCATCGCCCAGAGAGTTTGTGGTGCCTTTCCAAGAGGGCACAGAGCAAACAGGGGGCACGCCAGCCTTTACAGCCTGAAAGCCAGAGGTGGCGTCCGGTACCGGGGAGCCGCGTCTCTGCCGGAGCAGAGCGTTCGGCGGGTCCCGGCCCCGGCCCGTCCCGCCGCGCCCCGGCCAGGGGCTGCTCCGCTTCCACCGCCGGGCCGGGGTGCGGGTCCTGCGAGGGGAGCGGGGCCGTGCAAGAACCACTGCGTGGTCGCTTTATTGTTTGTTCCCGCTACTTCATATCAGGCACGAGAGCTCCGTCTTGAGCGCGGACGTTGAGCCAAAAAGGGAGGAAAAAAAAATAGAACAAAAAAAAAAAGGGGGCAAAAACCCCCAAAGCCACCACGCTCTTGCCCAACAGCCACGGGCTCCCTTGTCGTGCCTCCGAAATCTGACCTCTTCTAACTGCGGCGCGGGAGCCTTCCGATGCGGTTCCCGGGGACCCCGCGGAACAGAGACCCTCCCTTACCTTCGCCCGGGGCGCCGCGGGCGGGGGCCGTCCCCGGAGCGCGCAACATGCGCGCGGGCTGCGGAGAGGAGAGGGGCCGGCTCCGGCGGCTAGTCCTGGCCCCGACGGCTAGTCCTGGCCCTGGCGGCCGGCTGAGCATCCTCCGAGCCGGGGCTCCCGCAGAGCGGGCAGGCGAGCGGTACCTCCGGCGCTCTGGCCGCGCTCATCGCCTCTGCTTTCTATTTAACGCGGCGGCGTTGATTTTCTGCCTTAAGGCTCCTCCCCTGCCTTCTCCGAAAACACGTGGCCGCCGCTTCACTTTCACTTTCCGAATGAGTCACGGCCCGGGGCCAGCCGTGCCCGGGCTCCCCGCCGAGGCAGCTCCTGGGGGGGCACCGACGGCACGGACGGGCGCTGCCCCCGCTTCGGAACCCCGGCGGTGGGGCTGCCTGCCCCCGACGCCCCCGCGGGCTCCCCTGCCCGCTGGTGGTGGTCTCCCCGACTAAATCTGTTTTTTCTCTTTTTTCCCCCTTTTTTGGACAGCCCCAGTGAAGCGGTGGTGCAGAACGTGCCCCTGGCTGCAGGGTCAGGCTGGCTCCGCAGGAGCTGCTGGCCCGGACAGGCTGGGCACAGGAGTGCGCTGAGGGCACGGGGAGGCGAGGGGACACTAGAGGTAGGTGATGACATGGCTGTGGCCTGGCAGCTAGCTCAAAACACGGGGGACAATGGCAAGAAAAGCAACCAAGCAACCAACCAACATGAGAAGTTTTAACATGAAGATAGCTGCTCTCCTCAAAGCTAACAGGTCAGCATGGACAGACCAGGTGAGAGGACTTAATGTATAACTTAAATGTCCAAGAAGGGGAGCAAATGTAGACCAATAATAATTTTAAAGTGTGAAAAGCATTCAAAGAAATCTATGAGCCTTCCACTGAGAGGGCTGTGCAGACGCTACACTGGGTTTTGAGTTCTCAAAACAGAATTTCCCTGGGGTTTTCTATAGGGTAATCAGATTTAAAAGTAACTTTTCAAATCCCCAGCTGTATTTATAACCTCGCCAGCAGCCAGTGCGGGAGGCTTGGGGTGCTGTTCTGCTCACCCAGACAGAGATTTGAAACCTCCAGTACCCAACCAGTGTCTTACATGCTCCCTTAAGCAAGCCCCAGTACAGTGTGCTATATACCAAAGAGGATGTTTCTTAAAGTAGTAACCAATACCTGTTTAAAAGGCCAGGGAGTCTTTCTTCTGATTATTCCTTGTCTTTTTGGAAGCAAAGTACCCTAGTATGTACCTTGTGCAGTAATTCATCTGCACAGGCCTGTGCAAAAATGCAGAAGACTTGTGACTAATTCCACTGACTCTTGAATCTGGTATCAATAGACGAATGCATTGCTTCCAGAGCATGCATGGCTGGGGGCGTGCAGTGGGACATGGGGGTTTTGCAGCCAGAGTGCTTCTTTACGTCAGGAGCAGAAAGAGGATGTTTTTCCCTTGCAGTCGACAGTGATGTTTTGTGACAATGAAATGTTTCTGTCAGATTATTAAGAGGACAGGGGCTGGCAAGGACTTGTGAGTTGTCCTTTGGGATGAAGTTGAGGGAATGTATTTCCTGCTTTGAGACTGAATATTCTTTTCAAAATCCAGGGTGGTAACAGACTGAATTAACCCGATGGCAATACATGCCTTACGGTGATGTGGAGCCAGTGTACAATAGGTGAACCAGGAAATTTCTGATGATGCTTTAGCCACCAAAATTTACCGCTTATGTTCTGTCATGCAAAAGTATAGTTGCCATGAATTTGGAGAAACAGAGCTCATCATTCTTTTTAAGACTTGGCACAGAGATTCACTTTGTGCTCAGAATCTTCTTTCAAACAATTTTTGAGCAACTGAGCTTAAGCTAAAGTTTGGCATAAACTGCTGAGGGAGGGAAGCTCAGCTGCTTTTCTGTGTAAAACAAAAGCATGAAGGAATGGTGGAACTGAAACTTACTCCAGAATTTGAACATGCAATAGTGAGAAATATTTTGCCACTATTTGCTTTGGTGTACTGCGCTCCATGCAGCTAGTAGATTCAATGGCTGTTTTGTTTAAGGCACCGCTCTTGTTCAGACAGGTCTTGCCTTTAACAGCTTAAATTCAACTACTTAGAGGAGACAAAGTGCTCTCCGCCAAAGAAAAGAGATTTGAAGTGCCTAGCTGTGTCGCAAAAAGGTAAATTGGAGCCAAAAGTACGGCTCTGATCCACTAACTCCTCACCCAGCCCCCGAGGCGCCCAGCCCAGCCACCTTCCTGCTGCTGTGCTCCTGGCTCCTGCCACCACTGTGGTTTTAAGGAACGAAGTGCGGCACGGCTGTAATGCAGCACAGTGGTATGAGTGCTTCTCAGATGAGATGGAGGTTGGCTGCAGGTTGCTGTAGGTGTGCCAGGAAAGCTGTTCCACTCTCATGTAATTTTTAATTTTGTAAGATCACAGGGGAAAGAAAGATCCTCCAGGTGCACGTGCAGTCTGTCTGCCACGTACTGAGTAGCGCAGCTGACAAAGTGTCTGTCCAAAAAGTCTTCCTCATTGAGCAGGAATGTGGTAATAATATTTAGTTGCAAAGCTTCAGAGCTTGGCAGGGCTCGAATGGGTAGGTGAACTCCCAGTCGCTGAGGAGAGCGATGGAGTGAGCCTGCCAGCTTGGACACCAACAGCCAACTGTGTCAGGTTGCTGCTTGAGGAGTTTGATACCATCTCCATGTGAATTGCAATGAGAGTGGTCTGGGGTGCTCCACAAAGTGCCGTAAAAAGGCTTGCCCAGAAGAAGTGGGCATCAATCATAATATGTGAAAGAGACTTGCACGGTGAGTGAAATCTTGTGATAGGAAGAGCTGGGGTTTTAGACTTGAGGGTCCCACAAGTTGAACTTTCTTGGGATAATTTCAATTTTGCCCACTCAACGTTTCCTTTTGTAACCCCTCATTGCCATCCTTCTGTTTTCTTCCCTACCTCCTCTCCCTCCACTTAATATCCCCTTAACTGGGGCCTTGGAAGGAGCTCCACGCCGGCAGGGTTGGATCAAATGAAGTTGCTCTACCCAGTAGAGGGCAGTGCATCGGTTTGGAGCCGGTGCAGAGCTGCTGGGCAGGGCACCCATGGAAAGGTCTCGAGAAACGACTGTAGTTGAAAGTACTGCTGACAGTTTAGATGATTCTGATCTGTGTTCTGTCTCTCAGCTTAATGAGCACTAATTGCTTATTGCAAGGTGAATTGGACTTGGAGTCTGTTCGGTAAGTAAAGCCTTCCTTGTGAAATGCCTTTTTTCTCCTTTTCACAAAGTACTATTTCATATGGAGAAACAAACTGTATTCCCCTTCTTCATTGCTGGTGGTTTCAGAAAAGAAAGGCAAAGTCTGGGGAGAAAGAAAATGATTGGGAGACATTATCCCATACCCCTTTCTCCCTTGTTTCTTGGGGCTGGAAAGTAAACCCTTTTGATCTGAAGAGTTGTATCAATAAATCTCTGAAGAACAAACATGTTTTGTTAAAAATAGAAGTCCTTACCCCTATTTTGTAAACATTGGCTTGGAAAATGACAGAAAATTCAGAGGAATTGCCAGGTGTTTGTGCAGGAGGAGCACAGCTTACTGGCGAGAAATGGGGCAAAGGGTAGAGGGAATCTCTTCGGAAAGCACAAGGAATATGGATGCCAGGAAAGGTCTGCCAGGAGGCAGCAAGGGAAAAAACATAGTTCTGAAGATGGTTTTGAAGGTAGGAGAGCACTGTATCTGTTGGGGATACATGAGACATTTTCCTGTTTGTTAGTTTGTTTGTTTTTCAAAAACCCACACTCTTAGCCCTGCTGGCAGCAGTATAACACAGGCAGAGCTTCCTTTATTTATGCTCCAAGCTTTTCCTCACCCTTTGAAACAACCAAGAGGGAGGAGGTTGTGATACCATGTATGGTATTCCCCAGTATAAATTCCCTTATGGGGCACTCCACACCCTGCTGAATTCATCCCCCCTGCCGGGACAGTCCTTCAGAAACAAACAAACAAAAAATATCAAAAAAACTTGAAAGGCTTAGAAAAGCAGCAGGCACTCCCCATTTCAGCTTTGTTCCTAATTTTTGAGAATAAAGGCAGACACTGATTCTGTTATAAAGCTTGGTTAATTGGCAGGCCAATGCATCTGGCAATTAGAATTTTGGTATAGTAAGTGGGTGATCAGCATGGGAATTAATATGGGAATGTTAAATCAGCTCAGTTGTGTTATTGTTATAAAGACACTTGTCAGTGAGTAATCAAAATATTTTTCCAAGTCTAATAAATCGCTATTTTCTTGTAAGAACAGTTCAAGTAAATAGGGTCACATATTTTACTATTAGAGTTTTGAGGTTAGAGCCTCTCTTGTGCCGATACTGTAAATGGTAGCTCTTACATGAAAGCGCTTATTATTTAAACTGACCAAATCAGCAACATCATCTTTAGAAAAGGGGAACTGAAGCACCAAGAGATTCAGTGATTTGCTCAAAGTCACAGAGCAAGATAATCTGCAGAAGGGCTAGGAGTGGAACATAATTCAGGTCTTCAGAGCCCCATACTAGAAACTTAACCACAATACCATCCTTCCTGTTTTAGTGGGTTTTGTTTTCTTCTCCGGAATCTGAATTTTCATTTAAATGAAACCCCTGAAATCGGAATTCTTTGATTTTGCAAGTAAATTAGACACCACACTGTTTCTGAGTCTGCTTTCAGATGCAGTGAAACCAGCAGCACAGAGAGAAGTGTGAACCTCCGTCACCCACTGTAGCTAGGTATTAAGGTCAGAGTTTGATGTATTTAAATGGGACATGCCCAAAAGATGTAACTATTGTGACTAGATATTTCCTCACACATCTCCATTTCCATCCTATCCATACTACCATTTTCTAAGTTAAGAGGTAGTAATTGTGGGCCTGATGAATACAGCTCATCCTGTTATCCTTTTGGTCATTTACTTCCAGATAAAATGGCTCTAAAAATGACTCACTTTACACAGATATTAATTATAATGCTAGATATCACTGAAGAACCATGTGTTGTCACAGCATACACAAGTCATTATGCCAAGAACAAAATACACTTTGAGATGTCACCAATTTGTTATCAAGCCTTGATAAGCATCGTGCCTATACCTAGACGAGGGCTAGCCAGTCGGTACAGAATTAATAATTCATGCCTGAACTGGAGTTCGTGCTGTTCTGCAAATAATGTACAAGTCAGATCTCATCCAGCTAGGATAGGTGATAGAAATTTGTGGGTTTGTCTTCTAAAAAGGATCGCTGTGAGTATTAGTTGTAAGAAAGCACCCACATCTACTGGCTAGGCTGAAGAGCTGTGGTTTTTGGAAGTTAGATGAACTAACACTGAGTAAGAGTTGCACCTCTCCCTGCCATAAGTTCCTTTGAATAGTCAAAATTTTCTGAAATATGTCTCTGTAAGAGAAATAAACTGTTATACTTCAAATAAGTAATAAATTAAGCGTCTGAGGCTATGAGTTCAGTGGAAGTTCTTTTGTTGATATTAACTAAGTCAAACCAAGATTTGCATTAGTCTTATGGATTCAAATGCTGAACAGTTAACCATACAAAAATGTGGTTTGTGTTTTCTGCGTTTCAGTAGTTTGGACATCCTGCTTGGTAATTACTTGAGTGGAAAGAAAAAAAAAAAAAAAAAGGAAAGCTTCAAGTTGTTGGTAAAAGCACTGTGAAAGGGCAGCCTGATTTCTGGTGTTTTTCCATATGAATGAGAGATTTGCGCTGCTTAGGCATGTGTGTGTGTGTGTATGTCTATGCTCCACAATTGATGGAGGAACTCTGGATCCCTGAAAATAATGTTGGTGCTAACTGCAGAGGTAGCAGACTGCTGCTGTAAATACTCAACTGGATAGTTTAAAGCAGAACCGTATGAAGGTAGTTTGGCTTCCAGATACACTTATTAGAGCACAGAGGTTTCAGTGCTGGCTGGAGGAACATAGGCCTTGAATTTCAGAGGCAGTTGCTAATTTTACTTCAGTCTGGCTACCACAATTCCTGAGTGATCCTTTCCAAACTAAGCCAGTACAGGCCTCTGCTCCCTTTCCGTTGCCTCCTACACTGCCCCGGCAGCTCTCTCTCTTGCTGTTGAAGCCGTGTTCTGTGTTTCTCCAGTTCCCTGTTCTCGTGTCTTTTCAGATCCCAGGCCCATGAAAGAAAAGTGGTAACACAGCACAGGAAAATCAGCCATGGCACTGAACTGTGCTGTGGTGTTTGGAGCCACGGTTATTGTTTGCACATACTGCTAGAGTCCTCGCAAGCATATATACATGTAATATGGGAAGGGGATGCTGACTGTAAAGAAAGCACAGGACATAAGCTTTGGGGAAAATTTATTTTTGAGTGGGAACCTTGAGGACACCGAGCAAAACATCAGTTCATAATCCCAAAAGGCCTCCACTGTCTCTTTATTACTATTTTACTGGTATCTTTATCCTCTGCTCTTACAGCTTCCCATTCTTACAAGCATTTACTACCACTTCTCTTTATTTTCAATGCCTGTTTAGATTGTGTCCTGCATGGTATACATGATTACAAATTTGCATTTGCTGCTGAAGGTGAATGGTGTTGATGCCCTTTCCAGTGTTCCCATGATTCCATCTATTCGAACCATGTGCAAATGCTGAGCTTCTGCTGAAGTAATTTGAAGGTTGTGGCATCAGTTTCTGATGCATTTCATTCATGAGCATAATCCACATATGAGGAGATTTTTATGGTTGGGGTGAGGTGGAGCAAATGACTCAAATGTTCCCTCACCTTTGGTTTTCAGTCCACAGAAACTGATTAAAATTCATTCTTAGCATGGTCAAATGATTCAGTTCTATTTCCTTGAATGTAGAGAGACTCAATAGTACAAATTAAAAGGAAAAAAGTGGTCTTGTCCTTCAAGTGAACAAAGACTGATACAGTGCTATTACAGGAGACAGATGTAGCACATGGAGAAATCAGAAGGTGATGGCATAGCAGCATCTTGCAGCTTCTCATCCAGATCCAGGTGGACAATCATATTTCTTTCACAATGCACTGAGACACTTTCAGATTACTTGGTTGGATTTTTAATATCTGAAGTCATCAAGTCTGGATCTGAAGAAATCGCTATTAATACTTAGCTTTGAGAAAACACATTTTGTGGGCTTTCCTACTGCATGATATTCTGACCTCCATATTCCTACTGTGATTACTGTAATCTATCTTGACAGATCTTTTTTACAGTTGCAGTCTAATCTCAAAATCATAAACCACCCAAACTCTTACGATGATGAAATGTTAGGGTCATGCAGTATCTAATAACTCCTATACTCAACAAATAGAAACTAGTGAATGTGCATTTTTTATTCTACTGAACAGATAGATCCTATATATAGGTCTTCTATATAGGCCTATATTGTCTTATGGCCTTGGCTATTTATTTAACATACATCTGCAAAGATGTAGGCAAGAAATTGCTAATATGAGTTTTAATAGTATTGAGAAATAAGCCAAATTTATGTTCCTCCCTTGTCCCTGGAGAAAGGATAGGTCCTGATAGGTGACTTAACAGTCTACTTCAGAATACAAGTATTAATTCCTTGTTTGCCAAGAAAAGGAAAGGAAAAAAAAAACCCACCATAATTGCTCTTGTGGAAAAAGAATTGGATTTTTTTTTCTTCAGACATCCTCCCTCTCCAGATTTATTGCAAACCTCAGCCAATTTTAGATGTGAACTCAACAAGCTGTATTCAGAATAGATTAGCTTCACCATATTCCAACTCCAGCAGAATTTCTAGGAATCATGAGAATAAGCTGGCAATTTTTGACACAAGACAAAAGTCCTTTAAATGTAGAATTTTTAGCGTCTCTTGTTAAGGTGGTAAATCAGAAACATAATCCAAATATACTAATGAAGCATTCTCTAATTTTAGAAAGACCTATATTAGATACAGACCTCACCACACAGACTTTTGGATTAATTAAGAAGAAATATTACGTTATGTAAAATTAGTGTAGCTTAGCACGCAGGCCTTGATGTTCCCTATCAATAAATTAGGCAATTGAGAATATGAAAGTGGGAAGAGTGCCCGGCCTGGAGGGTTTCCTCCTGGAGTTCTGGAGACATCTCTGAATTGTTCTTGTCAGGAGGCTTGACGTCTGTAGTGACTCACTTTTTAAGGGCGGCTCTGTTCTCTGACACTGTGAGAAGTCCTATCATCAGTTATCTTAAACTGGAAAGAAATGCTATGCTATATTTCAATTGCAGATCTATTTCAGTTCATAATAACGTCAAAATACTGGCAAAATATCTGATAATGAGTCTAGAGGAAGCGTTAGACTTAGTCACATACACAAATTGAATTGAGCTTGCCAAGGTGACCTTCAAAAACTTATTGAACATAAGAGTAGTGACATCTGATGACCTCAAACCACATGTCATTCTAATACAACTTTACTCACAGAAAAACCTTTTGGTAAGGTGGCTGGAGCTATTCTTACGCGTAGTTTAAATTTGTGCTTCTCTGTAGATCTTTCCTCCAGCTGTCCCGTTCTGGCTCTGTCTCATACCATGACTTGGAGTATGGCCTGAGTAACCTCTCAGTTTCCACAGCAGAAGTTGTCTTTGACTTTCCATGACTTTCCGGGTTTACTTCTAAACAGAATGATCTGTGTATTCCTGATATTACAGCCCCATTCAACATAAATTAATGCAGCCTTCAGGTGATTGCTGTTTTAGTATATATCTAGATGAGGTTCCATAGTTAGATTTCTCTAGTCACCAGCTTAAAAATTCAGATTAGCTGAGTGCTAACTTGTCAAGAAAAAGCAGATATAATTCTTCAAATGTCGAGTGTTGGGGCTTTTTCCCTCAAGAACATTTATAGGCAAACTGATGCAATGAAGCACCTACTACTATAATACCAAGAAATACCAATAAACATGAATTTGAATTTAAATCCTGTGCTCTTGCTAATGCTTTCCCATATAAATAGGTTTACATCCTCTCTCCCAGAGTCTATAAGGAAAAGTTAAAATACTGACAGGGAGTATGGATTTTCCAGTTAGTCAGTGAGAACTCTGTCCCTTTCTAATGCTCATACAGTGCCATCAGTTACACGTGGCGAAGGTGGAGCACTTAGAGACAAGGGTTGGCACATCCTGAGAGGTTTGCTTAGCTTCAGAGGCCTGTCAGAGACTCAGGACTCTGGGTACATTAAAATGCTCCGGATCTTCCCAAGTCTGTAAGTGCAGTATGTGCTTTGGTCAGGAGGAAATCTTAGATTCTGAGTTTAGATTTCTTTTCTAAAGGCTTGGCAGGAGCTTCATCAGGGCCCTTCAGAAGATTTCCAGTTATAGTAGTATATAAACACAGTAACAATAGTACAATATCTGTGATCTTAGGGTGTTTTTCAGGAATTTTTTTCTTTATTGAGCAAGGTGAACATTTTGTTCTGTAGAATGTGCTGGTTCTTTAATAGCAATGTGATGGGTATGCTGTGGCTGTGGAAGGATGCAAATGTGACTTCACGTTGGGCTTGATGCTGTTAGTGGCAGTAGGGCAAAGATCTCCAAGTAGATTTTTTTTAGCAAAATGGAAAAGCAGACTTGCACCCAGAATAGGGCAGTGGGTCCGGACCTTAGCTTTACTGCTAGAAATAGCTTATTTTTGAAGAGATGAAAAACAAAGACATTTGAGGCTTACTTCTAGATACATTTGTATTACAAATTTTTGAATTATCTGAAAGGATACCACCTAACTCCTTCTGTTTTCCTCCCTTCATTCTGGCTTTTCATTCCTCATGTTTTTTACCCTTACTTTCTCAGTGTCCCGTTTTCCCCCGCACAGTCGCTGGCGGTTGGGCCGCAGACCAGGGAAGCCCAGGGCGATGCTGTGCTCCGTGTCAGTGGAGCAGTGCCGAGGCATCCCCGCACCGGGGGGTTCCAGGGGTAAGGCCGGAAAAAGCAGCTTGCCTGGTTCAAGCACTGGAAAAAATACGTCCTCACTTTTTGCTTGCTCATGGGACGTACTAAAAATAGTTCACCACTGATAAGTCTGCAATATATAGCAACGTGGTTCCAGCAGTAAGTTGCGTAGCATTCTACACTTTTCCTCCTCTGTTTCTGCATGAAACTCAATAAAAAACTAGTCCAATGCACACACAGAGTGGCTTACTCTCAGTGGCTGCATTTACCATCAAAGTTGGTAGTGTTTCCTGAAATTGGTTTCTGATCCCCCTGAAAGACTGTGGGTTTTTCTTTTATTTATTTTTTTTTTTTTTAAAGGTTAATTTCAGGGAAACTGAACTATATACATGAAACTCTAAAATATCAACTGTGCAGATAAATTGCGGTATCAAGGGTGTAATGCATGTGACCTGCCTCCAGTTCCCTGAATTCCAGTGAATTCCCAGTTTCCACTAGCGGGTGGCAGGCAGATCTGAGTGTGGTTATTTTCTGTTCATTTTGTGCCAACATGTGGTTGTGGTGGTGGTGGAAGGGTAGGAGGGGTGTGATGTGGGGGGATAGGGAAACACTAGACTTGAGACTGGGGAGGTAAACCCATTGGTTTTTACGTCGTTGCGCTCATTGAGTTGTTTCAGGTCTCATATGAATCCTCTTCATGTGTCAGACTCACTGCGTAAAATACCAAGAATGGTAGCCTGCGAGTCTTTGGCAAATAGATATTCTCTTGGGTTTCATTCAGCATCCTTTCTCTGCTCCACGTATGATGATCTCTCAGTTGTGTACTTGAAAGGCAGGGCTAAAGCTGAATCTGGCTTTAAAAAATGAACCACAAGCACAGTTTTGTGCAACGTGAAAAAGTGATCCTGAGTGTCCAGAGCTGCCAAGGTGGATTGCCAAAGCGGTTGCTGATGGACGGAACTGGTTGTTTTTACTAGCTAGTCAGAAACAGCTTTAAGAGACTTCCCTGTCTTAATTTCACTCATACACTGAGAATCACTGGCAATTTCCCAGAAGTCCTGTGACTGATTCTACTTTGCATAAACCTTTCTGTATACTGGTATATGCAGAGAGAAATGGGTCCAACCAAAGTATTTTCTTGCCTTTATGTCTCTTCCCTTATCTCCTCCCAGTCCCCTTTTCAGGGCTGGGGAAATACGATGGCCAGAAGAAGCAGATTTGGGAGAGTCTGTGTCTTGGCATCGTACTGTGCTGGCTTTACTACACCAAATGGAGACAAGTCCTCATCACTGGGGATTCAGCAGCAATTCCCCCCTGAAATCAGGAGTTTTGTGCAATCATGAGACTGTGCAGAGACCCCATCGCTCTTCCAGAGAATCATTACCCCATTTCCTCTTCTGTTCTCCTAGTTAGCTGTAAACTGACGTTTACACTTCAGTACAGCACTTACCACAGCCCTCCTCCCGTCTTGCACACAGGCGCACACAATGCACTGATGTTATGTGGTTTACAAAGCCAAGAACTGAAAAACTGGGCAATATCAGATTTACATTTGCTCATGCAACCTGAAATCTGCCCACTCATACATCTGTGCACCGAGTGATGCAGGGGTGCTGGTGAAATGTGTGATCTTAACTCTTTCACAAAACTAGGACAGAATTCACAGGAAAAGATAAGGAATAAATTTTAAGGTCTGGAATTTGAAAACAATTAAATTTTTTAACATCATTTTCTATAGATAATTCTGTATTTTACAAAGAAGGAACGTATAAAAAGAAACTTTGCTAGCATTCCAGAGCGATTTTTTGATACAAACTTATTGTTGTTTTAGTTATGTTAATTGCCAGAAAGATAATGGGCTGTATGTAGGAGAGCAGGATTCTGTCTCCAGGTGCTGAACGTAGAGATCACCGAGTTGAGGCAGGATAAGCAGGCAGAACTGTGGTTCCCCCCACCCTTTTCTGGATTTTTGAGCTCCCGCCTTCCTTAAGACTAATGATGAAGTGCCAGACTTGTCCAAATCTTGAAGGTGAATGCTTTTGTGCTACTGTAGCTGCCTGTGCTCATAAGGTATACAATGACTAGTTTCTAAACAGATACAGTTCAGCAATGCAAAGCATGCCTGCAGGTCAGGTATGACTCAAACACATCAGAGTGGATGGAGAAAAGGTACTTTCATACTGGAGGTAGAAGGGGCAGTATTTCTTCCATCTGAAGTGAATATATAGAAACCTCATGAAAAACTGATGCTAAACATATGTGGCCTTTTGGAAAGTGTCTCTGTGCAAATGCATCCACAACATCTAGAGTGATAAAAATCATCTACTGAGCTGAGTCGAATGGCATAGTTGAAGTGGAGCTGTAAATAAAGTGGTGGGCGGTTTCCTGCTAAAACTCCCCTGCATGTCCAAGAACCCACTGTGACTCAGCCATTGCAGTCACTGGGAACTCAGTGCAGACACTCTTTTCTAGTTGGGTATTTTTACTTCTTTTTTTGCACCACATTAAGAGGGACTCCATTCATCCCTGGAGGAACCAAATTGACAATATGACCCATTCTTAACGGGCACAAGCTGGAACATAGGAAGTTCCACTCAAATATGAGGAAGAACTTCTTTACGGTGAGGGTGCCAGAGCCCTGGAACAG